>JAZKJV010003314.1:0-370251 GCA_037367405.1 Ottelia alismoides
TCCAGTCAGGTGGACGAATGCAGCGAGGGCCCTTATCAGCAACTTCTCCATGCTCCCCAACAAGCAATTCTATGAGTCATGGTAGCGGTTCAGAGAGCTTACAGATCGATGCCCACACCATGACATCTCGAAGACGAAACTAGTTCAGAGCTTCTTTTGCAGGCTTACACCAGAGCTGCGGGGTTTGGTGAATGCTTCTTGTGGCAGTTCCTACTTCACCAAGGACGAGGATCAGGTATGGGACATATATGAGGAGATGGTCGAGAACTATACAGTTTGTCCCAGACCCGACTTTACACTCAGGGACGCCCCCAGCCACATGCCATGCAGTTTTAGAGGATAGCACCGGTCAATGCCGGTCCTTCCGCTTCATCAATGGCAGTCGCATAGGTAGAGTCCACAGCCGCACATATAGGCAATATCAACGAGAAGCTGGACTGGATCGAGTTGATCGAGAAGAAGCAGTGCCAGGGCATATCGCAGATGAATCAGATGACACAGATGCTGAGTGACCTGAAGGCACATATCATGTGTCTCCAGGAGGCACAGACGGCTTCTCAGCCCCGTCTCAGTTCACGAGGAGATCCGAGCAGCAGTGGTACCTCGTCCTAGCACTCGAGTCAGCCTAAACAGGTTCACCATGTCCAGGTGGAGTCGTACCAGCAAACACCGTGGTTCTACTAGCCACCACCATCCCAGGATACTCAGATGGTGGTCTACCAGCCGGATCAGCCCCTGGCAGTACTCCCCGACCCACCTATGAGCAGGAGTCGTTAATGGATGTCAACGGGATTTGGTATGACCAACCCCAGCCCGGTATCCGACGAGACCATCCCAGATTCTGCTGGTCGGCCGGAGGCACTAGTTCTTAGCAGCAGCCTCGAGTTCAGGGTGGCCAGTACGGCCAGTAGCGAGAGACTCGCCAACATCCAACCCCCAGTACAGCAGCAGCAGTCATCCCACCACCAGCAGTATGGTCCTCGTCCCTATCAGCAGGGACAACCTTGGAGGCGAGAGAAGCCTCAGCAGCAGTATCATCCGCATTACCCCCTCTCACCCTCACCAGCAACAACAGCTTCATTACCAGCAAGGCCACCCGTCAGGTTCTCATAGGCCGACCTATGAGAACCCTGCACATGATGACCTAGCCCGCCTCATGACTGAGTAGCAGGCCACCTTCCGGAGATGGACGAGTTTCGTCAGGAGATGAGGGAGATTGTGAGAGGGAAGGCTACCATCCCTGTCCAGATCGAGCCGAAACCAAACATGCTGAAGAGGAAATCTGAGCAGGTAGAGTTCACTGAGATTACCACTCCTAGTGCTTCACTTGGTGCTGACTTTGTCATACTTAGGAGCAGTAGGATGCTAGCGGGCGGCGCCTCGTCTGAGCGACAACCCCATGCCACTTCTGGAGCACCAGATGAGGAGGAGAGCGGTGTTGATGCCGCTCGTACACATGATGATGACGGTGGTGTTGATGCTACCGTGGATGTTGATCTAGCTGACGGTACTGAGGCCGTCGTTTCACCAGATGGAGGAGGTGGTACTAATGCCACCATACGTGTTGCAGAGCCAGAGCGCGGTACTGAGGCCGCAGATCCAGATGCCGAGGGTGGTGCTGAGGCCATCATTTCCAGTTCTACTGCTAGTCCTATTATTTTTCTTGCTATTTATGTACCTCAAGACATTTCTGCAAATAAAGGAAAGGGATTATTGTTTTCAGATCCACTTGTGTTGCCTGATGATGTTTGTGTGGATTCTACTATCCATGAGCATTCCAGACCCTCTCCTAGTCCTTCATCTGAGAAGGACCCAGCCATCCCCTTTTCCTCAGGCACTCTGCTTGGCTAAGGGCATAAAAAGGAAAATCCTAAAAAGTCCCATCAGTTAGAGTTCAGCCAGCACATGATGGATCGATTTCAGATACAGCTGACTCTACAGGAGGCCTTGGAGCACATCCCTCTCTTCCAGAGATCACTCAGAGACAGGACCACAGTTTGAAGGAAGATGCGGAACCACTAGTCAGAGATCCATGTGCTCACTCGCGCCACTTGCTTTGCGATACAAAACCATCTGCCAGCAAAGAGGCCAGATGCAGGAGCCCCGTATGTCAGATGCCATATTCAGAAGCAGAGGTTCGATCGTACTCTATTAGAAAACGGGTATTCGATCAACCTACTTCTGGCAGCCCTACTCGACCGCTTCGAGTTGGGCCCTCTACGACAGAGTAGGATAGTCCTTCAGTTTGCTGATCGAACTGTCAAGAGGCCGAAGGGGTTGCTGAAGGACGTTGTCATCATGATTCAGGGCCAGAAATTCCTCGTGGACTTCGTTATGTTGGACATGAGATCCCTAAGTCTATGATCAATACCTCCATCATTTTAGGACACCCGTTCCTGGCCATAGCCAAGGAAGTGTCTGATCATGATAGCGGGAAGGTATACTTTTACGTCGAGGGCGAGAGTATACAAATAGAGATGATTGAGAAGACTAGAGCCAGAGATTAAGCTTGCTCCGAGCCGACATCAGATTCAGAGTAGATGAAAGAGGAAGGGCAAGACATCCACAAGGACTGCGACTTTGTGATCACAGATGATGAGGCAGTTTGGGCAAATCCCGCTGCAAATGCCATCCTCTCACCTTCAGAGTTCGTTGATGCACAGATGCCAACAGAGGAGAGCTTGGAGAACGCATCCCTGGTCCAGGATACATCTCAAGCAGCAGAGCTGGTTCTCGATCGTGAGGCATATTTTCTTGTGATTCTGATACAGATCCCTCAGAGTCAGATTTCAACTGGGCAGAGTTTGATGATTTGATACCGTTTCTGACTTCCACAGAGCCTATAGCTTGGGTGGAGCTTGATCACGAGCAGAGTAGTGAGACACCATCAGAGCAACCTTCACCGGATTCAGATTGTGAGCGAGAGTTCTTATTCTCCCATGTAGATTTGTCCGCATTCACTCAGACCTTTCAGAGGCCAGATCCACCAGCACCATGTTGTCCAGAGATGAAGCCGTTACCATCATCGCTGAAGTATAGATTCCTTGCGGGTGAGCATGAGATGTACCCAGTCATTATCTCAGCAGATTTTACTAGAGAGTAGGAATCACGTCTGATGGGGGTTCTTGAAAAGAACCGCAAGGCGATTCGATGGAGCGTAGCCGATCTCTAGGGGATAAGTCCGGCCCTGTGCTCCCACCATATCTATCTCGAGGAGGATGCGAAGCCGTCGCGTGAGTTCCAGCGGCGGTTGAACCCAAACCTTCAAGATGTTGTCATGAAGGAGATCTCGAAATGGTGGAGCGCCGATTTTATATACCCCATCTCCGACTCCAAGTGGGTCAGTCCATTGCATGTGGTGCCCAAGAAGACGGGCATCACCATAGTTTTAAGTGAGTCTGGAGAGGAGATCGCTACCTGTGTACCAACTTCTTGGCAGGTCTGTGTGGACTACAGATGATTGAACCATGCCACCAAGAAGGATCATTTCCTGCTGCCTTTTATTGATCAGATTATAGAGAGGCTAGTTGGGAAGAGCCACTTCTGTTTCTTGGATGGGTATGGTGTCGCCCCGACCACTAGGGAATAAGATGCTAAACGGTCGTTGCGACCCAAGCGATCAGGACAGCTCAATCAAGAAAAATAGACCACCAAGAGAGATAAAAATCAATCAAAAATACGAAATAGCGGTCTTGCTATTAGTTTAACCTGGTATAGCGACCAGGGTCGAACACAAGGAGCACGGATTGGCCTTACGACCTACGAAGTAGTCAAAAAGAAAGTAAAATAAAAGAGGAAAATATTTTTGGTGGTTTTTAAATATTTTATATTTTTTTGGATTTTTAGTTAATTAAGAAAATAAAGAAATCAAGAAAACAACACACTTCAACAATTTATTAGAAGCACTAAAAAACAACCAAAAATTCTAACAAAAATATTTTTATGTGTTTTGTAATTTTTAGTGTTTTTGGTGAATTTTTGGGATTTTTCTGATATTTATTTAATTTGCTAAAAATCAAACAAGAACTGAAATGAGAGGTACTGTCCAGCCGAGCTAAAAGGACCTAGATAAAATATCTAAAGGCCCCAAATTAGCTAGGAGTAATTTTCCGGAAAAGGGAATAAAACAAGGAAAATTTAGGCACCTAATTTATTATTTTTGGATTTTTAATTTATTTACTAGAATTTTTATAGGATTTTGAGTGTTTTTCAATTTTTAGGGGTTTTTAGTAATGAAAAATAGCCAAAATTGGCTAGAAAATCAAGCTAGACAAACAAACAGTAAACAATCTTTTGGAATTTTTAGGTACTATTTAATATTTTTTTGTGATTTTTAAAGTTAGACATTAGCAAAATTAGAGGTTTTTGAATTTTTAAAAATATCAAATGAAAACAAAAATGTCCTCAACAATCCTAGAAAATTTTACACTATGGCAGGAGCCATGTGTCCAATTTTCGTTGGATTTGGAGGTAATTTGCTATTTTATTCAAAAATAGAGAAGGGGCACTGTGCACAGGGACCTATGTGCAAATACCCGAAGTTCTGGGGGGTCTGGTGCAAATAACCCAGGTAAACACGTGCGTCGCACGCGCCCGAGGCACTCAGGGACCCAAATGAAAGGAAAATAAGTTCCGAGGGCTATTTGGTAACAGGTACCAAAAGCCCAGGGACTTATCTGCAAAATACCCAAACATATCCGCACATGCTCAATTAAAATACGCACAGGGGTATAGATGTAATATTCCAAAAACTTTCATTCATTCATTAACAGTCAGAACTACAGGGGCATAAGATGCAAATAACCCAGAGACTCACGTGTCGATGCACGTGTCAGACCATACACAGGGGCATAAATGCAAGGAAAATAAAGTACGAGGTCCTCTATGCAAATATCCCAAAAACTAAACAACTATACTAACTAATTACAGGACTGAATGCGAAGTAAAATAACAGAGGGGGCCTAAGGGTAAATTACCCTTTATTAATGGAGCGGCTGGATGGATGCCACGTGTAGCATCTGACGGTGGCAAACGACGAGCGCTCCACAGCTGAGCTCCTCGGGCGAATCCAACGGCGGGGGTTTCGCCACGTGGGAAATCGAACGGTGTAGGGCGCAGGTGGCTAACCCTCGTGCATCGGACGGCTGGGATCAATCCTCCACGGATCTGACGGTGGCTGCTGCTCCTAGAATGGACGGCCCAGATGGAAACTGGAGCGGGAGGATGATCGGACGGTCGGGGAGGATCGAGGAAGAACAGTTGGCCGTCAAGTGTCGCCGGCCCAAGGCGTGCGCTCCTGACCTCCCCTGCTGCGCCTGAAGATCGGAGAAGTTCCGGCGTGGCACTCCGCAGCTACTGGTGGCCTCCGATAGCCCAACCGAGCCCTGGAGGGCTCCGGCGAGGTCGGCGGAGGTCCGTCTCCTGGCTCGAATGGGAGAACCTCAGATGGTCCTAGTAAGACCTGCAAAGTAAGCTCAGAAGACTCGCGGGTCGAGGGCAAACTGCCTCGACCCGGTTAGGCGGGGTGACGGTGAACGGAGGGTCGAAGTGGATGAGCTCCGGCGAAGGGGAGACGGTGGAGCTCGAATCCCAGCTCCTGTGCGAGCTGGGTTGGATGGAGATATGGAGAAGGTGCGCGGAAAGGAGGCGATGGCTATGATGAAGCCCGATGATCGATTGGGGGTCGGACGTGGACGGAATCGATGATGGACGGCGGCGGAGCGATTTGGGTGAAATGGAAAATCAAAGAAAAAGAAAGGCCTAAGGGACTACCTGGGTGGACGAGGAGACTGGGGATGAGCTTGCGCAGCTCTGGGTCATCGCCTCGAGGAGCGTCTCCCTCCGAGGCTCGAGCTCCTGCTGGTGGCGAAGCAAGGCAGCGAAGCTTCGCCGGGTCAGTGGTCTCGCTCCCTCTCCTCGCTTCAACAGCACCGGACCCGAGCTGTCACTCTCACGCACACGCTGGAGCTCACTGGGGGTGGAATCGAATGGCCAAAGATGAGCTTTGAGGTGGCGGAGCTGAGAATATATATGGTGGAGGGTCCGGGAAGACAGGCGCGGGTAGGGCGATCGAGCGCGCGGATCCCGAGGTAGAGGCTCCGGCGAGGGTCTTGGGTGTGTCGTGAAGGAGTCGGACCCGGGGTTTAGGTTATAGGGTATCGGGTTTAGGCGCTAAAATGGGTAGAAGTCGGGTCGGGCGCCTAAATCCGAGGGAAGTGATCCTGGGGAGGTAGTTGACTGGGCGGTCAACAATCCTCAGGACCAATAGGGGACGGCCACGTGGCTGGATTTTGAAAGTGAAAATTAAGGTAGCAAATGGCCGAATTTGTAAAAAGTTAAAACATGAAATATTTTTATTTTATTTTTTTCTTTTTTTGTGATTTTTAATTAATTTTTCGAAATAAAAATAAGGTATATACATAGTAGGTTATATATAGGTATATATACACTATATGGTATTTTAATTTTTGATTTTTAATTGTTATTTTTACACAATTTTATTCCCATTTTACATTTTATTTATTTATATTATAAAATGAGGAATAAAAAGACATTTTTATTTTACTTTTATTATTTATATGCATAGGTGGAATAAATACATATGTACATTTATATACATGGTATATTTACAATATATTTTTGTGTTTTTAATTTTTGCTATTTTTATTTTGTTTTTGTTTTAATTGTTTCTATTTTATTTATTTACACTATATAATGTAGAATATTTACAAAAATTTTGGAAATTTATTTAGAAGGCTAAATAAATATGAAGGTGGGTCTATATACAAGGTGATAGTGATGTTTTTGTTCTTTTTGATTTTTTTCCATTTTTATCTTGTTTTTATACTTATAAATATGTACAAGTATTTACAAACCAATTTGAGTCTATTTTTGTGAGGAAAATACTTTTATTTATTTACATAAATATTTACACACATGAGCCCCTATCTCCCTCTACTTTGGCTTTTATGCGGCCAGGCCCATGCTGAGCCCTCCCTTGGTTAGGTTGCTCAATATTTATTCTAAATATTTCCCTATTTTTCTTTTTAATCTTTATTCTTTTATTTTTGCACAAAAACATGCTAATTATAGGTTTTTACACAATGCATGCTTTTGGTAATTATTTCTATTTACACATATCTACATGCATTTGCAAAGGTTTTTGTAGCTAAAATATAAGAATAAAGAGTGATGAATGAGTATTCATCAGGGTACTCCGGATACAATCAGGTGGTGATTGTGCCCGAGGACCAGGACAAGACTACCTTCACCCGTCCCTTTGGGACATATGCTTTCAGACGGACGCCCGTTGGATTGTGCAACGCTCTGGCGGCATTCCTGAGTTGCTTGTTGTCCATCTTTTCGGACATGGTGGGGGAGTGCTTGGAGGTCTTCATGGATGACTTTTCGGTCTATGACGA
This sequence comes from Ottelia alismoides, assembly GCA_037367405.1. Classification (NCBI taxonomy): domain Eukaryota; kingdom Viridiplantae; phylum Streptophyta; class Magnoliopsida; order Alismatales; family Hydrocharitaceae; genus Ottelia; species Ottelia alismoides. Next base: position 7,422 of record JAZKJV010003314.1, read on the forward strand.
GAGATTCGATTCTTGTCTTGACTGTCTAGACAGCATCTTCCAGCGATGGATTGAGGTACACCTGGTGCTCTCTTGGGAGAAGAGTCACTTCATGGTGACTCAAGGGACGGTGCTTGGCCATATCATCTCCAACAGGGGCATGGAGGTTGATCCAGCCAAGGTCGATATCATTAGTAAACTCAGTCCACCGTCCAACTTGCGGCAGTTACGGTCTTTTATGGGGTACGTCGGTTTCTACCAATGATTCATTCATGATTTCAGTCGGATTGGCCGACCATTGACTGATCTGCTAACGAAAGACACCAAGTTTATTGTGGATGATAAGTGTCTAGCGTCATTTGAGACTTTCACGAGTCTAGTTGTAGAGGCTCCTGTCCTTCAACCACTTGATTGGTCTCTCCTATTCGAGATCATGACGGACGCCTCCGATTTTGCCATAGGGGTCGTGCTGGGAAAGAGAAGGGATGGAGTCCCCTTTGCTATTCACTACGCTAGACGGACTTTGGATGCCACTCAGTCGAACTACACCGTCACTAAGAAGGAGATGCTAGCCATAGTCATCGCCCTAGATAAGTTCAGATCTTACATCATTGGATCTAGAGTGACCATCTTCACTGATCATACTGCCATCAGGTACCTCATGGAAAAGACGGATGCCAAAGCCAGATTGACCAGATGGATCCTTCTACTCCAGGAGTTTAATATAGATATTAAGGATAAGCCTGGAGTCAAGAATGTAGTGGCAGATCATCTCTCCCGATTAGAGTTTCTTGAAGATTCTGAGCAGATCGAGCCTATTTGTGATACCTTACCAGATGAGGCGATCCTTGCTATCGCCTATCTCCCGTGGTACGCCGATATTGCGAACTTTCTTGTTGCCAAGAAGGTTCCACAAGATTGGCCCAGGCAGCGACTTGAGACCTTCCTTGCAAAGGCCAAGTTCTACCAATGGGAGGATCCCATCCTTTATCATGAAGGAGGGGATAGCATCTGGTGTAGGTGCATTCCTCAGGAGGAGCGCCACAACGTCCTCACTTACTGCCACAAGCTTGAGGCAAGAGGACATCACTCTGGGAGGATAACGACACAGAAAGTGCTCCAATCCGGCCTATGGTGGCCTACTCTCATCAAGGACTCTGATGAGTTCGTGAAGAGGTGTACTGACTGTCAGAGGATGGGCACTTCTGGACAGCGTGGTATGATGCCGATGAAGCCCATTCACTTCTGTGAGGTTTTTGACGCATGGGGCATCGATTTCATTGGTCATTCCCTAAGAGTCAAGGGTTCGAGTACATTCTGTTGGCCGTTGATTATGTGAGTCGTTGGGTTGAGGCCATAGCCGCCTGATACGCAGATGCTAGGACTGTATGCAGATTTTTGAGGAAGAATATCATTTCACGGTTCGGGGTGGCTAGTGTTTTGATATCTAACGGGGGGTCTCATTTCTTAAACGACAAGGTAAAGGCCCTTGCTAGCGAGTTCAACATAGACCATCTAGTAGCCACACCATACCATCCTCAGACCAATGGTCTTGCTAAAGTGTTGAACAGGGAGATCAATACTATATTGTAGAAGGTTGTCCGCCCTAACCGAAAGGATTGGTCACATCTTTTGGACTCGGTCTTGTGGGCATATCGGACGTCCTTCAAGACGCCTTTGGGTACATCTCCCTTTCGTTTCGTTTATGTCAAGCCCTGCCATTTACCTGTTGAGCTTAGACATAGGTCACTCTAGGCAGTCACATATATTCTTATGGATCCAATGAGTGTAGGAGATCAGAGGAGGGTAGAGTTAGCAGCCTGGAGGAGCTTCGTGATGCAGCCTTTTCGAGCGGCCTACAATACAAGGAGAGAGTGAAGGAGTGGCATGATTCTCATATCATCCACAAGCAGTTTGAGCCAGGACATCGAGTATGGTTGTTCGATGCCAGGTTGAGATTATTTCCAGGGAAGCTACAGAGCAAATGGAAGGGACCCTATCTGGTTAGAAAGGTACACGACAATGGGAGTATTGATATATCTGATTTGTCCTCTAAGAATACCTTTCGTGTTAACGGGTAGCGACTCAAACCATATCTAGATTATGAGCCGCTGGTCGTTGACGTTGCCCCGATTCATTTTGCGTGAGATGTGGTCTCTTGACTCACATCTATTGCATCTCACGCCTGATTATCACTGTTCTTCCGACTTGTATAGATCCAGTTGTCCATATCACACTATTCTTCAGTCCAACACCCCATTTGCATCTTCGACGTTACTATACTTAGGGTCCACTTTACCCTAAGTATAGGGGGTGTGAGACTTTTGAGTTCCTTTTGATTCATTTCTACCTCTGTTTTGCTACCTATACTTAGGGATATTTTACCCTAAGTATAGGGGATGTATACCCAGTACATTCTCCACTCGAATTTCCCTCCGTGTACAGCCTGCTATACTTAGGATTATTTGATCCTAAGTATAGGGGGAAACCCCCAAGTTCTTCCTGTATTTCTATTCTTTCATTCGTCTTTGTATATAGCCTTCCTTTTCACTTCCCTATACTAAGCACGAGTTATGTCTTCTTCATCGTTCTTGATTCACTCTGAGGACATCGTTCGAGCAAAGTATAGGGGGTGTCGTTTATATTTCATATATACTTTAGCCATAACCCGTACTTTGTGTGAGTGTGTTAATAAATAAAAATGGCTAAAAACCTTAAAATCCATTAAAATTAAAAAAATTCCTTGTAAATAAAATTCTTTTATTGCACATACAAAGCTATTTGCACAAATTATTGTTGTAAAAATGTTTGTAAAAATCTTTTGTGTAAATAGTTTGCAAATACTTTGATATCAAAATTATGTATATAGTACAAATTTTTTGTAAAATATTTTGAAAAACAAAAAGTTTGCAAAAACCTTGTGTAAATTTGTGTAAATATTTTGCAAAACTTGCATTCATGCATACATCCATGTTTTCAAAATATTTTTCAAAAATTTTGCACATTTGTATAATTTTGAAAATTGAATCTTTGTAAATATTTGTATATTTGTATAGTTTTTCCTGAATCATAGTTGACATTTAAACTAGCCTAGAATTAAATTGAAAAATAGAGCTTGGTTAAGATCTTAATCACCTAATTCTAAGAGGAACCTTATAGGGCTTAGGGTTGAGACTTTTCAGGTCCATGGTGACTTAATTCTTTGAGTCCACTAGGCTATGATCATATGTCACCTCAAGGAGCCTAAGTAGAGCACTTAACAACGCACACATGACTCTTACAGACAATGGCTTTACTTGGACCAACACTTTACACCGAGCTCTCTACGGATGAGGTTGTAAGGAGGCGGTCTTCTTTGACTTGGGGTAGCATATGAGGGTAGTACTTCTAGGCGGAACCTCTCTTCTTCTAATAGTGAAGGAAGTGCGTCTCAACTTGGTCTGGTCGCCATGAGGTCTAACGACAGGAGTTGGGGGTTGCAATAATGCTTCAAAAGAGGGATAGTCTACTGGCTCAAGAGGAAAAACTCCTTATGTTTATATGCTGCACTTTGTAGCTATGTTGTAAATAGGAACATAAAAAAAACAACTCCAAAAAACAAATGGTGGGTCTGATAGAAAATGATAATCCCACCGTAGTGTATATAGTGCAATAAGCAAAGCTTGATATTCATGTTCCATCTTATGACGCTTGCAACAGGGAGACTTAGCTACACTGTTTGAGCTCCCAAGGATACATGGCTATACTGACCATGGTCCATTCTCTTCTTCCCCCTCTTCTTGAGCCAGTTGAACTTGAACTTAGAAGGGAATACCCCGCTCCTCGAGGAAAGAGTTGCCAGACTAGGGCATTAGAGTTACCTTGTTGGGGGGGTTGTCACTTTGCTACTTCTAAGGTGGAGAGCTATACCTCACTTACACAGTACAAGAAAAGATTCATGGTCTTCAATGTTTGTGTATGTAGACTTGTTCTGATCTGGATTGTTGAGGAGTCTTGACTATAGATTAGTGGAACTTAGAGGCTGTTAAATTTTAAATCTAAGTCCAAATAAGGTTCCGACACATTAATAATCCAAAGATCTGACTGATCTCCATACTTCAATTTAATGAAGGCAAGTTTAATAATCAACATTTATTCATCTTTCCCATCTTTTTCTTTTTCTTTTCTTTTTCACTTCTTTTTCAAATAAGTGTTTGCTAAGGGACTAGCAAAAGTAAAGTATAGGGGGTGATGAATCCTCATTCATCACTCTTTATTCTTTTATTTTAGCTAAAAATCTTTTGCAAAACACCATGTATATGTTTGTAATATAATAAATTGTCAAATAGCATGCATTGTGTAAATAGCAATAATTAGCATGTTTTTGTGCAAAAATAAAAGAATAAAGAAATAAAGAAAAAGAGGGAAATATTTAGAATAAATATTGAGTGACCTGAACCCAGGGAGGGCTCAATATGGGCCTGACCGCAAAATAAAGTAAGTAGAGAGGGATAAGGCCATTCATCATTGTACAAATCTCCCTCTTAGTGTATGTATTTTATTTTCCAAAAATAAATATATTTATGTGTTTCTCACAACTTGTATATATTTATAAAAATAAAAGAAAAATGAAAAAAATAAAAGAAAAATAAGAATAAATAATTTCTGTTTCCTCAATGTATATATACCATCTATATAAGAATAAAAGTACTATTTATTTTACCCTTGTAAATAATTAATAAAAATCAAATAAATATTATTTTATATACCAAACTTTATGGTGTAAATAAATATAATATAAAATTGGGATAATTGTACAAAAAAAATAATAAAAATAAAAATAATAAATACATAAGTATTTATTCCTGTTTATAATATAATATAATATAATGTATATACATAATTTGTTTTTAAAAAAAATAAATAAAAATCGCTAAAAATACTTTGAAATTAAATAAACATTTTCCATATTGAAAATATTTTGATATAAAATCTTTTTCTATTTTATTTTGAATTTCCAAATAACTTCTGAATGGAATTTTTCCATTGATCCACGGGGGATGTTGACCCTCGGTCAACTCACCCCGCGGACCTCTTCTTCGCGGATCCTGTTCGCATGCTCGATTTCTCCGAATTTTCTTGATTTGGCCTGACCTCCATTTGGCCAAACCCCGAGCTCCGATTGCAGAGGGCACATCCACGATCCACGCCCGACCTTCTTCCTAGGGATCCGAGCCTCGCGATGCGCGCCAGACTACCATCTTCGCGGATCTTCACTCCTATATAGCCTCGCCTCCCACCACATTTTCCCACACCTTTGGCCCCTCGTCTTCGACCCATTGACCTCCACCTTCATCCTCGAGTGACATCGAGTGATTGAGTGTGTTGCAGCGAGGATTTGGAGGCGTTTACCCTAGGTCCGGCGACCATCATCGTCGAGCTCCGCCGTCGGCATAGCTAGAGCCTCTAGAGGCATCGCATCATTGAGGAGAAGATCCCAGAAGATTCAACATCTCCAGCCTAGATGATTCCTTCCATCAGGTACCTCTGTTAGCTCCTAGAACATCGTGTAGCTTTAATCCTTCCGATCTTGCTCCTCCAGCTCCGCCTCAGTGGCCGGAGCCCCGTCATTTCATCCTATCCGCATAGATGGATGTCTCGACTCATCATTACCTTCCATCCACAATCTGATCACCTCGATCTTGGATATACAAGCCAAGATCAGGATAGGTCCCTTCCACCACCTCCGCCAGGACCCCCCTTCGCCATACGACCCTGCTTCCCTTTGTTGTTTTTCAAATAACCCATGCCGGAGTCTTCCTCCGAGCACGAGCCTTCCTTTGCAGGTGAATAAGCACGAGTAACCACTATGAACCATATCTCGCATCCCTCGCCGGAGCCGTCTAGTTCCCCCTTCCTTCACTGGAGGATCGGACCGTTGGGCGCTCCATCGGCCATCACCACTAGACGCAGAGCGACGAGGCGTGTCGAATCCCTCTAGCTGATCATCCATCGGATCCGCTCGGCCACTCCAGCTCACCGGCGAAGTTCATCTAGGAGGTGTTCATCTAGACCCTCCCTCCACCATCAGATCACGCCTTGCTCCTAGTTGCCATCTAAGTCGTTCGAGGGGTGCCACTGACAGGCCATTAGATCCATGATTTGATGGCCACATGCACCCCACGTTCGCCCTCTCGTCTGGACCGTCAGATCTTCCAGGAGGCGTCACCAAAGCCGCACACCCATCCGCCACTCACCACCAGACACCTGGCCCCCATGTGCCCCGCACGCGCTTTGGCTGGGTAACTTGCGCCCGACCCCCTGCACTTTATTTCAGTTATGGTTTAGTCTATTAAATAATTTAGAAGACTTGGGTAATTTGCACTTTAGGACCTGTAGTTTATGGTATTTGCACTTTAGTCCTTACTTTGTGGATGCACGTGCTTCGTCACGTGATATGTTGGGCTTTTGCATATATTGGGTTGGGGTTTATGACTGTTATGGAATGAAAGTTTAATTTCATATATTTACATATATACCCCTGTGCGTGGATGAATCTGAGCATGTGTTATTTATGTGCATTTTACATTGTAGCCCCTATACTTTTTGCACGTGTTTCAGTTTAGCCCTGAAAGTTATTTTTCTTGTGTTTAGGTCCCTATGTGTTGTTGCTTGTTTATTGGTTGAATAAAATATCAAACTAACTCCAAATTTAGTGAAATTTGAACACGTGGCCCTCCACTGTGAAAAAATTTCACTAATTGTTTGGGACATTTTTTAGTTCTTTTTATATTTTTTAAAATTAAAAAAACCCTTGTTTTTGCTACTGTCTACAATAAAAAATCAACTAAAAATATAAAAAATTATCTAAAAATTCTACAAAAAATAGGTACTGGTTGTTTTGTTGTCTACTTGCTTCACTCCAATTTTGGCTTGATTTGGACTTATAAAACCCCTAAAACTTAAAAAAAACCCTAAAAACATTATAAAAATGATTAAAAATTCTAAAAAATTAAAAAAAATGCAATTTTCATTCCTGTAGCTTAATTTTGTTATTAACTTGATATAAAATTATCTCCAGATTTTTATAGGTTATTTATCTATTTTTAAATAACCTTTCAAATGTAGCTGCATATTAGTTCCTTATTTTTGCCTTTTTTTTATATTTTTATAAAATCCACTAAAAATCATAAAATTTCGAGAAAATTACCAAAAACACTTAAAAATTCATAAAATTCAAAAATATTTTTATTTCAATTTTTAGAGTTGTTTTGTGGTGTTGAATAATTCATTGATTGTGCTCTTTTTCCCTTTTTCCTTATTTTCTTCATAATTAAAAATACAAAAAAATTAAAAATAAATAAAATCCACGAAAAACAGTTTCTTTATTTTATTTTATTTTATTTTCTGACTACTTCGTAGGCCTATTTGTCCAACCTGTGCTCCTTGTGTCCGACCCAGGTCGCTATACCAGGTTAAATAAATAGCGAAGACCGCTATTCGATTTCATTGACTTTTTGATTTATTTGGTGGTCTTATTTTTCTTGTTGAGTCCGATTCGAGGGATTGAGGTCACAACGACCCGTGATATTTATCTCCCTTAGTCTCTCGGGTTTTTTCGGCTCATCAATCTCCTCAACAACCAAGTCAAAACAAGTCTATATATGCAAACTCTAATCATTATGAATCTTTCCTTAAACTGTGTAAGTGATATGTTTCTCCACACCTTAGAGAATGACAAAGAAACAACGTCCCTCAGCATAGTAACTCTAATTCCCCAGTCTAGCAACTCTTTCATAGAGGAGCGGGGTATTCCCTTCTGAGTTCAAGTACAACCAGCTCAAGAAGAGGGGTAAAGAAGATAATGGACCGTGACTAGTGTAGCCATGTATCCCTTGGAGCTTAACCAGTATAGCTAAGTCTCCATCTACAAGCTTCCTTGAGATGAGATGGTGAGATACATAAGCTTTGCTTATTTACTATATACACTCCGACATGCATTTATTTTCAATCAGGCATGTCACCTTTTTTGGTGATTTTGCAATTTTGCAGAATTTTTTGACATATATACAACATGTCTACAAGGTGCAGCATATACATAAGGAGTTTTTCTTCTTGAGCCAGTAGACTGTCCCTTTTTTGAAGCATTACTGCAACCTACACTCTCCTGTCGTTAGACCTCAATGCTAATAGACTAGGTTGAGGTGCACATCCCTCTCTAGCAGAGGACAGGAGGTTCTAAATAGCTGTACTACCCTCGAATGCTACTCAAGCCAAAGGATTCTTCCTCCTTACCATCTCACCTGTGTTGAGCTACGTGTAAGGTGTGTGTACAAGTCAAGCTATTATCTCTTAGAGTCATGCATGCGTTGTTAAGTGTTCTACTTAGGCTCATCAAGATGACGTGAATATAGCCTAATGGACTCAAAGGATTAAGTCGCTATAGACGTGAAAAGTCTTAACCTCAAATCCTATAAGGTTCCTCTGAAGTTAAGTGAATTAAGGTCTTAACAAAGCTCCATTCTTCAATTTACAAAAAAATCTTTTTAGTGGGAATTTTTTCAAACTATGCAAATTTTTAGGGAATTTTTAATTTTTTATTTTTTATTTTTTTGAAAAGAAATAAAGAAAATTTTCACAAAGATATATTCATATTTAAAAGGGGAAGTCCATTACATATTTTATGTACAAGTGGATATATCTACAAGATATTTATTAAGGATACTTATGTACCTAGAATTTTAGGGGTAGATTATGATCTTTAGTTCATATCAATGCAAGTAGTTTTCATACCCCATACTTATTTACTTGTGTGGCAAAATAATTTTGTAAATCTTTAAAAACATTATTTTTTTAAACTAGTTTTACAAACATTTACAAACTATTTTACAAACTATTTTTTCACATAATTTTCAAAAACTTTTATACAGTATACCTAATTTTTATACTGAAAATAATTTTACAAATCTTTTTGCAAACAACACATTTTTACAAATCTTTTTACAAAATTTATACAAACCTATTTTTTCAAAGATTTTTATAAACTATTTTGAAAATATTTACAAAACATTTTTATTCATGTTTTATATATAATAGACATGTTATTAAAGTATGAGTTATAGCTAAAATATATATACAATATATATGACAACCCCCCTATACTTAGCTCGAACGATGTCCTTAGAGTGATCAGGGAGCGATGAAGGAAGACATAACTCGTGTTGAGTACAGAGAAGTGAAATGAATGCTATACTACAATGACTTAGAAGAATGAAAGAATAGAAGTCGGTGATCCCCCTATACTTGGATCAAGCACTCAGTAGTTCTCCTCCTAAGGAATACACTAACGCCAGACACTATCCCCTCCTTCGTTGTAAAGGGTGGGATCCTCCCAATGTATGACTTGGCCTTCGCGATGAAGGTCTCAAGTCGCTGCCTGGGCCAACCTTATAGAACTTTCTTGGCAACAAGATAGTTCACAATGTCAACGTACCATGGGAGCGAGGTGATAGAAAGAATCGCCCCATATGAGAATGTCTCAGTGATAGGTGTGGTCTGATCAGAATCCTATAGGTGCTCTAATCGGGAGAGGTGATCCGCCACCACATTCTTGACTCCAAGTTTATCCTTAATCACTATATCAAACTCCTGGATTAGAAGGATCCATCTAGTAAATCTGGCCTTCGCATCCTTCTTGGCCATTAGGTTTCGAATGGTGGTGTGATTGGTATACATAGTTGCTCTAGATACAGAATATATGATCGGAACTTATCTAAAGCAAATACTACAGCTAGCATCTCATTCTCGATCACGGTGTAGTTCCGCTAAGCGACATCTAAAGTCTAGGTAGCGTAGTGAATGGAAAATTTTATATTGTCCCTCTTTTGTCCAAGCACAACCGCTATGACAAAATCAGAAGCATCCATCAAGATCTCAAATGGGAGAGACCAATCGGGAGGTTGAGACCAATCAGATGGCAGAAGGATAGGAGCCTGAATAACCAAATTCTTAAGAGTCTTAAAGGATGAAAGTCACTTATCATCTACGAGGAACTCAATGTCTTTTGTGAGTAAATCCGTAAGCGGTCGGGCAATTCGGCTGAAGTCCTGTATAAACAGTCGGTAGAAATTGACATGCCCTAGAAAGACCGCAACTGTCTCAAATTGGACGGTGGAGTGAACTTCTTGATGATGTCCACCTTGGCTAGATCAACCTCCATGCCCCTATTGGAGATGATGTGACCAAGGACCTTCCCTTGAGTCATCATGAAATGACTCTTCTCCTAAGATAAGACTAAGTTGACCTCTATGCAATGCTGAAGTACTCAGTCTAGGCAAGCAAAACAAGCATCAACCCATCGCCATAGATCGAAAAGTCATACATGAAGACATCCAAACAATCTCCCACCATGTCCAAAAAGATTGAAAGAATACACCTTTGGAATGTAGCCGGGGCAATACATAAACCAAAGGGCATCCGCCTAAATGCATACGTTCCAAATGGACAGGTAAACACTGTTTTTACTGGTCTTCGTGCGCTATGTCCACCTAGTTGTAGCCTGAGTACCCGTCAAAAAAGCAGTAGTGACACTTCCTAGCTAGACTCTCAATAATCTGATCAATAAATGGTAATGAGAAATGATCCTTCTTGGTGGTCTGATTCAATCGTCTATAGTCCACACAAACCCTCCAAGAAGTGGGTGCTCGGGTAGCTATCTCCTCTCTAGACTCGTTCACCATTGTGGTGATACCCGTCTTCTTGGGTACCACATAAAACGGACTAACCCATTTGGAGTCGAAGATGGGATAGATAAAATTGGTGCCCTACCACATAGATATTTCCTTCATGACTACATCATGAAGATTCGGGATCAGCCTCCGCTGGAACTCACGCTATGACTTGGTGTCATCTCAAAGATATATGTGGTGAGAGCACATGGCCAGACTTCTCCCCTGGTGATCAGCTACACTCCATCCAATTGCCTTGCGGTTTCTTTCAACAACCTCCATGAAATTAGATTCTTGGTCTTTAGTCAAATCCATTAAGATAATGATTGGCAACATTTCTTTCTCACCCGCAAGGAATCTGTACTTCATGCTCTGCAGCAAGGTCTTCAGTTCTGGACATGTGGGAGTTGGCAGATCTGGTCTCTGAAAAGTCTGAGTGAAGGCTACCAAATCTACATGGGAGAACTCTCGTTGAATCTCTAAATCTGAGGAAGACGGAATTGGTTCAATCTCTGTCCTTTTTTTAGGCTCTATGGACATCAAACGCAAAAAATAATCATCAAAATCCTGCCAATCTAAATCTTTGTCTGAGCCTGAGGGATGTGAATCTGAATCATATGAAACATATCCTACTTCACTACCCAAATCACAGTCATCAATCTCTATGGTGTTTTGTGCCATGAGTGCGCTCTCTGAACACTCGTCAGTTGTCATCTGTGTCTCTAAAGGTGTGATAAGAGCTCATGAAATCGGGTCTATCGAAATGGCTCCATCATCTGTAATAACAAAATTACACTCCTGGTGGACTTCAAGCTCTGAATCTACCATCTGCTCGGAACTCTGCTCGGAGCAAGCTGAATCTCTAGCTCTAATTTCCTCAATCATCTCTAATTGTATACTCTCACGCTTAACCCAAAAGTATACTTTCCTTCTATTATGATCGGACACCACCTTGGCTGTGGCCTAGAACGGTCATCCTAAAATGATGTGGGGTATCGGTCAAACACTCAGGGATCTCCATGTCCAACACAATGAATTCCACAAGGAATTTTAGGCCCGTAATGGTGACAACAACGTCCTTTAGTAACCAGTTTGGTCTCTTAACAGATCTATTTGCAAACTTAAGAACTGTCCTGCTCTGTCTAAGAGGGCCAAACTCGAATCGATCGAGAAGGACAGTCAGGAGGAGGTTAATCAAGGATCCGTGGTATAATAGTGCCTGATCGAACTATTGCTCATGAATGTGGCATCTGACATAAGAGGCTCCAGCATCGGCTCTCTTGACTGGCAATCAGTTCTGTATGGAGAAGCAAGTGGCACGTGTGATCACATGGATTTCTGCATTGTGGTTTCTCCTCTTCTTCATACGTATGGTGGTCTTCTCTCTCATGTTCTTATGGAATAAAGGAATGTGCTAAAGTGTCTCTTGCAGAGTCAACTGGATCTGTAATCTGTCTATCATATACTCGTTGAACTCTATTTGGTCCGTCTTTTTGGGATTTTCTGATTTTGGGCCCTTCCCTAAGCAAAGTGTTTGAAGGAAGGGGATGGGGGGACCCTCCTCAGAAGAATGAGGGCTAAGAATGGGTATATGAGCATGTAAAATGCTGGAATCCATGGAAGCATCATCAATCACCATAGATGGATCCAAAATAGATACAGAAACCTTTCCTTTATTCATATTTTTGATTTTTTGGAGACTTTTTTCCATGTTTTTATATTTTTCCATAAAGTTCCTCGGGTATATAAGAGGATAAAACAATTGTATGACTCTTGGTGGCATCAGTACTACCGACAACATATGAACCCGTGGCATCAGTACTATGTGCTGGCCACTCATCTGGTATATTGGTGGCATCAACATCACCGTCTACAACTGGAGATATGATGGCATCATCACCGTCATCAGGAACATCATCCTTGGTGGCATCTGTACCACTCTCATCATGGTTAGTGGCATTAGCATCGATTCTGACTCCATCTGGCACCCTAGAATATGCAGTGAGATGTCACCTAGATGAGTCATCGCCAGCTAGCTTCCTACCACTCCTAAGTGTCACAAAATCAGCATCAAATAGATAATGAATGTCATCCAGAATATCACTAGAAGATACTGTCTCTGTCGACTGTACCTGCTTAGACTTTCTCTTCAAATTATTAGGGTTGGGTGGATATGGTGGCCTTGCCCTTGATTACTTCTCTCATTTCATGCCAGAACTCATCCATCTCTCACTGAAAGGTCGCTTGCTGCTCAGAAAGCATATGGGCGAGATTATCAAGGGTTGTATTGTCATACGAGAGTGAATGGGAATCAGACAGGTTGCCCGACTGAAAATGAGGTTGGCTCTGCTACTGCTGCTAGTAGTGAGGAGGAGGAGGATGGTGATACTACTGACGAGGTTGTTGCTGCCTCCATTGTTGACCTTGATCTGGGGTCGAGGACCGTGCTGCTTCTCCTGGGAGTACTGGGGCTGCTGTAGTTGGGCACCCTGCCAAGCTTATGCTAGAGGCTGCTTCTGGGATGAAGTGCCTCCAGTAGACCATTGGAAGTCCAAGTGGTCACGATGGATACTATGCTAGGATTGGTACTGGGAGTACAAGATCCCATTAACTTCCATCACCAGATTCTGCTGATCATTGACTTGCGGAGGAAGGGACGCCAAGGGATGATCCGGATGATACACCACCAACTGAGTATCAGATGGGGGGGGGCGATGGATCGACTTCGCATGAATGTGATGAACCTGATGATATGAGATGGATGGATAAGACGAACTACTCCCTAGATCAGCTCGTGACCTGGAATGGGGTAAGGGGTCGTTTGTGCCTCTTGGAGACACATGATATAGATTTTCAGGTCATTAAGAGTTTGGGTTTGCTCATAAATCTTATTTATCTTGTCAAGGCCTTAACATGCCTTCTTCTCTATAATCTCTATTCGATCCAACTTCTAGCTAATGATGCCCATATCGGCAGCTGAAGACTCTGTTAATGTTGTCGCAGTATAAGAGATAGAAGAACTGACCTCAATGCATGCTATCCTCTAGTATGAACTTGCATGTGGGAGAGGCATCCCCTGAGTGTAGAACCTAGTTTGGGACATCACGATGTATTTTTCGGCCATTTCCTAATAATTGGACCAGACTTGGTTTTTCATCCTTGATGAAGTAGGAACCTCCATACGAGACGTTCACTAGCCCCTGCAGCTCTAGTGTCAGCCCACAGAAGAAACTCTAGACGTGGTTGGGCTTGTTGATCTCATGGCGAGGACACCTGTCGATGAGCTCTCGGATCAATCCCATGCTTCATGAAATTTCTCATTAGGGATCATGGTGAAGTTGCTAATCATGGCTCTGGTTGCATTGGTCCGGTCGAGTGGATAGTACTTGTTCAAGTACTCAGTCTGGAGTTGCTCTGAAGTAGGGATCGCCCACCCCAAGTGTTTCAGCCAGTAGGCTACTCAATCGATAAAAGAGAATGAGAAGGCAATCAAATTGATGGTGTCCTCGTCCACCATGCCATCGTGGACGGTGCTACAGATCATCTCAATTTCTTACAGATGGAGGTGTGTCTCCTCGGTGGCGTGCCCATGGAACTTGGGAAATAGATGGATCATCTGGGGGCATAACTCGAAGTCACCCACGATGGCTGGCAGCTGGATCCAACAGTGGGTGAGGGTCGTGCCAGGGTTGTGTAACTGCCTCATGGTGTGGGCTGGTCTAGATGGATCGTGTGGCTCTTCCTGGCATTAATCGTCTACTCGGCCCTCGTAGCGTGGTATCTCTACTCCACTGGTAGGTTTGTCTGGCTCAGCTCCCTTGGCTCGCATCTGCGTGATTTCTCTCCTCACTTCTGCCATGAATACCCCTTGATCCTTGATCCGTATCTGCATAGTCTCCAAGAAGCTAACAACGTGTTTTTGAAGGCAGTCTCGTCTAATAGGAATGATGAATTATGAGGCTTTTCATTTGTTCTGTCATCACTGACCATCTCTCCGGTCTCTACAAAGGTAAAAGACCCTAGCCCAAGTGATGTCAAATGAATGTATAGCTGTGCTAGCCTATCTTACACTACCTTAGGAGTGGAGGAAGGGTGGTCAAGGGTGAACATGGTGTGAATTCAGGTTTAGAACATAGGTTTGAGCTCTTTGAAGCCACCCTAGATGAATGGGGAGGAGTGCTAGAAAGCGGTACTACCAAAGGTAGCCTAAGAGACCTCCTTTCCATCATCTTGATCTGGGGATTTATGAATATTCTGCACTGAAAGCAAGATGAGAAAACCAACTACTGGTTCAACTACTCAACACAATGTGATAACCATGAAAGCTTGGTCATTTATCTTGTTAAATTTTATTAGGTGATAATCCAATCTTAATGAGCGGGTTAACAAGCTGTTAGGAGACCGATTCTCCCTAGAGACTGGTCTGGATTCTTACGACTAGTTGTGCCTATTTCTAGTCAGTATGGGTGTAAGTATGGACCATTTCTGGCTACTCGATTTTACTTGAGGATGGAGCCTTACACAAGGTCCTCTAAACCACCCACACTGCTAAGGTAGTTCAGACCATTTACCGGCTACCCAAAAGTCCTCACTAGAGAATAGCTAATCGTTTTTGTTAGAACCGATAGTCTAAAGAAAGTTCAGGCATGGTTATATCCTAGTGTGTGGGTCTCTCAGCTCTCAGCAGTAAAATAAGACAAGGAGGGGGTTACTCTCCCAAAACTAAATTTTTGAGTGATTTAGGTCAGGTATGCTTTAGTAGTCTTGATTTTATTTGTTATCTCTTTTTAGGTATTTTCTGAATAAAGACAACATCTAACGAATTTTCCGATTTCCTTTTTATTTAAGTCCCATAAAACAGGGGATGGAGATGGAAAAGTCGATGCACGGTATAATCAACGATGCATGCAGAGTAAGAAATGCATACCATGCTCCAGCAGTCTACATGTAAAATGATCTGTATGTAATTTAAAGACAGAAATTAAACTAATCTAAATGATGTACGAGGAAATCGTCCTTAGGTGATAGCTTCTATTATGGTAAGAATTGGTGCTTACTATAATAGAAGGGCTTTTTAGTGGTTCTTAGTTTTTCAAATTTTTATTTTTTCAAGATAAGGGAAAATGAGTACAATGAACAAAGACACATACACACACATTATCTTTTTGTATTTTTCAAGCAAGTAAAAAATGCTCAGAAAATTGTAATAAAAATATTTTGGATTTTATAGGTTTTCTTGTATTTTTGATATTTATATATATATTTCAGATGTTTTTTTATTTTATAAAAATTAAATAGTGATAAAGACTATAAATAGCGTCCAACCAGGACTTTTTTGCAAATGAGAAATAAGGAAAAAGCTCAAAAATCCTGGAGATTATTTTTAGAACAAACTAGAGGAAATATCTAGAAATAAGGACAGAAATCAATACTTTTGGGGTTTTTTTATTTTATATAATTTTTAGAAGTTTTTAAGTATTTTGCAAATTTCTAGGTTTTCACAAAATATTTTTCAACAAAATTAATATTGAAGTTAAAAGGCAAATAGATACAATTATAGAAATTTTGTGGAATTTTTAGATGATTTTTAGATTCTTTATGAATTTTCCAAACCAAACAAGGACTTTTTATGGTATTTTTGAATTTTTAATAATAGAAAATGCAAGAAAATTAACAAGCAAAATCACCATAAATAAAACATGCAATCGGGAATCACAAGTAATTTTAAAGTATTTTTTGAAGTTAATTTGCTATTTATTTCACTCAATAAAAGACACACAATTAAAATTAGTTTGAATGGATCTAGTTGTTAATACTTTAAGTTCTTGGGCCTCTGGAATAACACAATCAGGAACTATGAGGGCCACTACGCAATTTTCCCATAAAATACATGCACATCACGTGAACCAGACTGACAAATGTATAAATACAATTTTAGAAACATCAAATTCCTTCCATAAGATGCAATAAGTATAGGAGAAATATCGTAAATACCCAAAAAGTGTGTGCATGGGTACATAATTACATCTCAAGTAGACTAAAATGCAAATAATAAAAAACACAAGGGTCTTACTACAAATGACTTCAACTACATATTATTTTTATTGGATTAAACAAATATAACATGAAAAGCAAGGGAGAAAATAAAATATACCCCTTGTCGGGGTATGTGTCAAGCGCATGGGGTGTCTAGCACGAACGGTCCTGATACGGCATTGCAAAGCTTATCTGACAGTTCTGGTTGTGTCGGGGAGGTGGATCAGATCTGACACGCCAGGTCTAATTTAATGATCTGCATGGCTGAGTTGTCGGGCGGTGCAGATGAGGGCTTAGGTCTGATCAGACTGCTAAGGGTTGGGCATTATCACATGGACCTGATCTAATCTGGAGCTCCATCTCCAGATCAAATGACAAAGGGGGTCCTGGACGAACTTAGCTCAAGCAAGCTTCAACCGAACGTGGAAGGTGATCCACAAGTCCGATGAAGTCGCTATGGGGTCCAACAACATCGTAAGGTTTCTCTGCATCAGTCCGATGTTTGGATGAGGCAGTTGATGGTCGGATGGCCGAAACGGTGGTGCTCCAACTAGAACTGCTCTGCCACCTAGAGTGAAGCTCAAATTACACTTCCTTGCACACGTTGGTACTGTGAAGGAACTAGAGACTCAGAGGCTTTGATCTAGTCAAGCGTCTGCTTGCAAATATGAAGAGAAGCAAGGTGGAGTGGGGGCTTGGGTTCCCGGCACAGGAGAGGGAAAGAACCAATCCTAATCTCACTCCGTTGAGCGAGATTCAAGGGGTCAGGCTGCAGGAGAAGGATGACAGCGCAATGAGGTGAAGATCAATGTGGGTAGAGGTGATCGTGGAGCTCTGACCATGGTGGTAGGAGCCGAGAAGATGGCCGATGGATGTTGATAGGGATCTGAGTGAACAATGGAAATGGATGTGCTGAGGAGGTACCTGAGTGGTTTAGTGTAATAGGCGAAGTGAGGTGGAGGAGAATTTCTAGCCTCGATCAAGTGATGGAAGGTCTGAGATGCTATTCATGGCAGTGCTCCGGCCACGCAATGAGCTACATGCTACCTGAAATCCAATCAAGCTCCTAAAGGGACCTTTGAACCCTGTCACTATTTTAGAGGTGATAAAGGAGGAGTTGTGGCGTGAGGGACGAGCTCCCATGCTAGGGTGGCAGAGGAGAGACTTTATAGGGATGCCCTAGGGTCTAGAAGAATCGAGGGGTTGCATGAATTCCTAGGGTGATTCAGACCAAAATAGGGATCTATGAGAATGTTGGATCAATGAGGAATAATGGTCTGAATCTTAAGGTGAATGGAAGTCAGAGCTGGGCACGAAAAATGTGAGAAAACTTTCCAACGAAGTAGGGTCTGTCCCGACCCGGCTGGGGGAGAAGGTTGACTAGGGTCAACGATTTAAGGTGTAGAAATTTACATAATTAAATAAAAAATGACAAATGGATTCAAAATAAAAAAGAATAATATAAAATATTTGTAATTTTAAAACTATTTTCTATGATTCTTAATTATTTTTATAAAATATATAGATATGGTATATATAGTATAATGTATTATATACATGTATAATATATCTATATATTATATAAATGTATTTTTATTTTATTATTTTTACAAAAATACATTTCATTTTATATTTTATTTATTTATAAGATAATTTAAAGAGTATAAAAAAAATTTTATTTGATTTTTACAAATTAAACAAATGTGTTAAATACATTGGTAATATGTACAATATTATCAAATATGCAACAGAGTTTTGATTTTCTTTTTGCTTTATAATATTTTTATTTTATTTGTATTTTAGTTCTAGAGATATGTACAAGTACTTAGAAATATAGTTTGTACAAAATATGATTTAAAATAATTAGGTATAGATATTTACAAATGTAGGCAACATAGGACCCTTATCTCTCCCTACTTTATTCCTTGTCAATCGTGCTAATTACTGATCTTCTCTCGAGGTTTTGGTCAGTATGTACTTATTACGTAATTACTTCCTTGATTTCTTTTCTTTTTTCTCCTTATTCTTTTATTTTGGAAAATATGTGCTAATTATGGAATAGTAACAAAGGTATGCACAATGGTAATTTATTGTATTTAGACTTATTTATAGATGTTTTTGCAAAACGATGATGCTAAAATAAAAGAATAAATATTGAGAATCATAGATTCATTAGGGACTTATTATGAAATTAGGTATTCTTCATTAAAGAACAGGGAATGATTGCAATAACATTTAATACATAATGGCTCATCGTGGGCTCGCGTGTCCAACAAGTTGGACCCAAGCCTCGAGGCTCAAACAGAGGTCTAAGGAGATGACACGGAAGGCATTGGGCCGTTAGAAAGAAAATGGGGGTGAGAATGGACGACTTCTGTATGTTGTCTCCTCTTCTTGGTCTCAAATGAGTTTTGCTTCTAGAGATATGGAGAAACTGTGAATCGAAGACTGTGGGTGGATGAAGGTGAATGGAGTTGGAGCACGGTGGTTTCTCGACGGATGAGTACTGCAGTGGGCAGTTGATGATGATAGGGTTGCCATGAGTTGAGATACTATTCCTCTCGAGGATCGACCTACTACTCGAGGATGGAGATGTGTTCTCCTCTAGTTGACACATGACCTAGAGGATGAACGGGTTCTGTAGGTCAGAGGGGCTAAATGGACTAATGCTAGGTGGTGGAGTCCTAACTCATTAGATGAGGTCCCTACTCATCGGATTGAGGGTACATTCAGACCTGTAAGGGAACCTAGAAACTCGAGCTAGAGTTCGAGTGACTGAAATGCACACGAGAATAGGGATGATGCTTCGTAGATGGCTTTTGCGAATGAACCAAAATCAAAATAGGTCATTTTTATAAAATATATTTTTGATGGGTCTTCTTTGTACATAGAATACCACATTTATGGGTTTCAGAATATTTTTATTTTTAAAGAAGATAAAGTACAAAAGAAAATATAATATAATATTAAATAAGTATTTACACATAAATGTATTTTTTTGTATATTTAAAAATTAAAAAATAAAGTAATAAAGTAAAAGGGACTTATATAGGACTCAGAGTGATGTATTTTCTCTGTTTTTTAATTCAATTTTGATTTGGATTTTTGCATACTTTATTAAAACATAAATCAAAGAAAATAAATGAGAAGAAAAAATTAAGGAGAGTTAATTTTGTATGTATAATAAGGTCAAATGAGATAAAATATACAATATACAATGAGGTCCCAAATGCAAGTCTCACATATTAATTTAGAATATTTTTAATTTATTCTTGTTCTACGGATAATTGAATGCACGTTAATTTAAAAGTGAATAGGGGTTCATAGGAGACTGTATGTGAGAGATATTAGACTTTGCAGCTTTTTATCTCCAAACTAGGTTTGGATTTATTGAGCAATTATACAAGGTAGTATTTTCTATATTTTTCCTTTATTAACGTAGTAATATGTATGCAAAAAAAGATGATTTCATTTTATTTGGAGTTAGTTAAATGTAATTTAAAATGGGGGAAGTTATGAAAATATACAAATGTCTATTTTCACAAGATTTTTGGCTTCTTATTAATGCAATTAAGAATGCTAAATTATGAATATTATTTACACATTCTTGATTGCTAATAATGTAATTGTGATATTTAAATGCAATTAAATACTTGAGAATAAAGCTCTATTTTCAACTTTTAAAGTGATTACTAACAAATTTATCAATTAAATGAGGTCTGATTATTCTTTATACACGTGGTCTAATTTTTCCCGTGAATTTCCTTGGACTCCCAATTCCTATCAAGTTTTTGTGGTTGAAATATATTGTTAACTGATTGTTCTGTATATTAAGTTTTTTTGTTAAATTTTGTATGTATGTGTGTGAATATGTGAAAATTGTGTATGTGTAGGTCTAGATGTATGTATGTGTGTATGTTTATTAGTATATACATGAATTTGTGTGTATACGTAAAGTCATGTTCATGCATGTTTGCATGACTATGTATGTGTAGATGTGTGTGCCAGAGAAATTCTATGGTTGTTTACATGTTTCTACTTTTAGGGTGATGCACAATATGCTTTTAGTCTTACTTTTATAAAGTACACTGTATATGCATGTAAAGTTTCGATGTTTTGTCATTGACTTAATTATTTAAGAGTAATCACATCCAATCTTACTTGTTTTTGATGTCTTTGTAGTTTCTCATTTGTTATGTGCTTGCATTATTACAATTCTATGCAGTATTGATCTTTAAGGAATATTTCTCTACATTATTCATGTTAAACATATTTCAATGGAAGTAAACTGAATCCTCATTTGTGTGATTGTAGACAGGGATTATCACCAAGCTATAAAACAATACTGTGAAGTTTTTTTGTAGTCACATTTTGTTGATCTTCTTGTAGTGGTAGATATGGATGAATTCTCAATGGTGTGATTGCATGTTGGAGATTTTTGTAGAATAGTGTCAAAGCCAACGATGATTGGGTTCATGGGTGATGCCTTGATAATCATATGCAACATATCAAAGAGTTTCTGGAGATTGTGCATAGATCAAATGAAGTTACTTCATGCGATGATATGTAACAATATTATATCATTACCCATGCACCATTTACTTGTATTTATTTTTATGTCTCTACAAGATGATTTCTTCAGTATTTGTATGTTGTTCATAATGATGTTGCAACTTTTGTTATTTACATTGTCTGTAGTATATCATATATTGCTTTTATTTCAAAGATTTATAAATGGAGGGAAATTGAAGGTTTAAGTTGTTATCTACATTCGTTTCAAATAGTTTCATATCTCACTTGCGTTATCTATTATTTTATTGCTAACAGTCGATTAATGATGAGTCTATAGATGGTTTTTTATATGAATTAGATGAGTGTGAGATAATGACACTCGTTAGAGCTTCAAAAGGATGTTATCTTGTATAAACCAAGGTGAAAAAATGTGAGGGTTGAAGTTTATGTGGTATGTTTGTGTATGTATGTGTTAATATTTCATATGTGAAGAGTGTGTGTTTATCTATGATAGAAAGAAATATAACATGTATGTATGTGTGTATGTGTGTGTGAGAGAGAGAGAGAGATCAAGTGCATGTGTATTAATGTGTAAATTTGTATGTGTGCGTGATTGAGTATGCATACATTAGCAATAGTTTGTGTTAGTTAGTGGTTTGTGTGTGTGTATGCATTTATATGAGTATATGTGTGCGGATGTAAATGCATGTATAACTATTTGTTTATGTGTAAATGCTTGTATAGCTAGAAGTGTTATGACAGGTGCATAGCAGTAGCTAGATCTATAGCTACCGCTACATAAAAAATCAAATTGGGACTACAAAGGGACCACTAGTGGTAGATTTTGTGGTCATAATTAGATAAAAAGGCCACTACAGTAAGACCACACCGTGGTCGCATTTGTATTTGTTGGAAACACTGTGTGAATATAATTATTGAGACTACATGTAGTCGCAAGTATAAAATGTGACTACAAAGCCACTATTTTGGCACAGTAGCCAGTTGTCTTGTAGTGATGTGCATAAACTTTTTTCGATAATTTGTACAGATTCCAATAATTTATAATAAATTCATATCAAATCAGACTAATGTGAAATCAATGGGAAAAAATACTAACTTACACATAGGTGTAATGAACTAGAACCTAGTTCTGGTTGTGCTTACATTAAGGTTGAATATATCATGTAAGTCCATCACAAGGGGGAGTGAGATGTGAAATATACAATTATCCAATAACAATGTCCAAAGAAAAAATAGTTCACAAAGCATAGAGATAAATAACAAATCACAAAAACACTATGATTTTTATTTGGAAATCCAAGCGGGTAAAAACCACGACCTAGAATCCCATTCTAGGATTTTCCCTTCACTCCCTCAATGAAGTTTGTTTCCACTATTCGAATGATACTTTAACACGAGGGTAGTACAACCTTTAGTACAACATGTACCTAATGAATCTGCATTTCATCGTATTTATTCATTTATTTTAGCTTAAAAACCCTTATTAAACACCTCTATATAACACTAACTCCATATTCTTACTAACTTGCATATGTGTGTAAATATTGTACACTTCTTACCATTTTAACCTTAAATAATTAAAGAAAGAAAGAAAGGAAAAATAAAGAAAAGAAAGTAAAAAAGGAAGAATGTATATATGTAATAGATACAGGCTGACCCGAACCCCGAGAGAAGGTCAAGACTTGACCCGCTCGACCAGGAATAAAGAAGGGAGAGATAGGGTCCTTATTCTGAAAATCCAAAAAAAAATGTGTGTTGTGTATATTTGTATACTACACTATTTTATTTGTACATAAATTGACCTCAAATCAAATATTTTTCAAACCAAAAGTTGTAAATAAAAATGTTTCCTAATTAATAAAAATAATTGCACAGTCAAATCATGTATAGAAGAAAAGCAACCACACTTGGAAAAAGCCATTAAGCCATATTTAAAAGACCAATTCCAGCTCCATATGAAATCTAATTGAACCAAACGTACTTCTATTGTGTTCTAAATTAAATTATCTTTAAAATGGCTGTAATTTCATAATTTTTGAAATTACGGGTGAAAAGTTAGTTTCTAGGGTGGTTTGTGCAATTTTCCCATGTATTTGTGCATATTGTATTTGTAAATATTTTTACTAAATATTTAAAAAAAATATTTTTTTAAAAGAACTAATTTCCTTATTTAACTATGTATATAATATCATATATGTATATAGCATATGTATATAGTGAATTTTCTTAACAAACTACCCCAAAAAATTAAAAATAACCTTTTTTATTCAAATTAATAAAGTAACGAAAAAAATTTGTTAAATTTTATTTTATCTCATGTAAATTTTTATCTCTCTTATCTCTTATCTTAAACCAAAAATTCAAAATTCAAATTTCAATTCCTATCTTTTCTATTTATATGGCTCCTTCTCCATCATTTCAATTTGATCAATCTTTGGTGAGAGGAGCCCGATCTGCGAGAGTTTTCTTGTTACAGAAGGGTGCCTAGCCTCCGAGCCGTCCGGTGACAACAAGTCGGTCTTCGTCGAGGTGATCAAGGTCTTTTCCGCTCCTAAGGTGAGATCCATCATTTTCTCTAATTTTTATCATAGGTTAATCGTTATTTTATTTCTCGCATCTTTATTTCATTAACAATTTTTTCTTCTAGATCTTAGAATCCATCATGATTTGATCCTCCACCGACTCAATTTTTCATTTTACGTTCTCGATCTCTACGCGTTCTCTTCTACCTCGTATGATCTCTCATACGGTGGAAGGAGACTCGGTTCCATCCACCTTTTTCCTCGGGTCTGCACTCGTTCATGTCGTCCGTTTTGATTTTGGGATCGAGTCATAAAGCTTCTATACTAATTGCTTATACATAAAAAATAAAAGAAAAAAATATTTTTCCTTCTTTCTTTCTAACATTTATTTTGCAGGAAATTAAAAAAATAAAAATAGGAAAAATTAAAAAAACATTTGTCGTTTCTGTTTTGTCAAAAAAATTAAAAAAGTTTTCTTTATTTCAAACTTTTCCTGTTGATGTATACATTTGAAAAAAATAAAGAAAAATCAGCTGCAGGCGGTACTCGTCATCCGCCATCATCCTCTTCCAAGGGAACCACCACTGGCTCGCGCGCTCCACCGACAGCCGCCACTAACCACGAGCGAGCCCTCGCGCACACAACTCCACCACGCCATCACCCCCTCTCCTGAAGCCCATCCGACTTACCAAGACACACAGTCACCGCCAGGGAGCATCTTGACAACCGCCCTTCACGCAGACCTCCTCACCGACCTCCTCCTGGAGCAGAGCCACTCCAGCCTGTCGCGCCATCGCCCCCACTCCTGAAGCTCCGTCGACAACCGCCATCGACCGTGAGCGAGTTCTCGTGCGCACGACCCCGCCTCGCCACCGCTCACGTTCACTGACAGCGGACGCATGCGCCACCACTCTACCATCACCGGCGCCAGTGGCTTGGTGAAGACGAGAAGGGCAACACACCTTGGCCCCCTACGGTGCCCTTTTTTTGCTGGTTGAAGAAACGAAAGCAAGAACGAGAAACCCTATCGTTTAAAAATAACAAAAGATTTGGGAAAATTACATTCACACCACTAGGAGTTCTGAAAATTGCAACAATGCCCAGATCTAGTTCAAGTTTCAAAAATTTGGGAAAATTACATAAAAGTCCCTAGATATTTCAGAATTACAAGAAGATCCCATCTTTCCAAGACACGTGCTTAGCACACGTTTAACTAGGTAATATACATTTTTCCCACACATTATTTCCTAGAATTTTCATGTAAAAACTTTGAATATCTACAAACTGGTCTCTGAATGCCCGAACTTTATTTTGCTTGCTTTTCTTATTGAAATAAATGTTTTGATGCTCAATAAATTTTCCAAAAATCATGCTATGTTGCTGATGTGCATATCTTTTTAGCATAAAGTTTTCATTGCATTTTGTCATCACTTCTTATTATAAAAAAACAGTATCATTTTCTCTTTCTAAATTTAAAAACTCATAAAAATCTGAATATTGCTCGCAAAATTCCAAAAAAATAGATTAAATGTATTTCATTGTCTTTTAATTTCTATGAAAATTTCTTTCATTAATTATTTATAAAATACAAAAAAATCTGAAAAATACCAAACATCTTATAAAAATCAACAAAATTTACAAAAATCCAAAAATCATGATTTTAGTTCATGTGTATAGATATTTGCATATATTTGATCAAAAAATAATTACCTGGAGTTTTGAGTAATTAAACTATTTTTAAGTTGCAAATTACTCCAGGTTGTGCATTGTTTCTCATTTTTATCACTGTTTGATTGTAAAAAAAAATATATACAAAAATATCTTAAAATTCTACAAAAAATTTCAAAAATATTTCAAAGCCTTAAAAACCCAAAAATATTTTCTCTAGATTTTTCTGAGTATTTTTGATATAATTGAAAAATACAAAAAGAGTTTGGTGTGTGTAGTTCTTATCCTGGGCATATTTTTCTTTATTTGAAATAAAAAAATTGCAAAATTAAGATCACTAACAATTTAATAATCAGAAAATAAAAATCGAAATAAAAAATTAAAAAAATAAAAATAGAAAAAGTCCACAAAAACCAAGGATTGTTTGCCCTTGAGATTCCTGCTTTTTCATTTATTTGATTTTTTGTCTATTACATGAATAACCCTCGAGAATTGTAGACTCTCTTAGTTCGATCCTATCCGCTATACATGTCAATAAGTAGCAAAAATATTTCTCTTACTCCACATTATTTTCTATAATTATTTTGCAGCGAGAAAAAAAAATCTTTTGTTTGTTGCGGGATTTTTTGGGTCAACGACACTTTCATATTTCATTTAAACCAAAACCCCGAAGATCCCGCTCAACAAAATTGCACCGTTGTCGGGAGGCACGATGAGGGTAGTTAGATTTCTCTTTTGATCGGCTATTCTTGGTTGTATATATTTGTGTATATTTTTTCACATTCACTTTATTGTTCATATTCACTGTTTCATTTCATTTTTTTTCTGTTTATACTTGATAATCATGTTTCTTACACATTCTCTCTTTTCTTTTTCTTGTGAGGGCCCATGGAGCGAAGGAGGTGATCCTAGGAGAGCTGAAGCACCCAAGCGAAGTGGAGGCGGCTTGATTCTTCACCAAGCCACAGGATAGCGTGAGAGGAGGAGAAGAAGAATTGAAGAAGACAAAAAAGACTTATTTATTTATTTATTTATTTATTTTCTAGCATTTGAACCCTTGTAAACAAACATTCATTTGTTGCGGGGTCTTTTTCGCCAAGTGTCGGTGCACTTGGGGGAGCTTACCGGTTTTGTTTTCATCGCCTTTATTTTCTTTGTTTTACGCGGATTTCATGAGTTACCTATTAATTGCTTTAATTAATTTGCTTGAGCTAGGTAATTAATTAGGTCCATATAACCTAAACAAGGATTTCTGCACCTATCGAGTAGAGCGTAATTTGGACTTAGTTAAATTAACTTGTTCTTGCCCGTTAATAGAAGTTATCATCTAGGACGGTTCAGTTGTATCATATAGGATAGTTTATTTTTTTGTATTTCAATTATGTGTGGATCACTTGCATGTAGAGTGCTGGTGACAAGGTACGCATCTCTAACCCCTGCATGCATCATTGTGTTTAATCATGCATTGTCATTTCCGATCTCCTTCCTCGTTTTCACTCACATAAGTTAAAAAGGAAATTGGACAATGGGTTGGCGATTCATTGAAAATATTTTAACCAAGTACAACTGCCTAAAATACGAGACTGCTAAAGAAAACTCGACCCTGAAATAAATAAGTAAAAATCATTGTTTTGGGGAGAGTAACCCCCTCATTGTTTGGTTTGTATGTAGCGAGAAAGCGACTCACACACTAGGATAGAACCACGCCCAAACTCTTTTCATACTACTATCTTGGGTTAGTCGTTCTCCAGTGAGGATCTCTCCGGTAGCTGCTAAAGCGGCTCGTGACATCCTTAACAGATTGAATTGGTCAGGTAGCTAGTAAATGGTCCGCAACTCATACTGGCTGGGAATGATCTAACTTTGTGATTAGGCCAGTCTCCTGGGAGCATTGGGTTCCTAATAGCTCGCTTTAACCGCTTTGATAGATTGTATTCTCGCTAAGATCTAAAAACTGACAAGATAATTGATCGAACCTTCATGGTCTTCACATTGTGTTGAGTTGGTGAATTGGGGGTTTGTATTGTGTTTGATTGCTTGTGTGCATACTAGATCCTTTTGTGCATTTGCACCTTTTTCTCCATATATTTTGACTTGACCCTCGTGCTCTCCCAATCCATTCTTTTGTTTTGAAGATGGTCAATTGGAGTTATTTTAATATGATCTTCACGGATACCTCGTACCCTCCAGCCGATCCACCTTCATTTTTCCAGGAGGACTTTCCTCCTGATTTTTGTGCATATCCACCTAACCCATTATTTCAGGAATCGAGTGATGATTTTTACCCACCGTTATTCCACTCACCCGACCCTGTGATTTTGGAGTCACCTTTCATGGTATCTACACTTTGGACCCTGAACCAGATGATGGAGCATATGAATTCGAGGATTACCAATATATTTAACATAAATATGAGCTAGAATGCTGCTCCACTATTTGAGGATATGGATTCACTTGAGGATAATCATAATAGCTTACAATCACCCAAAATACAAAAAATGAGAAAATTTTAAAAATCCAAAAAGATTATGGGAGACAGATTGTTGATTCAATTTGTGAGGAGAGGGCACCCATGTAAAACCATTTTACTACATAGTCATTCACCACATGTCCCAACTTTAACCCTGAGGATTCCACTATACAGACTGCTCTTGGCAATCCTCGTGTATATGCTGATTCCGATCTCCTCCCTTGTATGTATAAGGTCCAAAAATTCAAAAAATGTTAACTGAACCTGAAGTGATGGCCACCATTCATGAGATCATTAAAGCTCCACTTCACCAGGCCATGACACATTTATCTGCTCCTCGACACAAGAAGAGAAAGCGAACGAGAAGATCTGAGCATTACATCTTGACCATGACCACTGCCTACGCCATCTCTCACCGTCCACATTTGAAGAAAGGGAACACTACCATACCTCTTGTGAGCCGCTCCATCTCTGAACATTCTTGTGATAACACTCTCCTTGATGGAGATTCATCAATCAATATAATGTCCTTCTCTATGGTATAGTCTCTTCATCTTGGGCCTCTCAAGAAAACTAGGATGATAGTTCAATTTGCTGATGGTTCTATCAAGAGACCGAAGGGTATTCCAGAAAACAATGTAATTCTTATTCAGGGCATGAACTTCAATTCTGATTTTGTCATATTGCGCATGGAGACCTCCACCCCTGTGGAGCACCCTCCAATCATCCTGGGACGACCTTTCCTTGCCTCTGCGAGAGCTGTTAATTATTATGGATCAGGAGAGATTCGCTTCCGTTCTGATGCAGGGAGCGATGTGTTCATCACTACACCCATTACTGACCAGAGACTAGCATCCCATGAGAGACCGCCCATGATAGCCAAGCCCAAGGACCTTGACCTTGATGATAATATCAGAGATTCTTGCTGTATGATGGACGATTCTGGTACGTGGTGATGCATTGATGAAATTCGCGAGATTTACACCATAGACACCCTAGAGCGGAAGGCGAACTCTGAGACTAGACAGTACGGACATGATTTGACTACTTCAACTAACGAGTTCGTTCCTATTCACCCTGATTCATACGAGACTGATATGGCCAAATTTGATTTGATTGCTTTTATAAAAGAATTTGGGACTTTTGAGAAAGATGATGATCCAGTAGAGGCTCGCCAGGCTGAAATTGATCCTACTCTTTCTGATAACGATTTCGAGCCTTTTTACTTTGTTGTTTGTGGGACTTCACAAGTAGGACATGACCACACTACTTCCACTAAGCGATTTGTTCCTGCACACTCTGACATTACTGAGGATACATTCTTGGTCGGTCATGATCAGTTCATGTTTAATGATAACCCCAATATCGACCTAGACCTTGTTAGATCCATTCCTCAGCGGTCATGCAAGAAGGTTCGCTTTAAACCTTCTTGACCTTTGTACATCCACTCCTCCTGTATATACTTTCGTTTCACTCTTTCTTCTTCCGTTTTATCATTCACCCCTTTTCCGTGTGTGCGTATATATGCTATACCTAGGATGTACTTTATCCTAAGTATGGGGGGTGAATGATTTGTGCTGTTCATATTCATCATGTTCATTACTCTTGTTGTTGCCTATACTTAGGGATACTCTATCCTAAGTATAAGGGGGGTGATGTTGTTCATATCGTTTTTGTTATTGTTTTTGAGTCTATACATTCTCTGCATCGATTTTCCCCTTTTGTACAATCTTTCATACTTAGGATTACTAGATCCAAGGTATGGGGGGATCACCGACTTCTATTCTTTTTCTCTTTGAGTCGTTGTAGCATAGGAGTCTTTTCACTTTTCTATACTTAACACGAGTTATGTCTTCTTTTCTCGCTCTCTGATCACTATGAGGACATAGTTCGAGCTAAGAATAGGGGGTGTCGTATATAAAGTATATATACTTTAGACATAACTCGTACTTTTAATGATTTTTTTAGGGGATATGTATATAAATTCATAAAATCCACGTATGTATATATAGACTTTGATCACCATTCAAAAAACAAAAACAAAAATGAACAAAAACAATACAAAAACAAAACAAAAAAAACAAACAAAAAACAAAAAAAACCAAAAAAATGTATATATTTTACTAACCTTTTTTTCCTTTTTTGAAAAAAAAATACAAAACCAAAAATCTATAAAAAGTTGCATTAAAAAATGCTTTTGCATGTGCATCATTTTTCCTTTCTTTTCCAAAAACCCATAAAAAATTTCAAAATTAGAAAATTGTTTCAAAAAATTGCTTTCTTTTTGCATTTGCATGTGCATTTTTCAGGACTAGTATTGACATTTAAACTAAGTTTGGAATAAAATTGAAGAATGAAGCTTAGTTGGGTCTTAATCCACTTTCAGAGGAACCTTATAAGAATTGGAGTTAAGACTTTTCAGGTCCTAGTGAATTAATTCTTTGAGTCCATAAGACTATCTTCACATGTCATCTTGATTTGTCTAAGTAGAACATTTAACAACACACACATGATTCTTTCAGACCGTGGCTTATCTTGGACAAGCACTCTACATGTAGCTCTTCGTGGATGAGTTAGTGAGGAGGCAGAATCTTTTGGCTTGGGGTAGCATCTGAGGGTAGTACATCTAGGCAGAACCTCTCGTCTTCCTCTAGGGAAGGAAGTGCGTCTCAACCTGGTCTAACGATGTTGAGGTCTAAAGACAAGATGCTGTGGGGTTGCAATAATGCTTCAAAAGAGGGATAGTCTACTAACTTAAGAGGAAAAACTCCATATGTACATGCTACACCTTGTATATATTTTCAAAAAAAAGAGAGGAAAAAATGCAGAATCTCCAAAAGTGGACATGCCTGATTGAAAAGTAAAATGCCTGCCGGAGTGCATATACAAGGATAAAAAAATTAATAAGAGCTTCAAAGTCTAATATTTGTAAGCTTGCAGTGGATGACTTGGCTACACTAGTCATGCATCCAAGGATAGGTAGCTATACTGGTTACCATCCATTATTTTCTCCATCTCCTCTTCTTGAGTTGGTTGTACTTGAACTTAGAAGGGAATATCCCCACTCCTCGAGGAAAGAGTTGCTAGATCGGGGGACTAGAGTTACCTTGTTGAGGGAGGTTGTTTCTTTGCTACTTTTGAGATGGGGAGCTATATATTTCACTTACACAGTACAAGTAAAGATTCATAGTCACAAGAATTTGTGTATGTAGACTTGTTCTGACCTGATTGTTGAGGACACTTGAATAGGAGTCTTATGGAACTTAGAGGTTGTTAGGTTTAAAATCCATTTCCCATTAAGGTTCCACCACACTAATAATCCCAAGGTTTGACAAAGCTCCATACTAATCTATTATGAAGATAAGTTTAAAATTCAATATTGTCCTAATTTCTTCATTTTTCCTTTTTTTTCTATTTTTCTTTTTGTTCCCTTATTCTTTCAAATAAGTTTGCTAAGGGACTAGCAAAGGTAAAGAATAGGAGGATGATGAATCTGCATTTCATCGTCTTTATTCATTTATTTTAGCTTAAAATCCCTTATTAAACACCTCTATATAACACTAACTCCATATTCTTACTAACTTGCATTTGTGTGTAAATATTGTACACTTCTTACCATTTTAACATAAAATAAATAAAGAAAGAAAGAAAGGAAAATAAAGAAAAGAAAATAAAAAAAGGAAGACTGTATATATGTAATAGATACAGGCTGACTCGAACCCTAAGAGAAGGTCAAGACTTGATCTGATCGATCGGGAATAAAGTAGGGGGAGATAGGGTCCTTATTCAGAAAATCCAAAAAAATGTGTGTTGTGTATATTTGTATACTACTCTATTTTATTTGTACATGAATTGACCTCAACTCGAATAATTTTCAAAACAAAAGTTGTAAATAAAAATATTTCCTAATTAATAAAAATAATTGCACAATCAAATCATGTATAGAAGTAAAGCAACCACACTTGGAAAAATCCACTAAGCGATAATTGAAAGACCAATTTCGGCTCCATATGAAATCAAATTGAACCAAACTCACTTCCATTGTGTTCTAAATTAAATTATCTTTAACGGTCGTAATTTCATAATTTTTGGAGCTACGGGTGAAAAGTTGTATTTCTGAGGTGGTTTGTGCAATTTTCCCATGTACTTGTACATATTTTATTTGTAAATATTTTTAATTATTTAAAACAAAAATAAAAAATATATTTTATTTACAAAAACTAATTTCCTTATTTAACTATGTATATAATGTCATATATGTATAAAACATTTGTATATAGTTAATTTTCTTAACTAACTACCACAAAAAAATAAAAAAATAACCTTTTTTTATTCAAATTAATAAAGTGACGAAAGAGCAAAAAAAATAGTTAATTTTTACTTTATCTCATTTTAATTTTTATCTCTCTTATCTTCAACCAAAAATTCAAAAATTCAAATTTTAATTCCTATCTTTCCTATTTATACGGCTCCTTCTCCATCATTTCAATTTGATCAATCTTTGGTGAGAGGAGCTCGATCTCCGAGAGTCTTCTTGTCGAAGAATGGTGCCTAGCCTCCGAGCCATCCGGTGATAGCGAGTCGGCCTTCGTCGAGGTGATCAAGGTCTTTTCTGCTCCTAAGGTGAGATCCATCATTTTCTCTAATTTTTATCATAGGTTAATTGTCGTTTTATTTATCGCTCTTTATTTCATCGTCAATTTTGTCATCTAGATATTAGAATCCAACATGATTTGATCTACCACTGAATCGATTTTTCATTTCACATTTTCGATCTCTACGCGTTCCTTTCTACCTCGCACGATCTCTCACCTCAGACAACACACGGTTGTAGGAGACTCGGTTCCATCTGCCATTTTCCTCGGAATCGCACTCGTTCATGTCGTCCGTTTTGATTTTGGGATCGAGTCGTCAAACTCGTATCCTAATTTTTTATAAATAAAAAAATAAAATTAAAATAAAAAAAATTCCTTCTTTCTTTCTAACATTTATTTTGCAGGAAATTAATAAAAAATTAAAAATTAAAAAAAACATTTGCCATTTCTATTTTTTCAAAAAAATTTAAAAATTACAGGAGAAGGAAGGCGCACCTTGGCCCCATACGGTGCCCTTTTTTTGCAGGTTGAAGAAACAAAAGCAAGAACGAGAAACCCTATCATTTAAAAATTACAATAGATTTGGGCAAATTACATTCATGCTACAAGGAGTTCTAGAAATTGCAACAAGGCCCAACTCCAGTTCAAGATTTAAAAATTTTGGAAAATTGCATAAAAGTCCTTGGATATTTCAGAATTACAAGAAGATTCCATCCGTCCAAGACACGTGCTTTGTACGCGTTTAACTGGGTAATTTGCATTTTTTCCCGCTCATTATTTTCTATTGAATTTTCATGCAAGAACTTTGAACATCTGCAAACTAGTCTCAGAATTCCCGAACTTTATTTTGCTTTCCTTTCTTATCGAAATAAATGTTTTGTTGCTCAATAAATTTTCCAAATATCATGCTATATTCTTGATGTGTATATCTTTTTTAGCATAAATTTTTCATAGCATTTTGTCATTATTTCTTATTATAAAAAAATAAAAAAAGTGTCATTTTCTCTTTCTAAAATTCAAAAATTCATAAAAATCTGAATATTGCTCTCAAAATTCCCAAAAAAACTAGATTAAGTGTATTTCATTGTCTTTTAATTTCCTTGCAAATTTCGTTCGTTATCTATTTATAAAACCCGAAAATATTGAAAAATACCAAAAATTTATAAAAATCATAAAAAGTACTAAAAAAATCCAAAAATCGTGATTTCAGTTCTTGTTTGTAGATATTTGCATATATTTCATCATAAAAATAATTACAAGTAGTTTTGGGGATTAAAATATTTTAAAGTTGCAAATTACGGTAGGTTGTGCATTGTTCCTCATTTTTATCATTGTTTGATTTGAAAAACAATATACAAAAACATTTGAAAATTCTACAAAATTCCAAAAATATTTCAAAGTCTTTAAAACCCAAAAATATTTTCTCTGGATTTTTCTGAGTATTTTTTATATAATTTAAAAATACAAAAAGAGTTTGGTGTGCGTAGTTCTTATCTTGTGCATATTGTTCTTTATTTAAAATTTGAAAAAATGCAAAATTAAAAACACTAAAAAAATGAAAATCAGAAAATAGAAAATAGAAATAAAAAAATAAAAATAATTAAAAGGAGAAAAATTCCACAAAAACTAAGGATAGTTTGCCTTTGAGATTCATGGTTTTTCTTTTAATTGATTTTTTGTCAATTATTTGAATAACCCTTGGGAATTGTAGCCTCCTTGAGTTCGATCTTATCCGCTATACAGGTAAATAAGTAGCAAAAACATTACTCTTGCTCCACATTATTTTCTATAATTATTTTGCAGTGAGAAAATAAAAAATCTTTTATTTGTTTCGAGATTTTTTGGGTCAACGACACATTCATATAACCAAAACCCGGAAGATCCTGCTCAACTATACCCTTCCTTGGACAACTCCCAAAAGAAGATTTTTCTCTCTTAGAGGAAGCAATCCACAACTAGGATACTTATTCAGAAATATTGAATAGAAAATAGTTAAGAAAAGAAACTTGAATTATCAAGCTTACAAACTTGCATCTCTGAATATGCATGTGAATAATGATGATAGTAGTAGAGCACATAGAGCAGAAACAACTTAAGTAGCTAGAAAGCTTTGGATTAAAGGGATATCGAGAGTGCAGAAACATTATAAGAATTGATATGGCCCATTCTCTTCGCCTTAGAAGAAAATGCATGTGTGAAGCATAAATGATAGTACATCTTCTTTCGATGGCAGCTTTATAAGAAGCGGTTTTCAGTCGAGAGTCAACTTCGACGTCATTTTGGCTTCTAGGGCATTCGGATCTAGTTCATGGATTTCTGACTTGCTTGGAATCTTTCTTGAAATGAGAGATGATTATCATTTCTGGGAATATGATTTGGTTCATATCAATTTTCTCTCAATGAACGCGCTTGGGAAGATCCCTATCTCAGGCGACTTAGACGAACCCTCATTGATTTTTGTACCGATGACCATAAAATGGGATGTCTTCCTACGTATGTTGCCCTCTATTGAAGCTGCAAGTCAATCTAGCTTGCTTCCATGCATGGAAGCTAAGGACTCCAGGCAAGAATGCCTACCTTATCTGTCTCTTCCTACCCTAGACATGCACACAATTATCACTCTTTCTTTTCTTTTGGGTGTAGAAGATGCTTCTATTAATTCCATGTCTCAAACAATGAACCATGGGGTCCCTTATATAGGGTTCGTCTCAAAAGAATCATTGGTGTCCAAAAATAGAGAGTCCAATGTTCTGATTTCCCATCCATATTGATCAGATTTGTCTGCTAGTTTGGAATTCCAATAGTGATCAATAACGTTCAAAAGGATTGTTGATCAGGGTTAATTGAGCATAAGTAATAAGATGATCGATCATGAGTTTCAAGGTGATCGTTAATATGTCTAAAATCGATTCTAGGATATTGATGATTCTAGCTTAAGCTCACTTGCTAATCAAGAATATGCAAAAATTATAAGATTGTTTTACAACATAAAATAATAATTATGTCATATATCACATTAGATCCAAAGTCTTCAAAAATTAAGCTTCTGGAAATTTTTTAGAGTCACTTTAGGATTTGAGTTAGCTTCTACTTTTTTACAGTTTTAATCAAAAAGCTTCTACGAACTTTTACATGAAAAGTTAACCAAGCTAGAAACAAATATGCAACTGAGTCATTAGAAAAATATAGGTCACTTATAATCTCTCCCTTTTTGTTAGTGTCAAAACTTATATATGTTCTTCAATACTTTCATCTGTATTTGTTTGTATTTGATTGAATCTCTCTTTCAATCTTTCTCAATACTTATCACCTCCTTAATTTTTGCTTTGAAACAATACACATCTCCCGCAACACTTCTTCCCCTTTCTTTTGATACCTCATTAAAACAATAACACTTCTTCTCCCATGTTTTGTCATTACCAAAAAGAATTATAAATATCCTTCTCCCCCTATCGTAAAGAGTTCTTGCTCCTCCTTTTTTTCTAAAACCAAAGGAATACTTAGCTCTACCTTTTTGTAAAATTATACTTTAAAGAAAGTTGTAGGAGATGTCACTAGATTGGCATAAACCCAAGTGTCTTCTGAGATAGCCAAATCTATTGAGGTTTAAAGATTTGGTATATGTATCAGCAAGTTGTTCTTCTGTGTTTACAAAGTCTAAGGTAATTTCTCATTTTTGAATATAGTCTCTTAGGAAGTGATGTCTAATGTCAATGTGTTTAGTCCTAGAGTGTAATACATGATTATTAGAAATATTTATACCAATTGTATTATCACACAACATTTTAACTTTTTCAAACATTAAAACATAATCATTTATGGTTTTCTTCATCCAAAACAACATGTAAGAGAGGTAGATATATATATTCAACTATTGTTGTTGATAGGGTTATACAGTTTTTCTTCTTAAGAAACCAAGAGACTAGTGCATTTCCACAGAAATGACATGTCCCACTAGTACTCTTCCCATCAGTTCTACTTCCAACATAATCAACATTACTATAAGATTTTAATTTAAGGTGTGGAAATCAAGGATAAAATAAGATATAATTATAAGTATCGTTGAAGTATTTTTAAAATACATTTTTAAAATTTCAAGTGACTTTCTTTAGGGGTTGATTAAAACCTAGGACACATACAAATCCTAATAAGCATTTCCAGTATACCAGCAATAAGATACAACAATGAACCAATCATACCTCTGTATTGTGATACAACAATATGCTTACCCTTTCCATCTACATCGAGCCACACTTGAGATCCCATTGATGTCGTCTCTCCTTTTGTAGTCACCATCCCAAATCTTTTGAGAAGATCTTGAGCATACTTCATTTGACTTATGAAGATCCCATGGCGTAGATGTTGAATATGCATGCATAAAAAAACTATGTTATCCCATGAGACTCATTTCAAACTCCTCCTTCGTCAACTTTGCAAAATCCCGATAAAAAAATTAATTAGATGCTCTGAAAATAATATCATCAACATATATTTGAACAATTAAAAGACCATTCAAATTTCTAATAAATACAATTGAGTCTTCTTTTCCAATTTCAAAGCTAGCAGATAAGAGAAAAGATTTTAATCTATCATACCAAGCTTTTGGTGCTTATTTTAGTCCATATAAAGCTTGTTAAATTTATAAACAAACTCAGTTGATCTTTATCAACAAAATCAGGTTGTTGTTTAAAAAAAGCTTCTCTGTTTAGATAACCATTAAGAAAAGTGGATTTTACATCCATTTTATAAAGTTTTAAATCTATGTATGAAGCATAAGCAAGTAGCATCCTAGTTGATTCTAGTTTGGATACATGTGCATAGGTTTCATCAAAGTCTATACTTTTTATTTGGTTTAACACTGTACACTTGACCTTCCTCATTTGTTTTGTTTATGTAAACCCGTTTAATTTCAATTTTTGGGTTTTTTTCTGGTTTAGGTGCAAGTTTGCATACTTCATTTCTTGTGAATTGATTAAGTTCTTCCTCCATTGCTATAATCAAGGATTCATCTTTCAGTGTATCTTATATCTTATTATGATTTAATTGTTATACATAAGCATTAAGTATAAAGTTATTGTTAAGTTGAGATTTTTTTATAAACTTTATCTAATATTTCTCAAATTACTTGAGTTTTAGGGCGTTCCTTATTAAGGGTCCATTCTTTACTTTCTTGTCGATTTTCATCGAATTTTATATGCATTGATTTTTCCACAACAAGTGTGGTTTTATTAGAAACTCTACATGCCTTACTACGGTTTGAGTAACTAATGAATATGCATTCTTCACTTTTAGCATCAAACTTATCAAGATTGTTTTTTTGTTTAGTGTGAAACATTTACTTCCAAACACATTGAAGTGTCTTATCTTAGAATTTTTACCTACGTAATGTTTATGGCTTGTCTTTTTAAGGATTGGTAATATAAATACTTTGTTTAGTACATATTATGAAATAATAGTAGCTTCTGCCTAGAAGTATTTGTGCATATCGAATACTATTAATAAAATTCTAGAATGTTCTTATAAGTTCTATTCTTTCTTTCTACAACTCCATTTTATTATGATGCTCTTGCAAAAGAATATTCGTGTTTTATTTTATGTTTTTGGAAATTTAGTGAATTATTCATTCTCTAACTCTCCACCATGATATGTATAAATTATAAAGATTTCTTCAATATTTTCTTTTTAAACTAATTTTAAAAAGTTTTTAAAAGATTCTATTGTTTGATGTTGAAACTAAGTTTTTGCTTTTGAATGAGCTCTTGTGAAGTCTTTCTAGTGAGCAAGCTTTGTTTTGGGTTTAATCTATGATAAGTAATCCACTTACTAAGTTATTCCTAATCGACCTATTTAAGTATTTAGGATGTAAGTGACCTGGTCTTCCATGCTAAAGATTAATCTCATTACTACTAGCAATTAAGGAATCATAAGCATTATCTTTGTTAAACTCAATAACATAAGTATCTTTAAACATTATTCCAATTAACAACGGTTCATTAGTTGATTCATTAAGAATTTTAATGTAGTTTGAAGAAAACAAAACATTAAATCCTTTATCAAAAACTAAACTTACACAAAGTAAGTTATGCTTATCAAAAGTAGATTTACCCTTACCAAACTTGATCAATATCTACGATACGAGCCTTGTGATTGTTCCCGAACGTGACTAAACCTCCTTCTTTGATTTTCAAAATGATAAACCATTTCTTGTCTCCTGACATATGCTTCAAACATTCTGAATCATGATCCATCGACTTCCTCCATCTTTTTCTTACAACAATTGAGGTTGGCGTCATTATTGATTCAATAGGTTGGGCGGCTTTTAATCCAGTTTGATAGTGTGTACATCCAGTTTTTTTATCTACATTATCTATACCTACAAAATAAGTTTTAATAAGATCTTTTGATACTCATCTCTTACATCCACGGGAGTTAGACTTTTTGTCAAATTTGACTTAGCAATTCATTATGAGATACAAAATTACCAGTAAATCCTAAGCCATTTTTATCACGAGGATCTCTTTTAGAAGCTGGAAGTTCATCTAAGTTCTCTTTTCCTTTAGTAAACCTAGGAAGTTCATTTAAATGCTTATCATGTTTTAATTTAAGACTACAGATTTTTCTCAATAAAATATCTTTTCTTTTAAGCAATATTATTCTTCACTAGAAGTTTCTTTTTCAAGAAATAATTGATGAATCCTAAATTCATCATTTTTTATTCAGATATTAGAACTCTATTTGATCCAAATCAACAAATAGAACCCTTAGTTAGTGTTAATTAATAGTATACACTATGTATGTAATTAATGTTAAATAATGTAAATAAAGAAATGACCTAATCATGTAAATATTGTACATATTAACTATGTTTTCCTTTTATTCCATACATCTCCTTCTTTTTTTGTACAATCTATAAAAATTAGAATAAAGATGTACATTATATATTGTAAATATAATCCTATTTAAAATACCAAAAAAATAAGCAAAATATTTAAAAAGGAACTGCAAAAATTTTACCATGCAAATATTATGTATTGATTTTGAAATCCGCATGAAAGTTTTAGATCTTAAAAAGATACACAACTGTCATGTTGAACACTTCTTCATTTAACTTCATTTTCTATTTTATTTCCAATTTTATTTTCTTTACTATTTTCCTTTTATTTCACTAGGGCATGTGGCCGCATCTTGGCATGCCACATGAATCGTTCCCCTTCTAGCGCCTTTCATTGCAATCATCTAATTAGTTGATTAAATGACCCTACATTTCCTATCTCCATAACATCAAAGACCTTATGATCCTTTCCACTTCCATAATACCTCAATCTAGACCATCTAATCACACGATCAGGTAGTCCACCACCTTCGTCCACCTCCACCAACTCCTCTTCACATGCCACAACTTC
This sequence comes from Ottelia alismoides, assembly GCA_037367405.1. Taxonomy (NCBI): domain Eukaryota; kingdom Viridiplantae; phylum Streptophyta; class Magnoliopsida; order Alismatales; family Hydrocharitaceae; genus Ottelia; species Ottelia alismoides. Next base: position 47,334 of record JAZKJV010003314.1, read on the forward strand.
TTTACCAGCATTTCTTCCCCTGTTAATCCTTGTCCCTCCCCATGTCTCTTCGATCCTTGATTCTGGTGGATATAGAGAGCCTATTCTATCCTTGTCTTAACCAACTCCTCCTTAGCAGATCTCCATATCAGACTAGTACCTATCACTGGTTAAAATTACCACTTTCGTTAACAACTCGTTAGAGCAAAATTCAGCGAAGGGTGTCAGTTACACGTAACTCACCTTCACGTGAGACATCTGTGAGCCCCTTGCTTCCCCATCGCAACAGAGAGATGTAGCAAAGTCGAGCAAAGACTAACCTTCATCTCTAGTGAGATCTGAAGGTCCATTTACGATCCCGAGTTTCCAGACACATCACACTTCCGCTCGGGTCGAGGCTCGGTCGTGTTGACCTTCATCGCAACTCTCATTCTAGTGTTGCTCTAGCTCCATAACTTGCCATGCATGTCCAACGATGAGCATGGGCAATCCCACTCCAGCCTAGGATTCCAATCACCTCTACCGACCCACTTCTTCACCTCTACATAATTCTCCATTGTATATCCTCTGTATTTTCTCTTGTTTAATTCACGTCACACACAATCACTCTAACGCTCCCGATTGAATCTACACTATCGCACCGCCTCACTCATCTTTGTGCACTTTTTGGATCGCTCTTCCTCCTTATCTAAATCTCTTCCCATTTGAACTTTCTTCTTATTGTAAGTAAGAAGAACCACCCAGGGCTCTACCTCCTTCACGTTGCACTACCCTCCATTTCATTCCATGTTGACCCCCTATGTTTCTCCTATCATTGTAACCTATGCAAGTGTCAAAGAGCTTCATTAATCTAAGGTTTCAATAACTCGCCAACCTTTAGCTCCATCATCTATGAGGTTCTATTGACTTGCCTCTTCAGCCATTTTCATCACCTCACCGACCTTCTCCTCCTTCGCCAGAGCATGAATGCCCTTTTTGATTTTCAGAGCAACCTGAGTATGACATAGGAGCTTTTAGGACGTCATTGGAGCACCGCATGTGCACCATTGCCTAAGGAGTAGACTCCTGAAGGATTTATAGGTGTCTTATAATCAAGGTCGTTGGCTTTGATCGATGGATCATATCCACATTGATCATATCTCCTCATCATCAAGCCTTGGTGGACCCAGGCCTCACCCGAGTCTTTACATCAATCCATGGGCTTGATCTTTCATTCCACCTGAGCTTCTACAGGAGCTACCCTGCACGCCCCACACATGTTTCTTCCCTAAAGGAATTTTCTCCCAGGCCCTATCAATTTCTGGATTTTACAAAGAAGCCACATGCACATGAACTTTTACATAGATGCCATTGCAAATTTTTTAAATTGCATATAAGCACATGTTGAACCTTTTTGAGTAATTTTTTTTATTTTATTTTTGTCTTTATTGTAAAAGACCCTTGTATTGATTATTGAGATTTTTTCATGTTAAGTCTAAATTAATTAAAAGTGATGTTATTTTGAAGCTTTGTTTATTCTTTTTCTAGTGCATGCTTTATCTCTGATGTGACTTGTACATTTTAAATAATTAATTAGAGAAGCTTAGTAGTTGTTATATCTTAATCTAATCACCATAATTAACACTTATCTTAGTCCTGGATAACTTGTTGCATGTAGAATTTAATTAGGTGACTCAATTCTAGATTTTACATCTTTAATTTTTTGTTAAATGCTAAACTAGCATTTAGTGATTTAAGTGCCTTATAACTTAGGTGCATTGATTAGAAAAAGGAAATTGCAACTATAATGGGTTATTACTTAGGAATAAACTTTATTTAAGTGGATTTTGTACATAGAATTTTAATTCAGGATTCCCCTTTTCAAATGATTATGTTTAGTTTAAGTTGAATATACTCCATTTTGTAGCATTACATTTAGCATATAAAAAGATTAGAAAACTGCATGCATTGCATTGTCTTGATTTTACGTGTATTAAATTCGATAAAATAGATATTTGACCAATGTTAGACAATATAATGCTCGTGTCCCTAAGTTAGACCCAAGACTTGCCAGTGATAAATTAAACCATGCTCTGTCACCGAGATATTATAATCATGGTTCTTAGTAATTAGATATTCTCTTATACTACAATTTGACCACGTTAGAGTAATGATTTTGCGATTGATCAGATGGTGTTGTTGCCGGGACATTAAGTTTTTAGGGTATTTTATTAGATTTAAATGACCAATTTATGTGATTTTAGCGCTATTTAGGTCAAACATCATCTCTGTGGCATTTTGTTCGCTTGTTTATTTTTTTATTTTCTTTTTAATTATTGTTGTTTTAATTGCATTTATCTCTCTGTATAATTTTATTTAACCAAGATTTATTGTGGAAATGTCCCGAGGAGCCGAGGAGACCAAGGCTATGTGGGGGTGAGATGCTTGGAAAAGCTCGCTAAGAAAATTGCACTTGAGATGATCAGAGATAGTGTAGAGAAAACTTAGATTAAATATTCATATCATTTTTGTAAATAATTTTTAATATTAATTGTTATTTCTAGTAGTTCTCATTTGAGTTCTCAAGTATGTAAAAAGATTCTAGACTTTTTTTTACTTTGTGTGTGTTGAGGCCTATTTCAACCCTTTGTTTCTTCATTGGGGCTCATCTTGAGTGGTTGATAATTACGAAGGCACACAACTATTTGAGTTTTCTTAGAATTATTTGCCTGTGCTCGACTAATTTAGGTCATGTCGATTCACTTAATACGCGTAGCTTAACACGTTCTAATTAGCACAAATTGAGTTCACTTCTTGCCCACTAATAGAACATATGATTAGGAATATTTTCATCGACTTTCTTCTTATATAGCTTACTTTTTATATACAGTTGTGCATCCCACATGGAAAATCTTAAGAATAACTGTAAGTATTCTTAACTGAGCACTCAATGTCGATTTCTCGATTGCATTCAGTTCTCTCTATTTTTCATTCTTAAGTTTTACAACTTAGGTGAAAAGAAACGTGTACTAATGATTAAGGGTTTTTTTTGCTTATTTAAATTTTAAAAGGTAACCAAATTAACACTAGGACTGTCAATTCAAGTCGACAAAATAACTTGGAATAAAATCTACCTTGTATTATGAGAGAATAAACTCCATCCTTGTTTACAGGTACTTATCTCCAAACATTGAGTAGATGAGGATGCAACTATAAGAATAAAATCCAAAACACTAGACATGCACCTAAGTCTGTAGATATGAGTTTTATGGGTTTGAGAGCTACAAGTGCTCACCTTCGACCATATTTTATGTTTTGAGTGTGTAAGTCTATTACTCCTTTAAGGGTGTGATATAATCCGACAGCCCGAGAAGATCACTCTTTTGCTTGAGGACTAATAGAACCACATCTGTGTGTCGGAGAGACACATCTGTGTGTAATCAGCTCATATGATCATTTTATCACTAACTTAAAAATGAAGAGATAATTGGGCAAACTTTTGCGATCGTGTGAAGCTATGAATAAGTGGTTTGTATTGCATTTGATTTGTGTGCATTCAAAGACCACACAATTGTAATGCCATCTTGTGAGATCAATTCATCTCCTTGATTCATTTCATCATGCTATTTCCGAATCATTTGGCATTGACGATGGATCTTTGGGTGGAAGTTTGATTGGACTTTGTGAATATCTCATTCAACCCCTTAAAAGTCATGTTTTCTAAGGTCAAAGCAACACCCTTTCCTGACCTCCCTAGACTAGAGATGATCCTCTACTTGAGCTCAGTTTTACAAACTCACTCTTACGGTGTGGTTAAACAGACCAAACCCTCTCTTTCTTCTCTTCTCGCATATGAAGACCTCCACCTTAGTGAGTTCAATTTGATTTACAACTTCTCCTTCTAATATCAACCTTTTTCTCATGAATGTGATCATGCCTCCAAAGTAATAATCCAACAAGGAGGATTGTGAAGACCTCTTGCATGCTATTTAGTTAGACTACCTGCAACTAAGCAACAAAAAAACTACTTAGAACAAAATGGGTCAATTGAATGTGGGTGTTAATGAACCAATTGAATGGAGTCAATGAAGACTCATGCATCATGGAATCCTGAAGATAGTATCGTATATGATCTATGTCGACTATTCATGTATGGGGCAGCGAAACTAAAAAAATTCCCAATGAAACCACATGACATGGGAATGATTCCCATGTTGTTTCACCAAGTTCACATACGAGTAATAGAATTACGTCTTGTAGCATTATTGTGACCCATGAGTCTCTACGTGAAGAGTCCTCCTGTCTCAAGTCAGATCTGATGTAGAGAGCACGTGCGGGCTTGTGGATGAGATGCATGATTACAACAATCCGAAGTGACAATATGATCAAAGAAACTCCAGATTTTGTCTCATGAAATCTGTTGCATGCTTCATGAGCACAACATGCTGAAGAAGACAGACAACCACGAGCAATAATTTTGGCAGTCCAACGATAGCCTAACAACGATGGAGCTCTTAACAAAATCGTAGGTGTTTGGAAACTAAAAGCTGAGAGAGAGAGAGTTGTTGCAACTTTTTGTTCAACTTAATTGTGTAATTAAAAGGGATAGAATTAGCCTTCATTTTAAACAAAATTGGATGGCTAGGATGCACACCTAATGCATTCCTAATTGGATCAATGGACAAGAATTTGTTGAGACAATTTGCAGCATTATAATTAATTTTAAAATAAAAAAAGATAAATACATTCTTCAAAAAAATTAATTCAATTAAAATCAATCTAATTATCATGAATAAAGAGAAAGTAGAGAGCCACCTTCCCACTCATCCTAGTCATTGCAATCACCTCTACCGACCCACTTCTTCGTCTCCAGGTAATTCTCAATTATAAGTGCTCTGTATTTTCTCCTATTTAATGCATAATACACACAATATCTCTGACCCTCCCAATCATCTCTACATCATCGCAACACCTCACTCATCCTCGTACGCTCTTTGGATCGATCTTCCTCATTCTCCAGATCTCCTCCAACTTTGAACCTTTATTCTTACTGCAAGGAAGAAGAACCACCTAGTGTTCCACCTTCTTCACTCTGCACTGTCCTCCATTGTACCTTATTTCATTCCATATTGACATCCTATGTTTCGACTATAATTCTAACCCCTACAAGTGTCCAAGATCTTCACTAATCGAAAGATTCAATACCTCTCTAATCTTTAGATCCGCCTTCAACGAGGTTTTGTCGACTAAACACTTTTGGCCATTACCATCACCTCACTGACCTTCTCCTCCTTCGTCTAAGCATCAATGTCCTTCCTGGACCTTCATAGTAATCTAAGGATGATAGAGGAGATTTTACGACGTCGTCAATGCACGGTCCATGCGCCACTGCCCGAGGAGGAGTAGACTCTTGGAGGACATATATGTGCCATCTTATAAAGGCCATTGGTGTTGATTCGACGATTCATATCCACACTAATCCTATCTCCAACCCATCAAGCCTCTGTGGACCCAGCATTTCCCGAGGCTCTGAATCAATCCACACGGCTTGGCCCTTGATTCCACCTGAGATTCTAACCAAAGCTATTGGGCATGCTCGACACTTGTCCTCCCTAGAGCATTTGCACCCCGGCCCTTTCAGCTTCTGGAAAGTTCAAAGAAGCCCACATGCACATGAACTTTTTCATGGAAACCCTTGTGGCTTTTTTTGAAGAGAAGCACATGTTGTACCTTTTTGAGTAATTTTATTTTATTTTATGCATGCCTTTATTTAAAAAAGACCCATATACTGATTATTAAATATTTTTTCGTGTTAAGTCTAAATTAATTGAAAGTGATGTTATTTCGAAGCTTTTTTATTCTCTTTTTAACGGCATGCTTTAATCTCCGATATGACTTGTGCACATTTAATAATTAATTAGAGAAGCTTAGTACTTCTTAAACCTTATTTAATCACCATAATTAACATTATATTTAAAAATAATTCAAAATATATTTAGAAAATTAATATAATCTTTTTGTGATTTTTATATTTTTATTTATTTTTGATATTTTTTAGGGAATTTTTCCACTTTTTATTTGATTTTTAATGTGATTATATGTACAAAACAATACATATGTTAGTTATTCGAGATTGTTTAGAATTTAATAAATATATATAAGTCCAAGTAAACCCAAAAGTTTTTCTAAAACATAGTATATAATAAAGAAAAAATTGAAATAGAAAGATATATTTTTGAATTTTCTTGAGTTTTTGGTAAATTTTATAAGAATTTTATGATTTTGTTTTTTTTTTATATTTTGTATTTTTTAGGAAATGTGGTAAAATATATAATAATATAGATAATAAAATTATTTTGGAAAAGCTTTTACAATTTTTGTTCGTTTTTAATTCTAAACAAGTAATAAAGACGTGTTTTTGGATTTTAAAAATAGGAATATTAATTTAATTACCAAAAAATTTACGCATAAACAAGCAATGCATCATGCATCTTTACTAATTTTCCTAACATTTTTAGATCAATAAAAATAGTTAATAAAGACAAGATAAACAAAATAAAAATATAGTACTAGGAGGGACATATTTACAATTTAAATAGACAAAGCATGTATTTCATAATAAGTCCAAGAATTTCAAGGTTATACCGTTATTTTTTATAATGATACACATGGTGCTACTTGTGATTATCTCCCGGGCTTCCTGGAAGGATGCCGTACCTGCATGAGTGCTCAATCAACCCTAATCCTGGTCGGAGAAGGCCTGGAGGGGCCTTCTCCATTTTGTACCTACGGTCGGAGTTATTAACACGATTTTACTCCCAAATGGTCCATCAGAGCCTCCTTCCTGCACAAAATTATAGATGGGCTTGAGGGCAATGCCCTCAACCTGGAATTGAAGCTGCAAGCATGCAAGAGTGAAGTGGCGACGAGCCTAAGGTGATTGTAGCAATGAGAGACTCTAATACTCGATCCTTGTAGGATCGAGATGATATGGGTAAGGGGTTGATGGAGAAGCAATGAGGAAGATGGTGTTTTTTGGGGATTTAAACATGAGGAGATTAACGGTGAACGTAGTGGTCCAACGACTTACAAATTAGGGATTTAAGCTAACACTAAGAGGAAATTACTGGAATTAAATGTGAAATGAAGTTATGTAATGAAAATGCATAAGGAAAATGATAGATAGAATCTTTACAATGGTGTACCTGGAGCAGAGGGAAACTCAACAGAGAAAGCTTTATGATGGTTGTATCGAGCTCCAGACAACTTTATCCTCGCTGTAGAACCTAGAACTTCTTGTTGTCACCAAGAGCTCAAGCTTGGAGTGGTTCTTTTAGGGGTATAATGACAAAGAATGTATCAAGAAGATGAAGAAGATGGAAGAGTTTTACTTATACTGATGGTGAAGTGGCGATCTTGTGACAATGAGTGCGTAGAAGGAGAAGGAGTTGATTGGGCTAGAAGTGTAACGAGATGGAGGATTATCTGGGGAAGAGAAATGGTGAAGGGCTCGAGGGATAAGGATTTGAGGAAGATAGCAAAGAAATGGGAGAAGGAAGGGGGTCGCAAGCTCTAATAGGGTCAGAGCTAGCATGGGTACAGTTGACCCTAGGTCAACGAAAGTTGAGTCCTGATTGGTCCACATGGAGCAACTCAATACAAATATGATACTAAAATCCATAGTAATAAAAAAAGTAGTAAATCATTTTATTAAATAAAACTTAAAACATGAAAAAAATTATAATTTTATAAACTATTTTTCTGTGATTTGCATTTATTTTTACAACCTTATTTGGAGATGTTAATATTTACATTTTTGTATATATGTATATATTCTTGTATTTTTTATTTTTGTTTTTATTTTGTATTTCATATTTTCAAATAATATTATATTTAGGTATTTTATATAGTTATAAAATTATTAGCTACATATTTGTAGATTTTGTGGTATTTTTATGATTTTATTTGTATGTATAGATAAATACATGTAAACATTAATGGAGCAGTATACGTATATATTATTATGTATAATTTATTTTAATGTATTTTTGCATGTTTTTATTAGTGTTTATGTTCTATATATATTTATTGTAATATATAACATTATTTAAAAATACAAATAATGAAAAAATATAAAGAAAATATATTAATTTTATATATACATATGCTAAATACAATAGTAGCCCCAAGACCTTGCTTTTGTATCTTAGCTCCATTTTCAATGGAACATAGAAAAAGGATGGCAATAAGTTCTTTCCAAATTGAATATTTGTTCCTCTTTTAGAGTTGTTTTAGAAATACCCATGATCGAGTAAATAGCTCTAAGAACAAATGGTTGAATCAAATCGGAAATGGGGATGATTTTTAAAAGTTATATGTTTCATCACCACTTTATGGAAAATCATTAGATATGACGTGCATTAGATAGACAAATTAATTTTAAATAGACTGGAGGTGAGTTGGTTCAATTTGGATTTGTATAAAGGAGATATTTGTCTATAAAGTTCTATTTGCAACTTTTCATCTGTGTGAACAAATTGCGTTGTGCATGGTTTTTATTGGCTATTGATTTTATAATTTTCTATACATTTTATGTACATGTATGGTATATAATATTTTGTTATTTGAGGTGTGTATTATGAAGAATAAAAAAGTGTAAAAATGGTTATTTACAATTTATGAAATTAGGTTTTCTATGTAGTATTCATGCCCTTTTCTCCTGGTCAATATTGACTTGGTCTCGAGGTTTAGGTTCATTCAATATCTTTGATACTTCGTTTATTTTATTTTCTTTATTCTTTAATTTTATATTTAAATAACATGTATTTGTGTGTTAAATATAGACTAATTAAATATTAATGTTAGTTATTAATTTGTGCGAATTAGTAGTATTTACAAGTGTTTTGGTAGGGATTTAAAGACAAAATGGAAGAATAAAGGAAGTGAATGGCTATTTATCACGTACAAACTTAGACATATAGTAATACATATATGTCTTCGGTTGGAGGATGCATGCCTATACATGGTAGCATACGAGACATGTATTAGTTATCTCGATCTTGGTAACTCAACTCTTTGACCTAACTCATCCAACACCTCTGAATCTCTATTCATATGAAAAGGATTTGCATTAACAGGTTGGTTGGATGTTGACCTTTGGATAAAGGATTGCCATCTTCTTCTCAATATGGAGATTCTTTCTTAATAATCACTTGATGGTGTGGTTGATTCCTAAATCTAACTCTTTACATATTAAAACCTACACCAACCTCTATGATTCAACCATTGGATCAAAAACTGCATGATATGAGCATGGCCATGGTACATGATGCAATTTGTACGAAAGGGCATATTATGAAGATTGATTATTCTTCATTTCAGAATAAGGAATGATTTGCAATAATATTTATTGCATATTTTCTCATTGAGGGTTCACACGTCTGAAAAGGCCTCGGCTACCCTTGTCAATTCAACCGGATTAATGATCGAATTAAATTGGTCGTTCATTGCAGTCGGGTAATCGAGAACTTATCAAAAACACCACTCAGATTTATTTTCGATTAAACGCAAGCGGCAGATTTATTTTACTTGGGAAAGCCCAAGGTCGAACTCAGGGAGGCAGCTTTCTCCTTAGGTAAATTTTAAGTTAATTTCGATGTCACATTTCCAGGAGAATATTTTTGGTTTTTTATGCAACTAAAGAAAATACAATGCAATTTCAAGCCAAATTTTAAGTTAAATCACAAATGATGACTAAATAAAGTCCAAAATTAATGAAACATGGCCAGAAGATGATATGCGATGAGACTAAGCTACTGCAATTTTTTGGAATTTTCTGACACTTTACGAATTACAAATGAATTTAATATGAATGCAGAGTAGTTTATGCAAGATTAATTTTAATAAATATCAAAACATATTATTTTCAGATATAAATATTGTACTAGATGTACCTATGTGAGAGGAATCCATGAAAATTAATAGACCTAAAGAATGATGTAAATTGGACCTATTAAAAATGAATTAGGCAAAATACTACTTGATTTATTCAGGCCTCGTGATACGTGCAAATGCTATGATTTTTTTGCACTATGTAGAGAAACTTAACTAAGTCTAATGTGATTTTATGGTGATTTTTGGAGCAACAAATAATTTAATATTTAATTTCAAGCACACATTGGGTAAATTATGTCAAATTCCACAAGAATAATAATATTAAATTTTATGAAGCTTACAAACTGACACGTGACACAAGAGATAAAAGACAAGTTAAACTACAACATGCAATTTTTGAAATTTAAAAATGTTAAAAAATGAATGCCTAGATATGCGTGCAAATACATGGACCAAAATGCAAGACAAAAATTAAAATTGCTTAATTCAAAACATGCGTACAGGGACTAAAGTGCAAATACCTATAATGCTGGGGGTATGAATGTAAAATTTCCATGGTGACTTCATGTGAAGTGCCTAGTAGGGACTGATTTGAAATTCTAGAAATTTGTAGGGGCTTCAGTGAAATTTACCCAGACCTCACGCGAGACACGTAAGGTACTAGGCTCGAGAGACTTCGGAGGCTTGGAGGCTTTGTAGGTTCGGGCGTGCTTCGGTTGCTGCTTCGGTTGCTCCAAGCCTAGGGTCAGGGAAGAGGCTTGGAGGTGGAAGACGAGCACTGGACCTAGTCCAGTTCCCAACAAGGTTTCAACCAAACTAAAAATCCAAGGTCCATCTGAGCTCCAATCTTTGATCTTATGAAGACAAGTTTAAAAGTTAAAATCAATCCAAGTCTTTCTTTTTCTTTTCTTTATTTCTTTCTACACTTATAGAAATAAGTGTTTGTTAGGGACTAGCGAAGGTAGGTATAGGGGGTTACGAATCTCCATTTCATTGCCTTTATTCTTTCATTTTAGCCTTAAATACCTAGATAAATACATGTATATATCATTAATTTTTCAAAATAAACTCTCTATAAATTGTATAAGATCATATATAAAATACTGTATATATATTGCATTTAAATCTAAAATAAAAGAATAAAAAAAGAAAAGAAAATGAAATGAAATACCATATGTATTGAATGACCCTAGATCCCGAGACCCAATCAACATGATGAATCCATCGACAAGGAATAAAGTAGGGGAGATAGGTCAAACGGATTGTAAGAAAATATAATATAACACTAATTTTTAGTTCATCTATAATTACTTTTTGGCACCTATTTTATTTTATTATTTTTACACTTCAAAAAATAAAATCCTTAACACGAATAATGTAGATAAAAATAGAAAGAAAAATACAAAATTGAGTTCCCTGAAAAATAATGCATGGTACGTCGGGACCCAACAAAATAAAAAGCCAAAACAAAAACTTCGCATACATGTATCTTCTCCTTATACTATCTAAATTGACCAAAATCACCTTATATTGTATATAACTTTTAATAAGCTATTTAATGAAGGTGTTTCATTCAAATTGGAGTTAAGATGTAAAAATTAGGTTTCGAACCCCTATTATGCAATATACATGTATATAATATTCAATATATTTATTCTTTTTATTTTTCAAATTCTTTTCTTTTAATAAAATTATATATATTATTCAAAACCTATGTACATAATTAAAATAACATAAATCATTAAAAAATAAAAAAAATAAGTAAGTCTATTTTCATACATAGATGAAATATATATATACCTATATAATAAATACCCCTATTTTTTTAAGTGCATATAAACTCAGAAAAATACAATAAAAATATCTAAACATGTGTTTAAATAAATTAAACATATATAAAATAAACATATAAAATAATAAAATATATAATACCAAATAAAAATAAAAATGTCAAAACATATGTATAATTACCTATATTTATACATGTAAATGCAAACTTATAATAACTAGCCCCAAAAATAAAAAAAATATACATTAAATGCTTTAAAATTACAAACATTTTTTATGTTTTCATCAAAAATTAATAAAATCGTTTGTTATTTGTTATCTATTTAATAAGGCAGTTCAACCATGGATTTTTATGGTTAGTCTATGTGGGCAATCAAAGCCAACTCTAGTTGACTCCTAGTCAACTACCCCCTTCTCTCTTCCAGGTATGTCAGACGATTTAACTCCCATCTTCACCCATTTTTCCCGAGTGTATAATCACTCTAATGGACTTGATCTTTCACGCAAACTCACCATCGATCATCCCTAATGCACGCCTAAACCCTCGATCCCTTATGCATATCCATGATTCATTAATAATCCCCGGTCAAGAAGATCCCCTCACTCTATCTTTAAGTAAGACTACCCTACCCTCTTTCTTGGTTTGATCCCTCGTCATCGGTTCTTATCCCCTCAGTTCCCCCGGAGTCCATTCTCTTGGTGACAGTGAGTGTCTGGACAGAGCTGCAGTGAGGAGGAGTCGAGGATGAGGTGATCCACAACCACCACCGGAGGTCCTCGCTGGCAGGTTTTGCTTCTTCAACCATCAACCAAATCGAGGCCTTTCTCTACCTGTTCTAGGTAATATTTAGTGTCTCCTATTAATTTCAACCTTTAATTTTTCCTTAATCAACCGATATAAAATTAAGTAAAAAAATCCCCAATTGACCTAGAGCTCGAGCTCCAAGCCAAATTAGTTGCATCTAATTGTCGAATCGTCGTGATCATCATTCCATTTCCTTCCAATACGCATTCTCTCTCTCTCTCTCTCTTCCATGTCTAACCCCCTTGATTCTGCACGAATCGAGGGTCCGAGATCTACCTCCATCTCCATCGATAGGAGCTCCTCTACCCATCCCTTTTTTTCCTATTTTTGTTCCATCTCAAGGGTCGAGACCTTCACTCTTGGACGCCCTTGCTCCCTGTGCAAGAAACGTAGGCCAAAGACCCCATTTGGGAGTTGATCATCTCCAAGGAGCATCTCCAGGTCTTCGTCCCAACTTCCGAGCTCCAGGACCCAATCTGAGGGTCTTGGACACAGATGAAGATCCCAGAGGCTGCGGAGGAGTGGCCGGAAGAGGAGGAGTGTTTCAGCAGGTCCCGAGGTGGTCGTAGAACCAAGAAACATCAAATCCAAACTCGTCCGAAGTAAGTTCTTCCACATTTCTTCCAAGCCCCTTGCCAACTATCTGATCAAGAACACACTACCAAAAGCTTCAGGTATCGTCTAATCCGACCTTCGCACGCCCATTAGATCTCCGATGAGATCTAAACTCAGTCGTTGTCATGAATCGCTACGAAGAGCCAACGACCACTGGATACGAGTTAAGTGGGACATGTGGAGCACCCCGATAAATAGTTAAGTGGGTAAATATCACATATACCCTCTACATTTTTTGTTTTAATTATTGGTAATGTAATATTTTGACACATGTAAAACTGTGTGGACAATTTGCAAGAAGAACCCCAAACGTTTTGTATATTGTATTTGGGTCCTTGCTAACTCAGCTCGCAGGCCCCCCCTCCCACGTGAGATGAGCATTTTTCAAACAGACCCTCCCAGTTTTTTGTAATTCAAATTTAATATAACAAAGTTTTTAGGTAATTTTCATGTATCCCCTGTCTTTATTTTTTATTACAAAAATACCCCTGCCAACTGTTTGAATATGTAAATGCAAGACTGGTTGCTTGTTCACGTTATATATTTTATTTACCATTTTGCATGCATTTATTATTTATTAAAAAAAAAGCTATTTTATTCCTAGTTAGACTTAGAAAATAAAAAAATCTAAAAAAGTTTCTTAAATTTACAAAATCATACCTCCTATTTATTGACCCATTTTATCAATTCAGACCAAAAATCACAAAAAAATCAAAAGAAACTCTAAAAATTAGCAAACCCTTGCTAACCCCTAATTAAAAAATATTTTTTAAAAATCCAAAAAGATATTTTACAAGACTGTATTTTTATGTATACATATTATTATGTATTAAAATTAGCTTTGAGATATTTTGATCGGACCGTTTCTGATTTTTAAAATTACCAAACAAATTACAAAAAAACCAAAAAATAACAAAAATATATGCATATTTGAAAAACATAAAGATATTTTATTTTGAAATTTTTGACTATATTTATCTATATTTATAAGTATATTACCTAATAGACTATATATATTATATAATACATATTAATATTAATAATTGAGAAAAGGGAGCCTATTTCATGAATAGGTATTCTTACCTACTTCATTCTCATTTCTAATGATTGTTTTTACTTTTTTTAGAAAATACCATCATGATTTTTCATCACTATATCCTCTTAATATGTCATTCAAATTTCATCTGAAATAAAGACTCGTATTCCCTTAATCTAGAATAGGTAATTTTAACGGCCTTACAATTGTTGTAATCGACTTGTTCTGGATATAGGGCATATGAGTCTCTGTTTCTGATGAATGTTGAATGACATATTAGAGGAATATAGTTATGAAAATCCATGGTGGTATTTTTCAAAAAAATAAAAAAATTACCAAAAAAATAGGCATGAAGTAAGTAAGGTTACCTACTTCATGAAGTAGGCTCCCTTTCCTCTTAATACTTATAAATACCTTATCAATATTTTAAATTCTTTTAAAAAATAAAAAGGATTGTTCTTTAGGATATTTTTTGATTTTTGTGCATTTATTATATATGTTCTACTATATATTACTTATATTATATATGCTACATTATATACTTTTATGTATACTCTTATATAGTTTTATATATTATTATATATAAAAAAGAAATTAAAAATCAGAAATTATATATAATATATATATATTAAAAAAGGATTTAATTAGTGAATTCATTAAAACCTCACGACACATAGAGTGCATAATGTGCATACTTATACATACATGCATACTTATATTATTTATTTATAAATAATATACATGTTGTGTCCCTTGTTCCCTGTGTTCAACATCCTACTCTGCTTGTCACTATGCACACGCTTGTTTGTAGGGTTTATAATAAATTTTGATCCACATTTGGTTTGATTGCTGTATTTATTTATTGTAGGATAATTGTTGAGATTGTCCATTGAGCTATGCATCGGTCACTTCAGCGACGGAGGTCCGCCTTGTGTGACCTCAAGACCGCTCTACTCTGTACTTTGGCCCCATTCACTAGGGTCGCTCAGTTTCTTTGACACATCATTCTTTTTCTTTTCTTTCTTTTATTCTTTTATTTTGGTATTAAATACAGTATTTATACAATATTTTTTATAGTATTTTGTGTAATTTATAGAATATTTATTTTCACAAATTATTTATATATAAATGCATTTAGCTTTGTATTTAATGGTAAAATGAAGAAATAAAGGTGATGAAATGGAGATTCATCTCATATCAAAATTGATACATGTATAAATACATATATTTCCATTCACACTTAAATTTAAGATAACATATTTATATATATTCTAATAGTTGTATCAGATCCGATTGGTTTCATATTCGCATCCATTTTTATTATATAATCTTACATTTACAAATTTATTGATATATACATATATATATATATATTCATATCTATATTTTTATCATAAAAATAGGTATCAATAATGCATAAACTACTTTTGTGCCATATTTAACTTTTTGCACTCTTTTCAATCAGTAGGTAAGTGAAAACTTCGGATACCCGCTAATCCACATGGATTTTTTGGATGGTGAGTGGGTCAGGATATAACGGGCACCTGACTCGGTATTTCCAAACAGGCACCCGTGAGTTTGGTTAAAATATATGGGTCAAGCAGGGTAACCACTTGACCCAGATTTTTTGGGCACCCCTAGTGAAGAAACTACATGTCCTAGCAGCAGTGAAAAGAGGCGTGACATACCTTGGTGTGGTGTGCCATCTTGCAGAATCTTGATTAGGTTTTTGGTTGCAAAGGTTGAATAGTCACATTAGGCAAGTAGACGTGATTACCATACACATACATCTGCCTATTTGGTTCTAAGGGGTTCCTATTGGGTATGGTTACATTTGATTTTACTTGTATGAAATTCAAAAATCATGAGAATCTTATGTATAATTTGTCATTATGTTTTTGTTCTCATACTTAACCATCTTAATAAGCATGTCATTTTGTATCATTTGGTGTTATGATTTTGATAAGCATGACATTCATGCTTTTTTTCTTGAGGGGCTCTATTCTACTTATTTGTGTCTTGTTAAAAGTATTACGAATATACTTATTTATATTGTGTTTAAATCGATTCTCCCACATCACTATTTTGCTGAAAGTGTTATGAATATACTTATTTATATTCTGTTTAAATTGATTCTCTCATACTTATTTTTGAATATTTAACTTATCCCATTATTATGTTCAGCTGAAAGTTGTGTGAATATACTTATTTATTTATGTTTTGTTTAACTACATTGCCTTGTATTACTATTTAATTGCTAATCTCTCATATTATGAATATTCTGTCAATTCTATCATGATATTGTTCTGCTATTGATCTCTTGTATTATGAATTTGTAGTTCTTCTGAAAGTGATACTAGTTTTATTCTCATGAAAGTGATACTTTTGTGTTGATTGTTATGTTGTTGATCTCTCTTATTATGATGTTAGATGATGGCATGGCTAAACATAGAACATGAATTTACTATTGTTAGAAACATAATAGGATCTGAAATTGAATCTGATATTGATGGCATGGTTGAGCATATGGTGGCTTGGTTGTGCATGTAGTATGCTGGGAATATGTGTACAATGTCTCTACTCATGTTCTCTCATGTATACTATTTCTGTTCTAAAGGGTCCCTATTAGGTATGGTTGCATTAGATTTTACTTGTATGAGTTTTAGAAATCTTGAGAATCTCCTTGTATCATTTGGTGTTATGTTCTTATTCTCACACTTAACCATCTTAACAAGCATGCCATCTGTAGAATTTGGTGTTATGATTAGAATAAGCATGTCATTCACTTTTTGATCTGAAGAGCTCATATCATGCTTATTTATGTCCTACTGAAAGTGTTATTAGTATACTTATTTATTGTGTATTTAAATAGATTCTCTCGTTGATGAATCTCTAATTCATCACCTTTATTTTTCGTTTTGACCAAGAATCCCTAGCTAAATGCATGTATATATCATTATTTCGCTAAAATAAAAACTATGTAAATTGTACAAAATAATGTATAAAATATTGTATATTTATTGCATTTAATTCCAAAATTAAAGAATAAAGGAAGAAAAGAAAAAGAAATGAAACACCATAGGTGTTGAATGACCCTAGACCCCGATGAATTGTATAAAAAAGACAAAAAATGCTAATTTTAAATGCATTTATACTTGTATTTTCGCACCTATTTTATTTTATATTTTTACACCTCAAATAATAAAACCCTCGACATGAATATTATAGATAAAAATTCAAAGAAATTAGAAAATTGATTTCACATAAAAATAATGCATAGTGTGCCCGAACACACAAAATAAAAAGCCAAAATAAAAATTTACAGACCTGTATCTTCTCCAAACTCAAAATGGACCGAAATTGCCTTTAATTATAAATAACTTTTAATTATATATTTAATGAAGGTGACTTTATTTAATTTAAGTTTAAGATGTAAAATTAGGTTTTGGGCCCCAATTGTGTAATATACATGTATATTATACTGAATATATTTATTCTTTGTATTTTTTAAATCCTTTTATTTTTATAAAATTGTATATATTATTTGAAACTTATATTCATAATTAAATTAAAATGAAATGATAAAAAAGAAAATAAAATAATAATATATACTAATACATAGGTAAAATATACATATATGTACCTATAATATATATATACGTAAAGTATCTAAACAAAGTCAGAAAATTACAATAAAAATACCTAGATGTGTATTTAAATAAAATAAAAATATATAAAATATTGTATAAATTAATAAAATATGTAATACAAAATAAAAAATAATATATTAAAATACAAATAGTTATACCTATAGTTTAGACATAAATATTAACTTGTAATAAAAACTTGAAAAAATTAATAAAAATATGTATAAAATATTACATTAAATCACTAAAAAATTTCATATTTTAATAAAAAATATTAAATAACTTGTTTTTATTATTGATTTCAATAAGATTTTCTTCTAGAGAATTTTTGGTTGGTCCACGTGGACCGATTCATTGTCCTTCGATCAATAATCAGCCTTGACTTCCACTCCAATCGACTCCCCTCTGCATTCTTTCTCCATAGATTCCACCAACTGTCCCACCCAGATCCATCATGGATCTGGGAGTCGAGCTCCAGTCCGTCGCCCTTTGCTGGAGCACCAACGGACCTCATCCCCAACCGCTTTTAGCTTCATCCAAGGGTCGAGGGAGTAACCCTCGAGCCAAGGAATACTTTCGTGCAATCTTGGACGTGTGAAGACCCATATAGAACCTCAACGAAGACCTGGAGCCGCTCCCGGTAGCTTGGAGCCATCAGAGCTCCTCGTTCATCCTCATCCTTATGGGTGACCACCATTACACGCAGAGAAGCATCAAGAACATGTAGCTATTGTCAGAGCTCAAATCCACCGCCTGAGGCCGGCGAACAAGCAGATCGAAGTCATCCCTTGACGGAGTTATTAAGTTCTTCCAAGCAGCTTAAGAGACATTGGATCTTCGACCAAGCCCAGATCTAATCTCCACCTTCCATTTTGTGCAAAGCGGTGCATAAGAGGAGCTATCAGGTCAGACACGTGGCATGTCTACAGCGGTTGGATGAAACACATTTAAGTAGTCAATTTTGCAATCAACTCCCTCCACTTTTTTACTATTTGTAAAAGGTTCTATGGTATTTTAATTAAGTATAAAACCTTGTAGACAAATTACATGTATACCAACACACCACTTTGATTTTGCACTTTAGTCCAGTGCCAAGTCACCTCACATGGAACCCCACATGAGCGAACATTTTGCAGGCATGCCTCTTCGAGTCTTATATTTATCAATTAGTCCATAAAAATCAAGTTGCAATTGAAACTTTACGGACATTTTGCATAGCTCCAAGAATATATTTTATTTGCAAATATGCCTCTACTAGATTGATTAATTTATATTTATGCATTTCCTTTATTAAGAATAGCTCATGTGCTCTAAAATATTTGCAAAAATAAGTGTACGTGCAAGATTGGTTGCTTGTGTATGCTATATATTTTATTTATCATTTTGCTTGTATTTATTATTTATTAAAAATCAAATAGATCGATCTTATTCCTTGTTAAACATGAAAATATAAAAAATTATAGAACATATTCTAAAATTTCAAAAAAATATCTGATATTTATTAGCATGTTTTATAACTAGAGATTAAAAATCACAAAACAAATCTAAAATGAAACTCTAACAATTAGCAAATCCTTACTAACCCTAAAAAATTAAAAAATTCTAAAAATTCAAAAAAATAGTTTTCTAGCTTATATTTTTATTTATACCTATTACTATACTTAAAGTTAGTTTTAAGGAATTTTGAACATTTTTCTTATTTTAATTCTCAAATCAATTCAGCATATTTAAAAGGATCTTGTTTTGCCTTATTTCTGATGTTAAAAATATTTTAAAAAAATAAAATTCTCTAAAAACAAATAAAAATGTAAGAATATTTTAAAAACATAAAAATATTTTTCTTTTATTTTTTATTATTTATATATATATATATTTATAGTTATAATACCCTTTATAGCATATATATATATATTATATATATATAGTTTATAATATATTAACTATACATACCTTATAAATATTTTAGAATCTTTTAAAAAATAAAAAAGATTGTTCTTTGTATATTTTCTAATTTTGGGTATTTATTATATATATTCTAGTATTGATTACTTATATTATATATAATACTTTATATATATAAACTCTTATATATATTATTATATAGTATATATTAAAAAAGAAATTAATAATAAAAAAATATAGTTTTTAATTAATTAAAAATAAAAAATGATTAGAATCTGCAATACACTGATTGATATTGCGCACAGTTATACATACATACTTCTATTATTTATTTATAAATAATATGTCTGTTATATCCCTTGTTCCATGTCTTTGACACCCTACTATGTTTCTCACTATACACATACTTGTTTATAGGGTTATAATAAATTTGGATTCACACTCGCTTTTGATTGTTTGGATTTATTGTGTGAGTTGATTGTTGTTTGATTCATCGGTTTTTGTGAGCGACTACCGCAGCGATTATCGGTCCCGCCTTGTGTGGACTGCAAAACCACCTCCTCGATAGTTGACGATTCAATAAATGGAATCGTTGCTGGGGAGCAACGGATAGCATAGCAGTTTGTTGTATATACCTTGCACATTATTTTCCCTTTATTTTCTACTTATTTATTTTTTATAATTGTTTATTTATTCTGATACACTTTTCTTTGTGAGTTTCTTGCAAGGGACCGCATAGCAACAGCTACATCTTAGGAGGTGGATGCACCCGAGCCACGATGAGGATGACTATTCTGCTTGTGAGCCAACCAGGAGAGAGCAGGAGAGACAAGCAAAGAGAAAAGGAGACAAAGCAGCCACTTAGCTCTTTTTGTTTTACTTTGTGAAAAAGTATTTTATTTTATTTTTGTAACATAATTTGTAATAATTTGGAATTTGGATACTTCTACTTAACGAGATCCATTATCTAGGTGTCTATTTACTTTGGGGCTCGTAGAGTTTTTCGTGTTTTATGGCCTAATTTTTTCTTTGTTTCAAAAAGTTCTGAGTTTCCCACCATTATTTTTCTTTGTTTTGTATGATTGAGCCACTAGATTTAGGATTTCTTGACTTGGTAAAGTTGGTCCACAGCATAACTAGAATCATGCTCCTATAGTCTTCTACGCTTGGATCTAGTCAAATAATTAATTGCCAATTACTTGGATTTGGAACCACGAGTTGTGAGAGACTCCATGCAATGCTTGCAATACCTATTGTGGCGGGCACTAGGGAGTCTCCTAGACCGAATACTTGGATCCATTTTTGAGAGATTAGCATCTTGTTCTTCACGATAATAGCAATTCTTGTTTAGGACGCTTTATCTCTTTGAATATCCTCATGTAATGAAAATATTTCAATTCTTGTTTTGCATTCCGCATGGAGAGCGTGGGAAGCACTATGAGTCTTCTTACTTTGCATGCATCATTTGATACGAGAGTGAGATTTCCACTCGTGTAGCCACTTGTATTGCTTTTCTGCTATCTCCCTCTGTTTTTTCACATCTAGGATTGAAAAAGAAAATGCAGAAAAATCGTTAGGCCTTTTTTTGAAAATTATCCAAAAAAGTGTACCTAAAAATTAAAACAAGGGGAATGCTAATAAAACTTTTATCTTAATTAAAAATCGTAATGGACATCCTTGTTTTGGGTTCATAAAGCCATCATTGCTTTCAGATACCTATTCAGACTGAGTGAGGTGAGACACCCTAAGGATTAGAGACAAAAATCTGATCTGTAATAGCCTTGATTATCACATGGGTTGTTGGCGCTTCTATCATACGTAGGTGGATAGGGCCTTGTAGACGACGGTGTTCTTGCCTTGTGTGGTGCATCCTACTTGGTTCGAACTATTGAGCATAGGACATGCCTTCAAAGGGTGTTTGTTTCATTTTCATGCGGCCTATTTCTTTAGTTGAGCAGCCACCTACGCAAGAGATCAAGGAACTCAATGTGCACAAATCATAGGCTACAAAGGAGATGGAAGAAGTACGGGGTACTTTCCTTACAGTACACACACTCCTATAGTATTGCCCTCATAAGGAATTGTTATAAGATTAGCCTACAAAACAATCATAAAACTGAAAAAAATAAAAACAATAATCGAACTCTTACTGCTTCACTTGGGTTGAGTTGGTGAATCCACAACTTGCTTTGTGTTTGTTTGATTTAGATTAAAGTCAAAGATCAAGTCACGTATGCTTGTGTAAATTTTGCCTTTCATTTTATCTTTTTTTATTCTCATTTGACCCTCGCTCACCATGAGTCGTTCTACTGTTTTGCACTCCATTTATTTCTTGTTGACCTCCATATCATTCATCCATTCTCGATCATCCTTTTTGACCCTCGAGATGGTGACTCATTGATGGCTTAGTGAAAACTAAGATTTCTTTGGAGGTCTTGTCAATCATAAGGCAGATCAACAATCGTCGAAGCAATCTCTCACGAAACCCTAATAACTCAGCAATTAACCCACAATATAAATCAAGCAATGAAAAATAAAATGTGGAGTTAAAATTTATTATAATTGTACAAATGTGTGTATATGTGCAAGTATGTGTAGAGTGTCGAACATAAGGAGCAAACAGTAGATAGGGCAAATTAATGCGCAAAAATTAGTGTTCTTATCTATGTATTCTTGTGTGGGTTTTAAATTTTATATTTTTTATGGATTTTAATTTCTATATTTTCTTAATAGTTTTTAATTTAATATTTTTTATTTTCTTCTTATATTTTCTGATTTTTAATATCTTTTTTCTTTTTAATTATATAAAATAGGAATATATAAGCGTATATATACAATATAGAGTTTGATATTTATAAAAGCAACTAAAAATTGCCAAAGTACAAGAAATAAAATATTTTTGGGTAAATAATTTTTACTATTTTATGATTTTTGGATAATTTTTCTAATTATTATATGTTTTTAAAGTCAAAAATATCTTAAAACATGGATTAAATAAATTGGTCGAACTGACTTGGAGATTAATAATAGCAAAAAGTATCCAAAATTTTCCAAATAAATTTTAGTTTTAAATAAATAATATAAATAAAATTACAAAATAGGAATAAATATTTGTTTTGGATTTTAAGAATTTTTATGTTTTTCTAAAGGATTTTGGATCTTTTTATTTTTTTATCTTTTTTTTATATTTTTAATGGTTTTGGGTCTGGAGTTAGAAAATACTAAAATACATGAAATTTAGTTTTCAAAATGTTTTTTTATTTTTGGAACTTTATAAGTAAAATAAGGATAAAAATGTGCTCTTTTGATTTTTATAAAATATTTAAAGTGCCTAAATGAAAATGCAAAAATATAGTGTGAATCTATAATAAGCATGCACTTAACCCTATTTTTTGAGAATTTTGGAGCATGTATGATATATATAATAAATAGAAAAGATGAACAAAAATCCATGTATTTGAAAGGGCATTTATGCAATTAAAATTAAAGGCAGGGAATAAAATGCAAAATACCAAAATGTTTTATACGAATTTTTAAAGTTCTTGTACTAAACGAGTTGGGGTACAATGTCCACAAATGGTTAACTTCTGATGTTTCCATTGGCTTGTGTCTCTTGCCGATAAATCCAGGACTCTACCACTTCAACTGAGGTGAACAAAGTGAAAGGTGTAGGCATACAAGCTAGGTCATTATCAATAAGAGTCATGTTCGTGCTCCAAAATATTCTACTTAGGCAGTCAAGACGATATTGAACCAAGTCTCATGATCTCAAAGAATTAAGTCAACTAGTCCTGAAGAACCTCAATTCCATTTCCTATAAGGTTCCTGTGATTAAGTAAGTTTAAGGTCCAACCAAGCTCCAATCTTTGGATTTTACTTAGATTTGTTCAATTATTAAACTCAATCCGAAAAATGCAAATGACATGCGCAATGCAGAAAATGTATTCGTGATGTAATTTTCAAACTTTTGAACTTTTTATGGATTTTTGAAAAGGTTTTGCAATTTTTATGTAATTTTTGAGAAGATTTTTGCAAATGTTCTTTGAATTTTTCAAAACCAAAAGTTTTGGCAAAGAACTAGGTATAGATATTTGCACGGGGATGCATCTCATATTTACAAGAGTTAGGGTTTTTAAGAATTTACAGGTATATGCATACCCAATTCTTAAAAATAATTCAAAAATGTTTTCATATGTATTTTGAAAACTTTATTTTGGAAACTAATTTTGACAAATAATTTTTACAAAAAAACTTTCAAAAATTTGAAAATCATTTTGCAAAAAAATAAAATTTTGAAAATCATTTTGCAAAAAAATTTGAAACAATATAAATAGATTTTTCAAACTAAATTTTTGCAACTATTTTTCAAACTAATTTGCAAATAGATTTTCAAAAGTTTTTATTTCAACAAAAGAAAGGAAATTATACAAACAAATCATTTTTACAAAGCTTGAAAATATTTAACCAAACATTTTTCAAATAGTTTTCAAAAGATTTTTTGAAAGGTTTTTCATCTACTTTTCAAACATCTAGCAAAAAATATTTTTTACATGATTTATTAATCGGTAAATACAAAGAATTCGGTATAGGTGTGTATAAGTTTCTATGTATTTTTGTGTGGGATTTTAATTTTATATTTTTTATGTATTTTAATTTTATATTTTTTAAATTGTTTTAAATTTTATAATTTTTGTTTTTTTTATATTTTATGATTTTAGTTTCTTTTTCTTTTTAAATATATAAAATAGGAATATATAAGACTATATATACAATATAAAGTAAGATAATTATATATACAACTAAAAATAACCAAAATATAGAAAATAGAATGTTTTGGGGTTTCAAATAATTTTTTACGATTTTTATGATTTTTATATAATTTTGATAATTTTTATATATTTTTAAAGTCAAAAATATCCTAAAACAAGGATTAAATAAATAGGATGAATTAATGTGGAGATTAAAAATAGCGAAAAAGTGTCCTAAATATTCTAAATCAATTTTAGTTTATAAAAAGTAATATAAAGAAAATTGGAAAATAGAACTGAATATTTTTTGGATTTTTATAGATTTTTTATGTTTTTATAAAGGATCTTGGATGTTTTTAATTTTTTATCTTTTTCTTTTTGTATTTTTAGTGGTTTTTGGTATGGAGTTATGCAATACCGAAATTCATAAATATATTTTGGGGGGAATTTTTCAAAAATGTTTTTATATTTTTTTGTATTTTATAAGTTAATAGGGACAAAAACATGCTCTTTGGATTTTTAATCAATATTTAAAGTTCCTAAATAAAATGCAAAAATATGGAGTGAATCTACAAGAAGCATGTACTTAGCCAGATTTATTGAGAATTTTTGGAGCACGGATGATATATTTAATAAAAAGAAAACATCAACAAAAATCCATGTACTTGAAAGGGCATTTATACAATTAAAATTAAATGCAGGTAAAAAAGGCAAAATACCCAAAAGTTTTATAACAATATTTAAAGTTCTTGGACTAAACAGAAATACAAATACCCACAAGGGTATCCCCGTAAAATGGCCACCTTACGTTGGATGGCACGTGAGGTGACCTAGCATGGATCCAAAGGCAAAATCAAGAAATGACATGCGTTCCTTGCAAATATTAGAAGACTATTTAACGACAGATGAAATTTATATATTAAATATTTAATTACAGAAACAAGGGAGTGGAAAGTGCAAAATACCCCCTACTACGCGATCCAACGGGCAAGATTCGCCACTTATTCACGTGTTGTGCGGAGGATGCGCGGTGACGGTTCATGGATGGCTGTCTAAGATCAGATCTTGGGTGAAGATACATCGGAGGCATGGATGCATTCAACGTCTGCCAAGCGATCTGGAATATGAAGGTGTTCGGATAGCTTCTGCTTCGCACGAAGAACTGGGAAGAAGTTCTCCTTCCCTGAGATTCGATCGATAAATTCTAGGCTGCTTCGACCTTCTCCCTTGCTGCGTGATGGCTCCAAAGCTTCCTGGATGCTTGCTTTATCTACTGGAGGGCTCAAAAAGCTCTAGAGAGCGATGGAGCGGCCTACGGAGGTTGAAGAAGGTCCATTGACCCGGGACCCTTCCATGACTGCAAAATAGCCCCTCAGCTGAGGTTTTGGGCTCGAAACCTACACAAGAAGAGAATAGGGTCGAGGGAAAATTACCTCAACCCATTAACGGGTGAGATAGGAGGAAGATGGGGCGTAGCAGAGGTGTTTCAGCAAGGCAACGGAGGTAGAACACCCAAATCTTGACCCAATGAGGGAAAGTGAGAATATCAGATGGGTCGGAGACACGTCAGGAGCACAGTGGATGGTTCATCGAAGCGGAGCTCTGGCGAACTACGAATCAACTTGGTTACGCTAAACCAAACAATAAAAACTAAATCTAACAGCGATAATTTCTACTAGAGCCTAAAAACTATCTAAAAAGCAAAGAACCAGGGACTCAAATGGTCGGAGCCACGAGTTGGCACCTCGACGGTGGTGCACCAGCATATATGGTGGAACTCGCCTCCACGCTCAAGCTGTCCTCTCCAAACTGTAGGGTGAGCATGTTGTCACCTAGCTCGAGCCCAAGAACATGAAATGGGGGGAGAAATATGGTGGGAAATGGTTCAAAAATGAGAAGAAACTCGAGCGGAGGTTTTGTACAGGTGAAAGGGGTGGCTGGAAGATCGAGGGCAGTCAGCTCAATTCAAGCATCCAATCCTCGAGGCGATAATATGGCGTGATAGAGTATGGATCGAGGGAAAAAGTGGAGAAGGAATCTCTCCAAAATGATGCTTGTATCGAGCTACAAAAATTGAAGAAAAATGCAGTCAAACAAGGTCTGACAGGAATTATTCCTTGGGAGAAGAGTTGACCATGATCAATTCTTGAATCCCCCTAGTTGGTCCACGTGGACCTACCAAAAAAAGGAAAGTCAAAATTATTTATAATTTCGATAATAATAAATAAATGAATTAATTAATTTTAAGTTTTTAAATAAAAACTATTAATTATTTTCTTTAGTATTTTATTATGATTTCTATTTATTCTTATGTCTTTATTTAAATGGGTATATTTACCTATGCTTTGAGTATTTTATTTTTATTTTGTATTTTTATTTTATATTTTGTTTTCCATATTTTATAAAACTATAATTACTTTTTATATAAATATATATTTTATTATTATTTATTGATGTATTATGTACACTTAAATAAATATAGGTATATAATATAGAGTGTAAGTATAAGTATCTCATCTATGTACTTATATAAACTATTTTATTTTTGTATTTTATTTATTATTTTATTATATTCTAAATATGTATATATATATATTATAAATAATATTTATAAATTTATAAAAAAAATATAAAATTATAAAAATCATAAAAAATAAATAAAATGAATATTTTATTCAGGTACACTATACAATAAGGGTCCAAAACCTAACTTTTACATCTTAACTCTAAATTGGATGAAACAACATTCACTAAATAGCCTATTAGAAGTAATATAGAATTAATGGTAACTTTGATATACATTTTGAGTTCATATGGAGAAGATATTGTTCTAGGATGTTTGGGTTTTGGCTTTTTATTTAGAGTAAAATAAGTACATTGTAAATTATTTTTGTATGAAATCAATTTTGTATTTTTTATATACTATTATCTACTAATTTCATGTACAAAGTTTATTGATTTGAGGTGTAAAGAATAGAAAATAAAATAGGTCCCAAAAAGGACTTATTAATGATCAAAAGAATGAGATATTTATTGTATTTTTGGCCCTTATCTCCCCCTCCTTTATTCCTTGTCGACCCAGTCATCAAGATGCCTAGGTCTCAAGATTTAGGGTCATAAAATACCTTTTAGATTTTATTCTTTTTCTTTTCTTTTCTTTAATCTATAATTTGGACATTAAAAACTATATTTTGTACGTAATAAATGGAATAAACAATGGTTGTTAATTTTACAAAATAATGCTACATACAAGCATTAGCTAGGGTTTTTAAGGCCAGAACAATAAAATAGAGGTGATGAAATGGAGATTGATCATACTCCTATACTTGCCTTTGCTAGTCCCTAGAAAACACTTATGCAATAATTGCATAAAATAAAAAGAAAAAGAAAGAAAGTGGATTGATTTTAATTTTCAAACTTGTCTTCACAAAATAAAAGTTTGGAGATTAAGTCAAACCTTTGGATTTTAGGTATAGTCGGAACCTTATTGGGAAACGGATTTGAAACACAACAACCTTTGGAGATTCACAAGACTCTGCTCAAGTCCCCTCAATAGCTAGGTCAGAATATATCAACTCATATGCAAACCCTTATGACTATGAATCTATCTTGGACAGTGTGTGAGGTATGTAGGTCTCCTCAGCTAAAGCAGTAGAAATCGGTCTTCTCCAACATGGTGACTCTAATTCCCTAATCCAACAACTCTTTCATCGAGAAGCAGGGTATTCCCTTCTAAGTTCAAGTGACAACCAGTTCAAGAAGAGGAGGTGGAGAGAAGAATGGACGGTAGCCAGTGTAGCTACCTATCCTGGGATGCTTGACCAGTGTAACCAAGTTATCCGGGTGCAGGCTCACATACATATGACTTTGAAGCTCAAGCTTTCTTATTGACTATACAAATATGTACACTCCGACAGGCATTTTATTTCCAATCAATCATGTCCATTTTTTTTGGATTTTTTTATTTTTTCTTTTTTTAATATTATATATAACAGCATTTACATATGGACTTTTTCCTCTTGAGCTAGTAGACTATCCCTCTTTTGAAGCTTTATTGCAACCCACAACTTCTATCTTTAGACCTCATCGCCATTGGATCGGGATGGGGTACAATATCCACAAATGTGTGACTTCCGTTGTTTCCATTGACTTGTGTCTCATGCCGACAAATATAGTCCTTTACCACTGATAAATCCCATATTTATCAGCTTAATTCAAAATATTTATCACTATTACTTAGGTTAATCAACAAGATTCAATAATGTATAACACTAATGACTAATTATTAGGATTGTATATAATTGACACTAAATCATATATTTTAATATAACACTATTATGGTATAATATTTTATGTATTATTTCTTTATAAAAATCAAATAAAAATTAGAATAATATTGTATATAAATAAATTAATAAAAATTAAAATAAAAACCCAAAAATAAGCAAAAGAAAAGTGAAAGAAAATGGTCTATATTGTTTTAATATATATTTAATTTTTATCTGTGTACAAATGGCCTCTGATCTCTTTCACTACAACTTTCATGTTCAACATTTTTTTCTAAATCAACTCTTAACTAATTTATTTTACATTTTCTTTGATTTTTTAATTCTCTCAATTCTAATTGGGCCACGTGGTGCCTCCATAGCGGCCTACGTGGCCCTGCCGATTCACTCTTTTCTGCCTCAATCTGGACCATTGGATCTTGATCGAACAACCCAGATTTCGTCATCAACCTCCTTCAACCTCCTCCAACAAATGCAACTCTTCGTTGAACCCCAAAGTCACACCATTTTCATAACCACCACTGGCAACTTCCTTCTCAGCCACTGCTGCATTTCGCTAGACTAATCAAGCCAGACCCTCACCTGATGGCCAACTTCCCCTCATCACTTCTCTCTTCACTAAGAGGGATGGTTGAAACCACCACCTTCAACCGCATGTCGTCAACCAACTTGACCTCAAATTCCTATCACCGGTTAACCTCCAAACCATCAGCCACTTACGAGTGCTTCCTCCCGGCATCCTATTCCTCTATGTGACAAGTTAGGGTGATAGACAATTGCCAAAACGAAAGCAAACCACTGGCGAGATCCTCGGCTTTAGCATACGTGATTCGTCCATCTCTTTGGATGATCAAGCTTCGCCTCTTCGCTGGATACGTCAAATGAAGATCAGAGCACTTCCTGCTCCATTCTAGGCACCCAAAGATACTCCAACCATCAATTCAACCTTCAATCTCCAGGTGAGCAAACCAGTATATCCGCTTCCCATTCACTATTTAACAATTTATTCTAGGTTGTATGTGAGATTATACCTTGATCTGAGCATCCAGTTATCTCCGCCTCTATATACACATCCATGTGTACCACTCTAGTGAGCCTCTCCATTTATCCATTATCATTTCACTTTGATTCTTTCTAGGATTCTCAATAGCCTGGAAACCAATTAGGGGTGTTGTCCTTCACTCCGATTGATCCCTCCATTTCACTTCATATCCACTTCAAATCAGCCCAAAATCCTTGTCTACAGTTCTACTAATAATGCAGGTCAACTTAGCTTCAATGGTCAGAGATTGAGACACAACTCCGATCTCCATTTTCATCGAGGGTGATGCTTCATTGACAAAGTGATCCATAGTGCCTCTCGTCTTCCTTAGCCTTCGATGACTTTCGCGAAGCATTCATGGAGGTCATCTGAGCTTCGATGCTAGCAAAGGAGCACGGAAGAGCACGAGCAGCTTCACCGAAACCCATCCCGAGCGTCACTGTCCACGACGGAGATGAAGAATAGGAGACAAGAAGCTACCATTTATCTCCTCAAATTGGGCGAGAATCAACGGTCCAGATTGATCCACGTCGGCCATCCGAAGCAACAATTCACCCCTGAGGCTCGGAATCCAAGCCTGCACCTGAGCCTTGTGCAAAGAAGCAAAGACAGACTTGTGTCCCGAGCCTCGTCTTCTGAAGCTATACAGGTCATATAGTGTAGCGTGCATATGATTGGGTTATTTACAGTGTCGACCCCCAACTTTCCAAGAATTGCATATAAGTCCTCCCATCTTTGTGTATTTTGCATATTTGCCCTTGCAGGATATTTAATTTGCATTTTATTCTATTTCTATCATGATTTGTAATAAAACTTTAGTTTTCCTTACAAAAATGCCCCTGTATTGCCTATTAAATTTCTTTTTATCTATATATCTAAACGAAGTGATTTTGGTTTCATTTCAAAGCTAATTTGTTGCTCTATCTATTGGCATACTTTGTTTTATTTTTTGATTTAATAATCATGCATGAAACGTTTCATCTTCTAAGTACTTATTTGGATCCTTAAATGAAGTTGAAAATGTCATCATTGTGAGCAATTGAACATGATATTCACCTTGCTTATTAATGACTAATTATTAGTTTTTTTAAATCATTATCATGAAGTTAATAAATGGTTTAATTGCTTGCTAAAACTATTGGGCATCAAAGCTGAAGTTGAAAGTTAAAATTCTATTGAAATTGCTTTAGAGATTGATTAATGCTTATAGCTATCATTGGATTTGTTCTCATGTCTTAATTAGTATTGAACTAATTCGGGGAATTTTTGTAATGAACCTAGTTGTTTATTGATTGTTGAATTGTATTGTGGTTAACTTATCTCATTGTTTATACATTATTGTCTACATAAAATTTTAAGTGCATAAAAGTTTGTTAAAAAATCATCATTGTTGTAAATTATGCATTTGCTTAATATAATCATCTTATAAATTGCTACCTAAAATATTTGACATTTAAAAATCATTCACCAAATTGCTCACGTCCTTATGTTCGACCATGGACTTCCTGGGTTTAAAATTCAAACAGAATCTTCCTCACGGAGATCTTTTGTTCAGTTATGTATGATATGCTAAGTGCTCATGCTACAACAGATACATATTATCTTATGCATTTAAAACTTCATCAACCACTTCAACTGAGGTGAACAAAGTGAAAGGTGCAGGTGTACAAGCTAGGTCATTATCAACAAGAGTTATGCATATGCTCCGAAATATTCTACTTAGACAGTCAAGACGATATTGAACTGTCTCATGATCTCAAAGAATTAATTCAACTAGATCTAAAGTACCTAAATTCTAGTTCCAATAAGGTTCATGTGATTAAGCAAATTCAAGATCCAACCAAGCTCCAATCTTCGGATTTTACTGAGACTTGTTCAATTTTCAAACTCAATCCGAAAAATGCAAATGCTATGCACATGCAAAAAATGTTTTTGTGATGCAATTTTCAAACTTTTGAACTTTTTATGGAATTTTGAAAAGGTTTTGCAACTTCTTATGTAATTTTTAAATGATTTTTGAAAATATTTTTGGGATTTTTCAAAACAAAAAGTTTTGATAAAGAACTAGGTACAGATATTTACATGGGGATGCATCTCATATTTACAAGAGCTAGGGTTTTTAAGAATTTACAGGTATATACAAGTTTAATAAAGGATTTTTATTACATACCCAATTCTGAAAAATAATTTGAAAAGGTTTTCACAAGTATTTTGATAACTTTATTTTGCAAACTAATTTTGACAATTAATTTTTACAAAAAATCAAAAATTTGAAAATCATTTTGCAAAAAAAATTCAAATAGTATAGTTAGATTTTTCAAACTATTTTTTGCATCCATTTTTCAAAATCATTTAGAAATAGATTTTCAAAAGTTTTTTATTTCAAACAAAGAAAGAAAATTTTGCAAATAAAGCACTTTTACAAAGTTTAAAAATATTTAATAAAACATTTTCCAAATAGTTTTCAAAAGGTTTTTCAAACTTTTTTAAATCATTTTACAAAAAATATTTTTAATCTGACTTACTAATCAGTAAATACAAATAATTGAGTATATGTGTGTATTAGTTTTTATTAATTAGCCGTATTATTAAAAATACGAAAGAACGAGTTATGGCTAAAGTATATACGAAGTATATACGAATCCCCTATACTTGGTTCGGGCTATGTCCTCATAGATCAGAGAGAAAAATAGAAGACATAACTCGTACTGAGTATAGAAAAGCCTAAAGAATAACGATGGATAAAGAATGGAGGAAAGAATAACAGAAAGAACAAGAAGTCGATCAACCCCCCTATACTTAGGATGAAAGAATCCTAAGTATAGCAGGTTGTATCTACATGCAGAGAGGGTTGAGGGTGGGAATGAACAGATCACACTCAGATTATCTCCCCCTACACTTAGGGTAACATATCCCTAAGTACATGGAAGGAAGGAGATAGTGGAAGGGATCAAAGAATGAATACTTGGGGTGCACCTCCTATACTTAAGGAAAAGTACGTCCTCAGTATAAATTGAAGAAGGGGTGACACCGTTTGGAAGAAAAAGAAAAATAAAAATGAAAAGAAGAAAAGAAGAAAAGACCACTCAACTCATCCACCTCCCCTATACTTGGGACAGAGTACCTTTAAGCAAGGCAAAACCCACGGAATGAGGTGGACGAGCAAAAACGGGAGATGGAAGGAAGAAAATGAAAGTGGATATACAAAGAAGTGGATATACAAAGATCAAGAAGGTCGAAAGCGAACCTTCCTGCATGCCTGCTGAGGAATGGATCTGATAAGGTGCAGTTCCATATAGGAGTCATCAGTAGACACAACCCGATCAGGATCAACCTGATGAAAGTCCTCAGTGCTATCGAAGCGGAAAGGCATGAAGTGGTTGATGAATCCACATTTTGTCATCTTTATTCTATCATTTTGGCCTCAAAAACCCTGGAAAATGCATGTAAATACCCTTAATTCCCGCATCTTAGCATCCATGCATGTGCATGTAAATAGTGTATAAAATATTGCATTTAAAGCTAAAGTATAGAATAAATAGAAGAAAAGAAAAAGAATAAAATATTGTAAATATTTTATGACCCGAAACCCCGAGACCTAGGCATCTTGATGAATAGGTCGACCAGGAATAAATTAGGGGGAGATAAGGGCCAGAATACAATAAAGATTTTATTCATTCTTTAAACATTTTGGGACATATTTTTGGTTCCACTTTTTGTAATCCAAATAAAGAAACTTTGTACATGAAATTTGTAGATAATTAAATAAAGAAAAATACAAAATTGATTTCACTAAAAAATAATATACAGATAAAAAGTTATGATCTGAATAAAAATCCAGAATCCCAACTTCCCAGACATGTATCTCCCAAATAAAAGCTCAAAATGCATCAAACTTACCTTTAATTGTATATAATTTAAAATAAGCTATCTAATGGCAGTTTTCGCATTTGGCAGAGCTACGGTTTGAAAGTTGAGTTTTGGACCCCTATTGTATACTTGTACAGATTAAAATATTCATTTTATTATTTGTTCATTATTTTCATAATTTTCTATTTTATTTTGTAAATATTATTTATAATAATTGTGTATATTAAAATCAGAATAAAAACTCAAAGAAAAAACAAAATAAAATACTTGTATAAATTGCATACCTAGGTATAATACCTATACATATACCTATAGAATTAATATTTATATTTTATTAAGTGTACAAATACATCAGAAAAATCAAATAAAAATATATTTAAGTATATAAAAATATTCTATAAATTTACAAAGTATCAAACAAAAATAAATAAAGTAAATACATAAAATAAAAATAAAAAAATAAAATATATAGATATATATACTATATAGGGCATAAAAGGTAACTTGTAATTATATACCTCATAAAAATAAATAAAAATCAACAAAAAATTCTTTATAAAATAAGAAACATTTTTTATTGTATAACCTAAAATAAATAAAATCATTTACTATGTTATTTCGATTTTACAAATAATTATCGCCTGGAATTTCCTGGTTGGTCCACGTGGACCAACCAGGAGCGGTCAAGTGTTGACCTCGGTCAACTCCCTGACCGAGGCCTGCCAGGCCTGACACTTGCAAATTTTCCCCGTTTCGAGAAATTTTAGAGCCTCATCCTTCCATCCTCTGGCCTCAATTCCTTCTTGGAAATCTTTCCTTGATCTTCCCTCAGCCACGCCATGCATGCAGATCACGCAAAAGCCCCATCATTTGTGTGTGGCCCTCGCTTGAAGGAGACGCCACCATCTTGTACATAATCGACCCGCCATCTTTGAGCTCCAATTTGAACCCTTCTTGGCCATCAATCCTCCTCCCTTTGGCGCTCTTCGCATTGCTAGAGGTGACAGCTCCTCCACCATACCCTCAGGCGAGTCGAGGAAGCCTCGAATCGGCTCCACCATCTCCGTCGACCTCTTGCGTCGGGGTTCCCCCTCCTCTGGT
The DNA here is from genome assembly GCA_037367405.1 of Ottelia alismoides. Lineage (NCBI taxonomy): Eukaryota > Viridiplantae > Streptophyta > Magnoliopsida > Alismatales > Hydrocharitaceae > Ottelia > Ottelia alismoides. The sequence continues at coordinate 82,026 of JAZKJV010003314.1, forward strand.
TCTGGCCATCGAGGTATACCCCTTTTCCCCCTTTTTCTTTTCGCTTTTTATTTCTCGTAGTGCTAGGATCATTTACCCCCTTCGATCTTCAAGTTTCGACCACCTATTCGCCATCCATCGATAATCGTCGGCGCGCAGCGTCGACCGATGCTCCTCCACCTCCCATAGACCATCTCCGACACCCATTACACCGTCGCGGGGTCCAGGCACTTTGCCCTGGTCCCCTTCACCCCTTTTTGCAGGTCAAAACACGGTCAAAGCGGCTGGAGATCATTTTGCGAAGTTCGTCGGAGCTATCTGGAGCCCTAAGCTCCACCGCCCTCGCGCCAGCACCCCGAAGCTCCTCCGACGAACCCGAGACCTCCATCACATAGACTGGCCTCCCAGGAGCTCGCATCCCAAGTTTGGAGCCCAACTCTCGTCGGAGACTCGAGATCGAGCTCAGGGAAGTTCGCATCGCCGGCGTTCTTCCCCGTTCTTCCCCTTGCCTTCTCCGTCGTTCGATCTGGATGCAACTCCAGTTCTGATCTCAGCCGTTGGATCGCATCGCGCCACCACCATCGGATCTTCGGCCGAAGATCTAATCTCCACTATTTAGAGCGAACCGTCATCATGCAACCTTGAAGCGCCACGTGTCTAGTGGGTGATCCCTAGCCGTTCGATCACGCACGATGATATTAGGCGTGGGTATTTCGCTCCTACACCCTCGCCCATTTTGCATTTCATTTTTCATCCAGAAACTTTTATTTGTAGTTTAAATATTTCTATAATATTTGCATCCAGACCCACATACTTTCCGTATTTGCACTTAGGTCCAGTCCACGTCACCTCACGTGACCCGCGCACGTGGGGTGGTGGGTATTTTGCACGGACCCCCCTGGGGGTTTGTCTATTTCGTTTCAGTCCATGAACTTTTTAGTTACATTGAAATATTTTGGTGAAATTGCATCTGAGCCCTTGGAACCTTGTAAAATTGCAAAAATACCCCTGCCATGTCACGTGCCCATTGCGCGTGAGTTTGGACATTTTGCAGTGAACCCCCTCCGGGTTTGGGTATTTATTTTTAATCCAGAAAATTATGTTTAACGTTAAATTTTTTGGAAAAATTAAAAGTAGGCTCTTGGACTTCTGTGTATTTACGTTTATGCCCTTGCTAGTATCGGATTTTTGCTTGGATGTTTGCATTTATTTCATGCATCAGTTTTTACTCGAAAAATTACCAAAAAATACCAAAAGTTCCTGTTGCATTGTAGTTTGATGCCATATTTTTAGTTTGCATTTTTGATTGCATTTTCATATTTATTAAAAATAAAAAATAAGCATTTTTGTTACTGTTTGCATTAGAAAATACATAAAAATTGCAAAATGTCTTTGAAAAATTCCAAAAAAATTATATTTCGTGTATTTTAGCTTATTCTATTTTCTGACCAAAAATCATTAAAAATTTCAAAACAAAAACCCTAAAAATTAGAAAACTCCAAAAATCTTCATAAAAATCTTAAAAAATCTACAAAAATCCTATAAATCTAATTTTTATCTCTGAATTTGCTTTGTTGAATTATCTTTAGTTTAAAATTAGTTCGGAAAATTTTCATTATTGTTTGCTATTTTATTTCTCCATTTTTGCCCTAGCCTTTTATTTTCTTCCCTGTTTTCAGTATTTTTGTTTTTAAAAATACCAAAAAATTCAGAAAAATCTAAAAATAATTACAAAAACATCATAAAATTATAAAAACCCCAAAAATAGTTTATTTCCCGATTTTTGAGTATTTTTCCTTATTTTTATAAATCCTTATTCTTCTCTTTTCTTATATTGTGTATATAATCTATTATTGAAAAAGAAAATATAAAATACAAAAAGAAAATATAAAATCAGAAATTAAAAATCAAAATACAAAAATAAAAAATTAAAAACAAATAAAATATATATATATATATATAATTAAAACCCACAAAAAGTTAATATTTGTAGGCATTTGATCACACATTCACATTTTATGCATTTTTGCCTTGTTCTATCTTGCTTGCTCCCTGTGATCGACACTCTACACATACTTGCACACTATACACACTTATTGTAGAGTTATAATAAATTTTGACTCCTCATTTACTTTTCATTGCTTGATTGATATTGTGGGTTGATTGTTGACTTAACCGAGAATTACAGAGGGTCGCCGCAGCGACTTTTGTCTCCACCTTGTGTGAGACATTTAGACCCTCATATCTCGTGGTTAATCAAATGGCGTCGTTGCCGGGGAGCAACAGCGTATAGAGAATTTTTTTGTGATTGATTGTGGATATTTGCCTATCTTTTTACCTATTCGTTTGATTATATTGCTTGACTGGTATAATCACTCTTTTTATTGGATTTTGTTTGAGGTACTGCCGAGCAAGGGAAGTGCTCCTAGGCGCTTGGGCACCCACGTGAAGGATCGCTTAGCACCAAAGAAAACTTGGAGGCTTGAGAAGACCATCATTCCTTGTAGAATTTTTGTAGTTTAAAAATTTGTAATTTGAAGTGAGAGAGAGAGAGAGAGATTTAATTTGTAATAACTTGGACTCTCTAGGACACTCGGGCCTAATTTCCAAGTGTTTGTTCACTTGGGGGCGCACCGTAGTTTTGTGTTTTTCGTGGCTTTCTCGTTTTTATTTTCATTTTGTTTCCCGAGGATTTAGCCCCTAGACATAGGATTTTTTGTTGATTGTGACGACTTAAGAAGCTAAGGCCCAATCCCTAATATCTTGCCCACACCCATAGATCGTAATTGGACTTGGCTAAAAATCAATTGAAAAGGCTATTGACTTAGACTAGAGACCACGTGCTGAGAGGAGTCGTATACAGCACGTGTAGGATCCACTGTGGTGGACATCGATTGGCTCCCAAGACCGGACTCCGGTCTCTCTTTCTAGTCATAGCTACTTGTTCTTCACGTTAATAGAAGTTGCTCATCTAGAGACGATTTCCTCGTGCATGCATTTAGGTAGTTTTATTTGTTGTCTTTAATTTATGCGCGGATCACTTTGCATGTAGAGTACTAGCGAAAAGGTATGCATCCCTATCCCTGCATGCATCATAGATTTTGACCGTGCATCGGCTTTTCCTTCCCCAGTTTTGTTGGACTTTAAATAACAAGGAAATTGGAAAATTCGTTAGACAATGATTGTTCAGAAAAATACATAAAAATTGAAAATCATAAAATTGGGACTGCTAATGCAAACTTGACCCTAAAACTCATCCCACCAAAAATTTTGTCTTGGGGAGAGTAACCCCCTCCTTGTTTGATTTATCTGCTGCGAGAGAGTGACCTGACACTAGGATAGAGCCACGTCTAAAATTCTGGTTGACTACTGATCGTGGTTAGTCGTTCTCCAGTGAGGATCTCTCCGGTAACCGTAAAGCGGACCGCGACATCCTTAGCAGAGTGAATTTACGGGAACAACCGGGTTACGGTCCGCAATTCATACTGGCTGGGAAAGATCTAATGTGGATCGGGACAGTCAGCTAGGAAAGTACGGTACCTAACAGCTCGCTCTAACGCTTTGATAGATTGACCGATCACCTAATAAAATTGACAAGATAACAGACCGAACTTTCACAGTCATCAGCTCAAGAGTTGTGTAGGTGAATTGGGGGTTTGATTGACCATCTTGTTTGCATTCTAGATCTCATCCGCCCTTATCTCTAGATCAAGATGATGGGAAGGAGATCCCTTAGGCCACGTCTGGTGGCACCGCTATCGAGCACTCCTCCTTTTTCATCTAGGCCAGCTTCAGGGAGTCCAAACCCACTCTCCGAGCCTGAGTTTACGTCCACCATGTTCCCTCTCGACCACCCTTCTTGTTCTATCAGTCCAGTGGTGTCAGAATTTAGTACAGAACATAGTTCAGAACATTTGACGGCACCTGAAATGGATTATTTTGACTTTGCAGAAACACCAGAAATGGAAGGAAGAGAGGAAAACCCAGATGAGCCGAGACCACCTCCATACGTATATGATCAGGCATCCATCAACAATTCACTATTAGCCTCCCTGGAGACAATGCAGAGACAGATCAAAGATCAGGGATTTGTCATGGATGAAATCATGAGGGAGATGCGTGAAGGACGAGAAGAAAGAAACTAGGGTGGTGAAATACCAAACGCAGAGTGCGAAGGAGGAGAACACAACCAGGAGAGGCCACCTCCAAGGACCATGAGGCAATTGCACAAACCTGGTGCAACCCTCACACACCGATGGATCCGACTTCCTCCCATCTATGGTGACTTTGAGCTTCGCCTACACACCATTCAGCTACTGCCCAAGTTTCACGGGCTGGCCACTGAAGAACCTCACCTCCATCTGCAAGAATTCGAAATGATATGCAGCACGATCCATGACAGGTTCGTGACTGAGGATACCATCAAAATGATTGCCTTCCCGTTCTCCTTGGTTGATAGAGCCGCTTATTGGCTTAAACATTTGGGGAGGTACATCGACACTTGGGATCAACTCCGGAAAGAGTACTTCAACAAATATTACCCACTCGGCCGGACAAATGCAGCTAGAGCAATGATCAGCAATTCCACTAATCCCCAATGAACATTCCATGAAGCGTGGGATCGCTTTAGAGAGCTCATTGACCGATGTCCTCACCATGAGATATCACAGCCCAATCTGGTTCAAAGTTTCTTTTGCGGGCTGACATCGGAGCTACAGGGGCTTGTAAACGCCTCGTGTGGGCGATCTTATTTCTCCAAGGATGCGGAAGCAGTCTGGGCCATATATCAGCAGATGGCAGAAAATTCTACAGTGATGTCACAGGGTCGCATCTACACAAACTCCAAGGTCCCGCCACAAGCCACTTCTTAACACCGCATTGCAAGGATCGATGCCGGAAACCACACTCCGTCAGCAGAAGCATCATAAGACAAATCAGTGGCAACTGACATGGGCATGATTAGTGAGAAATTGGACCGCATCAAGATTTTGGAGAAGAAGCAGGGCCAAGGTCTGGCACAGATAGACCAGTTCGCTAAGACCATGAGTGACATGAACACTCACATCTTGAGTATTCAGGAGGCACAATCATCTTCACATCCGCCTCCCAGGTCACTAGCTGACTCCAGAGGTAGCCGTTCTACCCCACCACCTCCCGCATACCACCAAGTTCACCATGTCCAGGAGGTGCCGGTGCAGCAGTTGCCACAATATTCACAACAACCTCCATCTCAGGACACTCAGATTTTGGTCTATCAGCCGGATCAGCCTTTGGTAGTACTACCGCCGCCACCCTTCGAGCAGGAGCCGTTGATGGAAGTCAACGGGATATGGTACGACCGGTACCCTCAGCAGCCTAGGATTCGTCATGATCACCCAGGATTCCGTTGGTCCACCGGAGGTGCCTCATCCCAGCAGTAGCCTCCATCTCAGGGCAATCAGAGTAGCCCACACCAGTAGCCCCAATACTCCTAACAACAACAGCAACAGTATCGGCAGAATCCTCGTCACACCTATCAGGGATAGAAGTGGAGGCAGCGGCAGCAGCCTTACCAGCCGCAGTACTCCCAGTCTCACCAACAACCTCAGTTCCAGCAAGGGAACACTCTCTGTTCTTCCACACCCATCTCGGAGAACCCAGCACTTGATGATCTCGCCCGCTTGCTCTCCGAATAGCAGGCATTCTTCCAGCGAGAAATGGATGAGATCCGGCAGGAAATGAGGGACATCATAAAAGGGAAAGCCGCCATACCTGCACAGAGCGAGTCGAATCTGAATAACTTGAAGAGGAAGTATGAGCAGGTACAGTTTACAGAGGATACCACTCCTAGTGCTTATTTGAATGACATGCATTCTATGTTTGATACTCACTTCATGTCACTAAGGAGCGGTAGATAACCAGCCGGCGGCGGCTCATCTGAGGGACAACACCATGGAGATTCTAGAGCCTCAGATGAGGAGAGAAGCGGTGTTGATGTCGCTAACAACACTGATGAAGATGACGGTGGTGCTGATGCCACCAAGGATGACCTTCCAGACGATGGTGCTGAGGACGTCGTGATGCCAGATGAAGACGGTGGCGCTGAGGCCACCATTTTTGATGCTGAACCAGAGCGCGGTGATGAGGCCGCGAAGGAGAATATTTTGGGTGGTGCTGATACCCCCATTTTGAGTCCATCTGTATTCCAACCTTCTGTACTACCATTTTCTGTATCTCTGTACACTGAGAAAAAAACCAAAAAATGAATAAAGGAAAGGTTTCTCCATCAATTCCGAGTTCATATGTGTTGAATGATGATGTTTGCATGGATTTCAGTCCTTCACAGTGCCAGAAACCTTCTCCTAGCCCTCTGTTTGAGGAGGGCCCATCCACCCCCTTCCCTCAATCACTCCGCTCGGCGAAGGGGAATAAAACAGAAAATCCCAAAAAGAAAGAACATTTAGAGTTCAGCCAGCAAATGATAAACAGATTCCAAATTCAGCTGACTCTACAGGAGGCACTAGAGCACATCCCTCTCTTCCAAAAGAACCTGAGAGAAAAGACCACTGTACGCAGGAGGAGGCGGAACAACAGAGGAGATATCCATGTGCTGACCCGTGCCACATGTTGTGCCATTCAGAAGCAGTTGCCAGCCAAAAGACCTGATGCAGGAGCTCTATATGTCAGATGTCAGATTAGTGAGCAGCAATTCGATCGTACTCTATTAGACAGCGACTCTTCTATCAACATCCTTCTGGCAGCCTTACTCGACCGATTCGAGTTTGGCCCGCTCCTTCAGAGTCGGACAGTCCTTCAGCTTGCTGATAGGTCTATCAGGAGGCCGAAGGGGTTGTTGAGAGATGTGGTTGTCACCATTCAGGGCCTGAAATTCCCCATGGACTTTGTTGTATTGGACATGGAGATCCCTGAATCGGCGATCGATACCCCCATCATACTAGGACACCCATTCTTTTCCACAGCCAAAGCGCTGACCGACCATGATAGTGTGAAGGTATACTTTCGCGTAGAGGGCGAGAGTATACAAATAGAGACGATTGACGAGACCCGAGCAAGAGATTCAGCTTGCTCAGAGCCATGCAGTGACACAGCGCAGCTGATAGATAAAGAGTTAGACGTCCACCAAGAGTGTGATTTTGTGATGACCGATGATGAAGCAGTTTGGGAAGATCTAGAAAAACGAGCCCTCACCGTGTTTGCAGACTCAGAGTACCCACCTTTTATGGCAGATGAGAGTTCGGAGAGCACACCCTTGGCTGATGACACTATAGAGGCTGACAGTTGTGTGATGAGTAGAGATATTGATGATTGTTCATATTCAGATCCCTTGGAGGCAGACTTTGATTGGAAGGAGTTTGATGTATATTTGCCATGTTTGTTTCCTGATTGATGTCGCTCCCGCACCCTGTGTTAATTCGGTCAAATTAATGGTCCAAATCAATTTTAAGTGTTCGTTGCAGTCGGATGCGGGAGGTTGATCAAAAACCACTTAAGTTAGATCTTAATCGATTTTAAGCGGTGATATTTTTTTTACTTGGTGAAGTCCAAGGTCGATCTCAGGGAGGCAACTGTCTCCTTAGGTGGATTACAGCAATTTACAAGTGTTTGATATTCGGGGGACAATTTTTTTGGTCTTTTTAATTCCTATGCAGACATATGCAGACAAGTCTTAGCCAATTTAATTTTAAATTTAATTAATGTATCAAACGAAGTCCAAAAATAATGAAAATTGACCAGATGGTTATTTATGATGAAAATGACCTACACTAATTTTTTTGGAATTTTTCGACTCAAAATAATTTTTCTATGAATTAAATAAACAGACAGAGTGATTTTCAGTGTTTAATTTTTAATAAATATCAAACCACAATTTTTCTAAGAACTAAAATTATCCTAGGAAGGTCTAATGATCAGGGACCAAGGAAAATTAACAGAACTTAAATTTACTGTGAAATGAATTAATTAAAATTAATTAAAGAAAATCACTAAACTAATTATTCAGGCCTCGTTATGCGTGCAAATGACATGAAATTTTTATGTAGTGTTGAGAATAAAGTCCTTAAGCTACTGTGAATTTTTGGTGATTTTTGAAGGCACAAATAATTTATTAAAAATCAAAAGGCATCACGGGGCAAAATATGTCACCAATGAACCAATTAATTCATTAAAAATTCAAGTGACTCAACAAAAATCTAACACGTGTACTAACAGGTAGAGGATAAGATTCTCAACAACATGCAACTTGTAGAATTTCAAAATGATCAAAAATGCATGCTATGGACACGTGCAAACACAAGGGTATAAATGCAACACTGGAAAATAAAATTTCAATAAGTAAACATGCTGACAGGGACTAGAATGCAATTACCAATAATATGCAGGACGTCTATGCAATTCTTCCACGAAGCACGTGCTCCTCACGTGCAGTCTGCTTCACAGGGGCCTTTTTGCAATTTCTGAAAGCTCCAGGGGTCTCGGTGCAAATAACCCAGGCCGCACGTGCTCCTCACGTGAGGCGGCCTAGGTTCGGAGGGCGTCGCAGGCTCGGAGTGAGGCTCGGATCCTCTGGAGGCTCGGGATAGCCTCGAGGCAGCTTCGGGTTACCCGAGCCTAGGCTTGGAGGCCGAGGCTCGGATAAGATGACGTGGCGGCCTGAAGGCCCTTGGATCAAGATGGATCCAAGGGTTGTCGATGAAGACGCGTGGCGAGCGGTGAGGCGTCTGATCCGCGGTATGATCGACGGTCGAGGACGAGGGCGGCGAAGAGACGCGTGGCGAGGCGAGGACCGTTCGATCAGAGGATCGAACGGCTGCTGCTCCTTCTCCTTCAACGGGCCTCCGCCGCCTGCGGAGGAGATGGCTGCGCTCCGGTGATGGCTGCCGAGCTCCGCCTCGGCTGCCAAGCTCAGGTGGTGGGCTCCGTCAGCTCCCACCTAGCTCGGAAGACTCGTAAGTGAAAGGCGAAGCCTCCGGTGGTCTCTGGATGACTGGAGGAGGGCTGGAGCTCTGAGTCGATGAAGCTCGAGGAGAGCTCCGACGAGACTCCGGCCAATGATGAATCAGGTACCTGCGAAAGGTTAGAAGTATAGCCGAGGCGTGCAGGTGATCGTGGAAGAGGGTGACGTGATCAGTGAGGCCTGAGGCAACGTGAAGTGGTCCGGCGACGTTGCTCCGGCCAAGCGGCGGAGCTGCAGGTCGATAGAAGGTGGAATGGAGCGTCTGACGAGGTGAAGGGGTCAGCGAGGATGAGAGCTCCGTCGCGGAGCTCGGCGGAATGAAGGCGAGGCGTGAAAATGGTCGTGGACAGAGAATAAAATCGGAGAAAATTAAAGAAAAAGAAGAACAAGATCGGAGAAGAAATGGAGGGAGTTTCACCTGGGGATTGGTCCTCCTGCTTGAAGGCCAGGTCGTCGCTCGAGGGCCGGTGATCGCCCGAGCTCAAGCAGCTACGCGGGGGGCGGCTGCAACACGGCGGTGGCACCGTGGATCTCGCCGGAGAAGACGCCTGTCTTCGCTCGAAGATACGGCCAATTGCTGTCACCAATCGAGAGCTCTGAGCTCGGGGGTTTCTCCTGGAGTGGCGGATAGCGATGAAGGTGGCCGGAGGGCAAGTATTTATAGGATGGAGGTCTCGACTGGAATGGGTGAGTGGCGAAGTTGGTGGCTGTCGTGGGACGAGTGTGGCGGAGATGGTGGTGTTTGAGGGAGCTGGCGAGGGAGAGGGATGAGTGGGGTGTGTCGTGGGGCGGTCAGCGGCCGGCGAGGGTGGAGGGAGTGCTGCCAAGAATAGGAAGGGGCAGCCCCTCCCGCAAGGCGAAGATCGTGGGAGAGAGAGGGCGCCCGAGGTAGGAGACGAAGCCCTGGCCGTTGGATCTTGTGATCCAACGGCCAGATCGAAGCGCAAAGGAGCGGGTCCGATTAGATCTGGGTGAGATGATCTGAGGTCGTGATGGCGACACGTGGCGTGAGCTGGGCGAAGTGCGAGCGAGCGGCTAGGATCGGGTCTAGGTGACGTGATCTAAGGGTCAAGATTCGCTGGAAGGTGGGCGGCTGTGATGAGAGGATCGGGGGCTCGATCGAGCGGCGCAGATGACGCCACGTGGCTCGCTGAGAGCGCGGCGCTAAGGGATGGCGGAGATGAAGAGTGTGGGATGATCAGACGGCTGAGGGAGTGCGCGCACGTGGTCACAGAGGGACCGTTGGATCTGAAGCGCGATCCAACGGTGGGGGGCGCGGGCGGATAAGGTGAAAGACAGCGGGCCGCGTGGCGCGATCAGAGGGCGCCACGTGGCCTGCTGTGAGTGGCTGGAGGAAGAAATGCGTGTAGAGAGAAGAAGAGGCCGACTTTGGAAAAACTCAAAACATGAAAGTTGTAGATCTTGATGAGATCTACAAGTTTCATGTTGACCAAAGACGGAGATGAGGTCAAATATGGTACATAAATACAAAGATACATAAATATACATAGGTAGTATACAAAATGACCCAAAAACCCAAGTTTCTCATACAAGCTCCAATTGCAATGAAATTAGTCTCATTTTGAAGGTCTTTTAATATGTAATATTCTAAGAGTGAGTAGACCTAAGTAGGGGTTTGTATGCGGGCTTTATGCGTGTTTTAATGTACAAGGACTCTCAGGACAGTTGGGCTATTTTACAAGGGTGGTTTTTGGCATTCTTCCCTATATTATTAAGGAGTATATACATGTATTATAGAGAAGGAGTTATTTGATGAAGCGGTATTTTACAGGTGATTTGTGGCTTCTTATTTAAATGCAGATGAGCTGCTATAATGCATGAATTATGGATGTATGCATGAATGTTATCTATGCAAGATAAAAGGAAATATGTCTCTATTTTCTCGGGAACAAGGCTCTATTTTTGACTTTTGATGTGATGAATCACAGATTCATCAACCCCCTATACTTAAACCTTGCTCGTCCCCGAGCAACTAAATGGAATGCAAGAGTGAAATGATTTTGGGTTCCATACCAAGGTCATGAACAAAAGTTGAAAATGGAGCCTGACTCGACCTTTGGATTAATTGTGTGGCGGAACCTTATTGGGACATGAACTTAAGACCTAACAGACTTCAAGTTCCACAAGTCTTCTATTCAAGACGCCTTAACAGTCAGGTCAGAATAAACCCTCAATCGCAAATTTCTGATGACTATGATTCTTACTTGTACTGTGTAAGTGAGATATAGCTCTCCATATCAGAAATGACTCGGAACCAGCCTCCTCTAACAAGGTAACTCAATAACCTGGTCCAGTAACTCTTTCCTCGAGGAGCGGGGTATTCCCTTCTAAGTTCAAGTGCGACCAACTCAAGAGGAGGGGGTAGAGAAAAGAATGGACGGTGGCCAGTGTAGCCACCTATCCCGGGATGCCTGACCAGTGTAGCCAAGTCATCCAGCTGCATTTTCCTTGCTAATATACATACTCCGACAGGTATTATTCTTTTTCTTGGACCTGTCTGATTTTTTTGGAGTTCTTTCTTGCATTTTTTTTTTTGGAACTATATTCAAGGTGCAGCATGTACATCAGGAGTTTTTCCTCTTGAGCCAGTAGACTATCCCTCTTTTGAAGCATTATTGCAACCCACAGCATCCCGTCCTTAGCCTTCATCACCACTAGACCAAGTTGAGACGCACTTCCTTCACTAGAAGAAGAAGAGAGGTTCCGCCTAGAAGTACTACCCTCATATGCTACCCCAAGCCAAAGGAAACTACTTCCTCAACACCTCATCAATGAAGAGCTACGTGCATAGTGTTTGTCCAAGTTAGGTCATTATCTAAAAGAATCCTGCGTATGCACGAGATATTCTACTTAGACTAGTCAAGATGACATGTGAACATAGACTTGTGGACTCAAAGAATTAAGTCTCTTGACCTGAGAAATCTTAACTCCAGTTCCTATAAGGTTCCTCTGAATTTAGGTGGATTAAGGTCAAATCAAGTCCATCCTCAATATCTACTCATAACTTGGTTCAGAACCCACTAGCTTTTCACTTTGCATATGCAAAGATATGCAGATGAGATGAGATGTCACGCTATGAAAATGCAAGACTCTTTATGCAGAGATGATGTGCAAGAGTAAATAAGAAGCCTTTTTGTTTTATTTTTCTGGTATACAACAATTTTTTTTTACAACAAATTTTACAAAAGTATGTTTTACAAGAATTTTACAAGTATTATACACATAGTACATATTATACAAGTATACAAAAAGTTTTTTTTTTTTTCGATTGTTACCCACCCACAATTATTGCAAAAAAAATTACGCGAAAATACATGAAAGCACGAGCTATGGGTAAGTATATATGTAATATATACACGCCCCCCTATACTTAGCGTGTGCTATGTCCTCAGAGCACGAAAGCGACTAAAAAGACATAGCTCGGGTTAAGCGTAGGAGAGCTAAAATAACAAAAAGTGTATAGAAGTCGTCTCGCCCCCCTATACTTAGGCTCTGGCAGCCTAAGTGTAGAAGAAGATCAGAAATGGGGCGGACGAGGTTAAGAGGAGAAATGGAGGAGTATCAGTGCGGGCATCGGTCCCCCCTATACTTAGGCTTAGGTCAGCCTAAGTATCGATAGGAAATGAGTATAAGGACCAATGTGATCTGGAGAATGTACAGTGAATCGACTCGGGTGACCCCTTCCCCCTATACTTAGGATCCGGTCATCCTAAGTACAGTCCGAGATAATGATTCGATGATGTGGGGATGGGTTACTAGAATCGTGGAGGTAGAGGATAGGATATACAGGAAGAATGATGTATATACAAATGAGTCGGTCTGAATCTTCTGAAGATGCTGCTGATGGCTGGAGTCATTGCTGCAAGGTCTCATGCACGGCCTGAGATGTATCTGCTGTATCTGTCTCGCGCATGAATACAATCTCCTCCACGTGGACTAACTGTTCATTGGATTCGACAAAGTGCTTCAACAGCTGCCCATTTACTAGGAATGTCGGTGCGTCATCTGCGAGATCTGAGATCTCGACACATCCACTATCATGCACCGTTCGGACGACAAATGGTCCCGTCCATTTGGACTTCAGCTTGCCTTGGAAAGTCTTCAGCCTGGCGTTGAACAACCATACCTTCTGTCCAGGAACAAAGGTCTTTCGTCTGATATATCTATCGTGCCAACGCTTCACCTTGTCCTTGTACACCACACTGTTGTCGTATGCTCGGTTTCTGACTTCCACAAGCTCATTCAGATCCATGTCTCTTTGTTTCTGGCCTAGGTGTGTGTTCCAGTTGACCTTCTTTATTGCCCATTCTGATTTGTGCACTAACTCTGCGGGCAAATGGCATGGCTTTCCGAATACCATTCGGAATGGGGAGGTGCCTAACGGAGTCTTGTAAGCCGTCCTATACGCCCAGAGGACTTGATCCAAGATCTGAGACCAGTCCTTCCTGTCTGGGCGGACGAGCTTTTGCAATATGGTTTTCACCTCCCTATTCGACACCTCAGCCATACCATCGGTTTGTGGGTGGTAAGGACTAGCGACACGGTGTTCGATGCCGTAGTCCTTCAGGAGTTTCTTCACCTCCCGATTCACAAAGTGGCTACCCCCATCTGATATCATCATTTTGGGGATCCCGAACCTAGAGATTATGTGCTCTCTGATAAATTTACAGACAGTCCTGCTGTCTGCGGCTCGGGTCGGGATAGCCTCCACCCATCTGGACAGATAATCAACCGCAAGAAGGATGTATTCAAACCCGTGGCTGACAGGGAATGGGCCCATGAAATCGATGCCCCAGGCGTCAAAGACATCACAAATGATGACCGGCTGCATTGGCATCTCATCCTTGGAACCAACGGTTCCTCCCATTCTCTGGCAAACTGGGCACGACTTTGCGAAGGCGGTGGCATCGCGAAACAGGGTCGGCCAGTAAAAGCCACATTGAAGTACCTTCCATGCGGTCCTCTTCCCGGAGTGGTGTCCTCCTGCCTCTAAGCTATGGCATAAAGAAAGGACACTCTGGTATTCCTCCTGAGGAATACAACGTCTCCAGACACAATCCGGTCCTTCAAAGAAAAGGATCGGATCCTCCCAATGGTAGTGTCTAGCATCCGACTTTAGTCGGTCAAGTTGGCTCTTGGGCCAATCCTCGGGAACCTTCTTGGAGACAAGATAGTTCACGATATTGGCATACCATGGGAGTGAGTCAATAACAAAAATCGACTCGTCAGGGAAGGAGTCTTGAATCGGGGAAACCTCGGAAGTATTAAGATCTTCGAGACGAGAGAGATGATCGGCTACTACGTTCTTCTTTCCAGGTTTATCACGGATGTCCAAATCAAACTCCTGGATAAGTAAAATCCAACGAAGAAGACGCGCCTTCGCGTCCTTCTTCTCCATCAAATATCGTAGTGCCGTGTGGTCTGTGAACACAGTTACCTTAGATCCGATTAAATGAGATCTGAATTTGTCCAAGGCAAACACTACCGCAAGCATCTCCTTTTCGGTAACTGTATAGTTACGCTGAGCAGAATCAAGCACTTTGCTTGCGTAGTGAATTGCAAACGGGACGCCATCTCTTCTTTGTCCCAATACAGCCCCAACAGCATAATCTGAGGCGTCCGTCATGATCTCAAAAGGTAGAGACCAATCTGGGGCTTGTAAGATGGGTGCGTCCATGATCATTCCTTGTAACCGCTTAAAGGCCTCAAGACACTTGTGATCGACAATAAACTCCGCGTCTTTGCCTAAAAGCTCAGTTAGCGGTCGGGCAATCTTAGAAAAATCCTTTATAAATCTCCGATAAAATCCGACATGCCCGAGGAACGACCGCAACTGCCTTACGTTGGTTGGTGGCTGGAGTCGTCTGATCACGTCCACCTTGGCAGGGTCAACCTCCATTCCTCTCTTGGAGATGACATGCCCCAACACTATGCCCTCCGTCACCATAAAGTGACTTTTCTCCCAGGAGAGCACCAGATTGACCTCACAACATCTTTTGAGGACTCGGTCCAGATTCCTAAGGCAGGAATCAAAAGAGTCGCCGTGGACCGAGAAGTCATCCATGAAGACTTCCAGGAATTCGCCGACCATTTCGGCGAATACAGCAATCATACACCTTTGAAAAGTACCTGGAGCATTGCATAGCCCAAAAGGCATGCGCCTGAAAGCATAGGTACCAAAGGGGCATGTGAACGTGGTTTTTTCCTGGTCCTCCGGAGCTATGGCTACTTGATTGTAGCCCGAGAACCCATCAAGAAAACAAAAGAATTCTTTCCCCGCTAGTCTTTCTAAAATCTGATCAATAAATGGTAGGGGGAAATGATCCTTTTTCATTGCGGCATTCAGGCGTCTGTAATCCACACAGACGCACCACGACGTGGGTACTCTTGTCACGATCTCCTCTCCATCCTCGTTGGTGGTCGTCTGAATTCCTGACTTTTTCAGGACAACATGGATTGGAGCCACCCACTTAGAATCGGAGATTGGGTAAATAAAACCCGCGTCGCACCATTTTTCTATCTCTTTCTTCACAGCCTCTCGTAGATTTGGATTCAACCGACGTTGGAATTCACGAGAGGGTTTGGCTTCATTCTCCAAATATATATGGTGCGAACACAGAGCGGGATTTATCCCGTGGAGATCGGAAATGCTCCAGCCTATTGCCTTGCGGTTTTTCTCCAGGATCTCTAGCAAGCGAGATTCCTGCTCCTCGGTCAATTGCGAACTGATAATGACCGGAAATTTCTTGTCTTGGCCCGCAAGGAAGGCATATTTCAGGGTTGCGGGTAAGGGTTTGAGCTCAGGGATGGTATGATCGTCTAAGAAGTCTGGCTCAATCCGATCTGGTTTGGTGTTGGAAGTGGCTGGATCCTGTTCTGCATTGGCTGCCACCAAGCTCGGCTCTGGAGTCGGATCGTCAAAGGTCTCCATGCAATCGGCAAACGCCTCGTCCGACTCATCATCCTCATCTTCCGATTGTCCTAAGGATGTAAGGACTGACAGGCCCACTTGGGCCTCTGTGTCATCGAAGATGTAGGGCGATGCAGGCTCAGAGCTGTACTCGTTCCTGAGGATCTCGCAGACTGACTCATGCACTGGATCATCTTCAAAGGAGATGGACTCATCGGTGCTGGCTGGGTTCTGTCTCCATGGCCCAACTGAGTCTACATGTTCACGGTCTGTTTCGAGAGAAGAGCACTCGGTGCTGGATTCGGAGTCTGGTCTCTGCCATCTCGTCTGCTTCATCTCTAATTCCTCATCTCCGCCTGGAGTTTGGAACTGAATTTTCCCATTCTTATAATCGAATAAGGCTCCTGCTGTTCTGAGGAAGGGCCTACCAAAAATGATCTGGGAATCTCTCCAATTACGAGGGGTTTCCATATCGAGGACAGTAAAGTCCACCATGTATTCTTGCCCCTCGACTTTGATCACAATGTTCCTTAACTCTCCTTGGGACTTCTTAGTGGATTTGTCCGCGAACTGAAGAATAGCTCTAGATTTCCTAAGAGGTCCGAGATTGAGCCGCTCATAGAGGGCTGTGGGCATTAAGTTGATCGAGGAACCATTGTCCAGGAGAGTGCGTGCAAACGCGATGTCATCAACATGACTCACTACATAGTGTGCACCCATGTCTCTTCGTTTCCGAGGAAACGAGTTCTTTATTGCACAAGTCGTGGCTACTGATAGGACGTGTTTTTCAACACGGTTTTTGGTTTTCCTGCTAACCCTAGTAGGTGTGCATCTCACCTTAAGGTATTTTTGGAATGCAGGAGTCATTTCCACGAACTTGTCAAAGGGGATTGTGACCTTGATATGTTTGTTACAAAACTCAGCCATCTCAGGGTCATCTTTTTGGATTTTTTTGTTTTTCTTCTTACCACCCTTGAGAGCTTGGGGGAAAGGGATTATTAACTCAGGTTCTGGAACTGAAATATCTTCATTAGCTGCTGAAACTGAGTTCTGAACAAGACTCTGACTCGGACTTTTATACAGACTCTGACTCTGACTCTGACGAAAGGGAAAATGCTTGGGCGAAATCGGTGATGCTTCTTCCGCTTCTTCTGGCTGGTCCTCCTCGGATGGAGGTGCGGGCTCATCGGTGTCGTCGGACTCGGGATGACTGCGGGGCTGGTGCTTCGAGGACTCAGATGTCCTCTTCTTCTGCTGGCGGTGACGGTGGTGCTCCTCCTCTTCCTCCTCCGAATTCTCCTCAGGTTGAATTTCGGAGGTTCCTTCCTATTGTGCCTGGGCCCGATCAGGTATGGTCACGGTCCTTCCGCTCCTGAGGGACAGATGGTTAACATTATCGTACGAAAGGATCTCATGCTCAGATAAATAATTATCTGAATAGTATACCTGATCTCGGGGTCGGTTCTGGCCTTGTTGTACGCTGTTTGGGTTGGCCTGAACCTGTGCGGGAATTGGAGTCCTTGGCGCCATTTGTTGGTCCTGAGCACGAGAGACCCGATTGATGTCGGTTCTCATGTCCAGGTAGTCGTTCTGCATCTGCTGGACCCTATCAGACAGGGTCTGGATCGCCAAGGTGAGGGACTCCAATTCGGTGGGCTGGGCTGGCTGCTGAGTGGATGCGGTCCTGAACTGGCCCTGCTGGCCGTGCCGATACTGCTGCTGATGGGGCGGTGCTGGCCCCTGCTGGTAGGTGCGCTGCTGCGGCTGGTACCCTTGTTCTGGCCTGGACTGATATCGCGGGATTGTCACGGGCCTGGTCTCCTGGTAGACTGGGGTTGGGCGGTGTGCCTGATCCTTCCCCATCTCTATTTGCCGGACTAGTGGGTCACGGCTATACCAGAGCCCGTTGATCTCGTAAACGGGCGGAGGCTCCTCGTACTCTGTCTCAACGGGTGGGGGTGCATGATGGTTCTGCTGGGTGTAAGTCTGATCCCAGCTGCTCTGAGACCCCGGTGCCTGTTCCTGTACAAGATGGACTCGATGTACAGGCACAGGTGGTGCAGAAGGGGTGGGTAGCTTAATCTTGGCTACCTTTTCAGAGAGTTCCTCCACCTTCTTGGGAAGGCTCGAAAGAGACTCCATCTCCGCGACTCTCTTGTGGATCTGCTCGACCATAGTAAGCTTGTCTGCAATCATCCCCATGCTGGGGATGAGGTCCTCTGTCAGATCTGCAACAGTCCTTCTAGTTGTCTCATTGGATAGAATCGAGGGAGACAACTGATAGGCCCTTGTGGCCTGTGACCTGCCGGTTTCTGCCATCTGCTCTAGGATTTTCCACACGGCGTGCTCGTTCTTGTTCAGATAGCTTCCTCCGCAGACGGCGCTGACTAACCCCTGCATCTCTGGGGTTAGGCCGCAGAACAAGGTCTGGACTAAGATTGCCTTAGAAATGCCGTGGCAGGGGCATTTCTGTACTAAGTCATTGAACCTGTCCCACGCCTCGTGGAACGGTTCGCAGGGTCCTTGGGCGAAGCTGGCAATCTTTGTTCGCATCTGATTGGTTCTACTGAGTGGGTAGAACTTCTTCAAGAAGAGGTCCTTGAACTGCATCCAGGTAGTACATACCACCCCTAGGTTTTTCAGCCAATGTGCAGCCTTATCTCCTAAGGCAAATGGGGTGGCTTTCAGCCGGATATAATCTTGGCCAACATTGGGATGGCTCAGATTATTGCAGACTAGTTCGAGGTCACGGAGGAAAGTGTACGGCTCTTCGCTTAGGTTTCCGTTGAACTTCGGCAGCAGGCTAAGGAAGTGGGGCTTCAGCTCGAATGCCTGGTCGGGAACTGCAGGTGCTAGCCAATTCTGGATTTCGTTCTCCGCCGGGTTATAGGTATCGACCATTGGTCGGTCGATCCCTTCAGCTACTATTATCCGTCCCATTCGTGCAGTGAGATCAGCATTTTTCTGTTCAGCTTCAGCAAGGCGTCTTAGAATCTGTCTCATCTGGTCCTCATCAGGCGGCATCTTTGGTGGCATTTCTTCCTCTAATTCTGGGGATTGGAAAATAAGGTCGGTGTTAGAGGTTGAATCAAGGAAGGGATTACCGAGGCAATGATCTTCCTCGGTAATCTCAGAGGAGATAAAAGGGTTGGTTTGAGAGTAACCACCCTGAGCAGGAGGAAACCAGGATTCAAGAGGGTCATGAGTCCTGGGTGGTCCAAGGTGCGCTCGGACCGGAAAAGACGAGTTACTTGGGGGACTCAAAGAGAGATCAGTGAACGGTGCGTCGAGATCTCCCCAGTCACTCATCTTGGTTAAGCAAGAAGAAGATAGGAATTTACTCCTACCTGAAGCAAGCACAAGATCAATCCAAGACCCTGGATTCACACTCAACACAGTGAAGGACTCAAAGTTGAGTCCAATTTATCTTGTAGTTTTTAAGTGTGATTTTCAAGCAAATCTAGCAAGGATTGCGCGGCCTAGAGGGAAGTCGGCTCAGAGCCGGATGCGTCTTCCCTGTCTATCCTGTCGTCTAAGATACCGCCGCTCCTTCCTTTCTTCGCTCCTATCCCAAGCCGATGGACTCAGTGACCACGCCCCTATCTACCTGCAAGCAGGCGGAGGCTGACAAGGCCGGAACTTCGCCCCGGAGGGTTACTGGCAACTTGTCGCGAAGTACCGCAATTTCGCCCCTATCTACCTGAGACAGGCGGAGGCTACTTGGTACTAGTCAAAGAATCTGAAAATATTCGGCTCGTGATATTTGCTAGGATCAGTTAGAACGTGATATGGAAGACGGGGATTTGGGCTCTACCTTAGGGTGTTCACACACACTCAGGTACCCTCACTCAGCCTGAAAACAAGGTCGGGGATTAGTCTCCCGCAAACAATTTTTAGCTTTTATTCCCTTTTTATGGTCAATACTGTTAGCAGTCTCGGTTTTAAAGTTAGGTTTATCACTGTTATTAATCACCACAAAGCACGCCTATCGTACAGTCCCAATTTCCTTTTTAAGTTAAATGAGAAAATCAGAGGGGAGGAAATCGAGAAAAGCCGATGCAAGGTTCAAATCAATGATGCGTATGCTTAGTAAAGAGTACTTACAGTGATCCCTTCGCTTGTTGATGCAGGATGCTATACAGAATTGAAAATTTTACTCTACATGCAAATGCAAGCGATGCAAGCCGCTCCTAGACAGGCAGTTCTATTAGCGTGAAGAACAGTTTAATTTGAACTAAGTCCTGCGGTCTAGGTGCGTCTATTAAGTGTGTTGTGTGGTCCTATTTATTACGAGCACAAACAAGTCCTAGAGTGGCTCGAGGAGCCGCTAGTGCAAGCTAAATTACCAATCACCCACACAGCACACGGGACTCGGTTTTCCACTATATTTACACGCGCAAGCTCCCAAACGGGAACCGCTGGAAATAATGCAAAAGTAAAATAAAATAAAAAATACAATGCCTCTCTTTCTCTCAACACACTTTAAATGCTAAGTCCTTGAAGCGTCGCCGACTCCTCGCGGTCCTCGCACAAAAATGAAATAGAGGTCAGAGAGTGACACAAAATAAAGCAAAAAGACAACAAATAAGAGAAATAATTACAAGAAAAACCGGGGGTCAGACTACCCGGGGATTAGAAATCAAACACTTCAAAAATGTGCTACAAATTAACCTAAGCCGTGCCTCCCCGGCAACGGCGCCATTTTGATGTCGCTCCCGCACCCTGTGTTAATTCGGTCAAATTAATGGTCCAAATCAATTTTAAGTGTTCGTTGCAGTCGGATGCGGGAGGTTGATCAAAAACCACTTAAGTTAGATCTTAATCGATTTTAAGCGGTGATATTTTTTTTACTTGGTGAAGTCCAAGGTCGATCTCAGGGAGGCAACTGTCTCCTTAGGTGGATTACAGCAATTTACAAGTGTTTGATATTCGGGGGACAATTTTTTTGGTCTTTTTAATTCCTATGCAGACATATGCAGACAAGTCTTAGCCAATTTAATTTTAAATTTAATTAATGTATCAAACGAAGTCCAAAAATAATGAAAATTGACCAGATGGTTATTTATGATGAAAATGACCTACACTAATTTTTTTGGAATTTTTCGACTCAAAATAATTTTTCTATGAATTAAATAAACAGACAGAGTGATTTTCAGTGTTTAATTTTTAATAAATATCAAACCACAATTTTTCTAAGAACTAAAATTATCCTAGGAAGGTCTAATGATCAGGGACCAAGGAAAATTAACAGAACTTAAATTTACTGTGAAATGAATTAATTAAAATTAATTAAAGAAAATCACTAAACTAATTATTCAGGCCTCGTTATGCGTGCAAATGACATGAAATTTTTATGTAGTGTTGAGAATAAAGTCCTTAAGCTACTGTGAATTTTTGGTGATTTTTGAAGGCACAAATAATTTATTAAAAATCAAAAGGCATCACGGGGCAAAATATGTCACCAATGAACCAATTAATTCATTAAAAATTCAAGTGACTCAACAAAAATCTAACACGTGTACTAACAGGTAGAGGATAAGATTCTCAACAACATGCAACTTGTAGAATTTCAAAATGATCAAAAATGCATGCTATGGACACGTGCAAACACAAGGGTATAAATGCAACACTGGAAAATAAAATTTCAATAAGTAAACATGCTGACAGGGACTAGAATGCAATTACCAATAATATGCAGGACGTCTATGCAATTCTTCCACGAAGCACGTGCTCCTCACGTGCAGTCTGCTTCACAGGGGCCTTTTTGCAATTTCTGAAAGCTCCAGGGGTCTCGGTGCAAATAACCCAGGCCGCACGTGCTCCTCACGTGAGGCGGCCTAGGTTCGGAGGGCGTCGCAGGCTCGGAGTGAGGCTCGGATCCTCTGGAGGCTCGGGATAGCCTCGGGGCAGCTTCGGGTTACCCGAGCCTAGGCTTGGAGGCCGAGGCTCGGATAAGATGACGTGGCGGCCTGAAGGCCCTTGGATCAAGATGGATCCAAGGGTTGTCGATGAAGACGCGTGGCGAGCGGTGAGGCGTCTGATCCGCGGTATGATCGACGGTCGAGGACGAGGGCGGCGAAGAGACGCGTGGCGAGGCGAGGACCGTTCGATCAGAGGATCGAACGGCTGCTGCTCCTTCTCCTTCAACGGGCCTCCGCCGCCTGCGGAGGAGATGGCTGCGCTCCGGTGACGGCTGCCGAGCTCCGCCTCGGCTGCCAAGCTCAGGTGGTGGGCTCCGTCAGCTCCCACCTAGCTCGGAAGACTCGTAAGTGAAAGGCGAAGCCTCCGGTGGTCTCTGGATGACTGGAGGAGGGCTGGAGCTCTGAGTCGATGAAGCTCGAGGAGAGCTCCGACGAGACTCCGGCCAATGATGAATCAGGTACCTGCGAAAGGTTAGAAGTATAGCTGAGGCGTGCAGGTGATCGTGGAAGAGGGTGACGTGATCAGTGAGGCCTGAGGCAACGTGAAGTGGTCCGGCGACGTTGCTCCGGCCAAGCGGCGGAGCTGCAGGTCGATAGAAGGTGGAATGGAGCGTCTGACGAGGTGAAGGGGTCAGCGAGGATGAGAGCTCCGTCGCGGAGCTCGGCGGAATGAAGGCGAGGCGTGAAAATGGTCGTGGACAGAGAATAAAATCGGAGAAAATTAAAGAAAAAGAAGAACAAGATCGGAGAAGAAATGGAGGGAGTTTCACCTGGGGATTGGTCCTCCTGCTTGAAGGCCAGGTCGTCGCTCGAGGGCCGGTGATCGCCCGAGCTCAAGCAGCTACGCGGGGGGCGGCTGCAACACGGCGGTGGCACCGTGGATCTCGCCGGAGAAGACGCCTGTCTTCGCTCGAAGATACGGCCAATTGCTGTCACCAATCGAGAGCTCTGAGCTCGGGGGTTTCTCCTGGAGTGGCGGATAGCGATGAAGGTGGCCGGAGGGCAAGTATTTATAGGATGGAGGTCTCGACTGGAATGGGTGAGTGGCGAAGTTGGTGGCTGTCGTGGGACGAGTGTGGCGGAGATGGTGGTGTTTGAGGGAGCTGGCGAGGGAGAGGGATGAGTGGGGTGTGTCGTGGGGCGGTCAGCGGCCGGCGAGGGTGGAGGGAGTGCTGCCAAGAATAGGAAGGGGCAGCCCCTCCCGCAAGGCGAAGATCGTGGGAGAGAGAGGGCGCCCGAGGTAGGAGACGAAGCCCTGGCCGTTGGATCTTGTGATCCAACGGCCAGATCGAAGCGCAAAGGAGCGGGTCCGATTAGATCTGGGTGAGATGATCTGAGGTCGTGATGGCGACACGTGGCGTGAGCTGGGCGAAGTGCGAGCGAGCGGCTAGGATCGGGTCTAGGTGACGTGATCTAAGGGTCAAGATTCGCTGGAAGGTGGGCGGCTGTGATGAGAGGATCGGGGGCTCGATCGAGCGGCGCAGATGACGCCACGTGGCTCGCTGAGAGCGCGGCGCTAAGGGATGGCGGAGATGAAGAGTGTGGGATGATCAGACGGCTGAGGGAGTGCGCGCACGTGGTCACAGAGGGACCGTTGGATCTGAAGCGCGATCCAACGGTGGGGGGCGCGGGCGGATAAGGCGAAAGACAGCGGGCCGCGTGGCGCGATCAGAGGGCGCCACGTGGCCTGCTGTGAGTGGCTGGAGGAAGAAATGCGTGTAGAGAGAAGAGGAGGCCGACTTTGGAAAAACTCAAAACATGAAAGTTGTAGATCTTGATGAGATCTACAAGTTTCATGTTGACCAAAGACGGAGATGAGGTCAAATATGGTACATAAATACAAAGATACATAAATATACATAGGTAGTATACAAAATGACCCAAAAACCCAAGTTTCTCATACAAGCTCCAATTGCAATGAAATTAGTCTCATTTTGAAGGTCTTTTAATATGTAATATTCTAAGAGTGAGTAGACCTAAGTAGGGGTTTGTATGCGGGCTTTATGCGTGTTTTAATGTACAAGGACTCTCAGGACAGTTGGGCTATTTTACAAGGGTGGTTTTTGGCATTCTTCCCTATATTATTAAGGAGTATATACATGTATTATAGAGAAGGAGTTATTTGATGAAGCGGTATTTTACAGGTGATTTGTGGCTTCTTATTTAAATGCAGATGAGCTGCTATAATGCATGAATTATGGATGTATGCATGAATGTTATCTATGCAAGATAAAAGGAAATATGTCTCTATTTTCTCGGGAACAAGGCTCTATTTTTGACTTTTGATGTGATGAATCACAGATTCATCACTGATGAGCCGACATAGAGGATGGAGAGTGAGCCAGCACAGATGATAGACACACCAACAGGGTTCCCTTCATCAGAATTACAGGTACAGTGAGAGTTCTCACATGCAGACCTGGTTACTTTCACGCAGACATATCAGAAGCCAGATTTGCCAGCTCCCACCAAGCCAGAATTGAAGCCTTTACCATAGCCGCTCAAGTATAGATTCCTTGCAGGAGAACCAGATATGCACCCAGTCATTATCTCAGCAGATTTGACTGGAGAACAAGAATCTCGTTTGATGGAGGTTCTTGAACGCAACCGCAAGGCAATAGGATGGAGTGTGTCTGATCTTAAGGGGATAATTCTGGCCCTGTGCTCCCACCGTATCTACCTCGAAGAGGACGCTAAGCCATTGCGTGAGTTCCAGCGACGGCTGAACCCGAACCTTTGAGATGTAGTAATGAAGGAGATATCTAAATGGTGGAGCACCGATTTTATCTACCCCATCTCTGACTCCAAGTGGGTTAGTCGTTTACATGTGGTACCCAAGAAGACGGGTGTCACTACAATTGTGAATGAGTTTGGAGAGGAGATCGCCACCCGGATACCCACTTCTTGGAGGGTCTGTGTGGACTACAGACGATTGAATGAGGCCACTAAGAAGGATCATTTCCCGCTACCATTTATTGATCAGATTATCGAGAGGCTAGCTGGGAACAATCATTACTATTTCCTTGATGGGTATTCCGGATACAATCAAGTGGCCATTGAGCCCGAAGACCAGGAAAAAATGACTTTCACCAGTCCATTTGGGACTTATGCTTTCAGACAGATGCCCTTTGGTCTATATAACGTTCCGGCGACATTCCAGAGGTGCATGTTGTCCATCTTTTCAGACATGATAGGTGATTGCTTCGAGGTATTCATGGATGATTTCTCGGTCTACGGCGATGGGTTTGATGCTTGTCTTGACTGCCTAGACAGAGTACTTCAGCGATGCATAGAGGTAAACCTTGTACTATCTAGGGAGAAGAGTCACTTCATGGAGACTCAAGAGACGGCCCTTGGTCATATCATCTCCAACAGGGGCATGGAGGTTGATCCAGCCAAGGTGGATATCATCAAAAAACTCAATCCACCATCCGATTTGAGACAGTTGTAGTCTTTTCTGGGGCATGTCGATTTCTACCGACGGTTCATTCAGGACTTTAGTCGAATTGCCCGACCGCTTACAGATTTATTGAATAAAGACACTGAGTTCCTTGTAGATGATAA
This sequence comes from Ottelia alismoides, assembly GCA_037367405.1. Classification (NCBI taxonomy): domain Eukaryota; kingdom Viridiplantae; phylum Streptophyta; class Magnoliopsida; order Alismatales; family Hydrocharitaceae; genus Ottelia; species Ottelia alismoides. The sequence goes on from JAZKJV010003314.1 coordinate 107,374, forward strand.
GTGCCCTAAGTCCTTCGAGACTCTCAAGAATTTAGTCGTCGAGGCTCCTGTCCTTCAGCCACCCGATTGGTCTCTTTCCTTTGAGATCATGACAGACGCTTCTGATTATGCCATTGGGGCTGTGCTTGGACAGAGGAGGGATGGATCACCCTATGCCATACACTACACTAGGCGGACGTTGGATGCAGTTCAGAGGAACTACACAGTGACTGAGAAAGAGATGCTAGCGGTAGTATATGCTTTGGATAAGTACTGATCTTACATTCTTGGATCTAGAGTGACAATATTTACAGATCACACTGCCATTCGGTACTTGATGTTGAAGAAGGATGCCAAAGCCAGGTTGACCAGATGGATCCTTCTCCTCCAGGAATTTGATATTGAGATTAAGGATAAACCTGGAGTTAAGAAAGTTGTGGCAGATCACCTCTCCCGCCTAGAGAACCTTGAGAAATCTGAGCCCATAGCACCTATTACTGAGACTTTTCCAGATGAGGAGATCCTTGTTGTCACCTCTCTTCCATGGTATGCCGACATTGTGAATTACCTTGTTGCCAAATCTATTCCACAAGGTTGGCCCAGACAGCGGCTTGAGACCTTCCTTGCGAAGGCAAAGTCGTACCATCGGAAGGACCCCGTCCTTTACCATGAAGGAGGGGACAGTATCTGGAGACGGTGCATTCCTCAAGATGAGCAACATAGCGTCCTCACCTACTGCCACAAGCTTGAGGCAGGAGGACATCATTCTGGGAGACGGACAGCACAAAAGGTGCTCCAATTCGGCCTTTGGTGGACTACCCTTTTCAAGGATTTTGATGAGTTCGTAAGAAGGTGTACTGACTGTCAGAAGATGGGTACTTGCGGACAGAGAGACATGATGCCCATGTAGCCCATTCACTTTTGTGAGGTTTTTGACACATGGGGGATTGATTTCATGGGCCCATTTCCTAAAAGACAGGGGTTTGAGTATATTCTCCATGCTGTAGATTATGTGAGTCATTGGGTTGAGGCCATCCCCGCCCGAGCCGCAGATGCTAAAATTGTATGTCATTTCTTGAGGAAAAATATTATTTCATGGTTCGGGGTACCTAGAGTCTTGATTTCAGATGGGGAGTCTCACTTTATTAATGACAAGGTAAAGGCACTTGCAGACGAGTTCAGTATTGACCATTGTGTTGCCATGCCGTATCACCCTCAGACTAATGGTCTTGCTGAAGTATCGAATAGGGAGATTAAGACAATTTTACAGAAGGTAGTCCGCCCAGACCGAAAGGATTGGTCACAGCTTTTGGACTCGATCTTGTGGGCCTACCGGACTTCCTTCAAGACTCCAGTAGGGACATCTCCCTTTCGTCTCGTCTATGGCAAGCCATGCCATTTACCAGTGGAGATAAAGCATAAGTTGCTTTGGGCAGTTACAGAGCTATTATTGGATTCCAAGGGTGTAGGAGAACAGAGGAAAGTAGAGTTGGCAGCCCTGGAAGAACTAAGAGATACAGCCTTCTCAAGTGGCCTACAGTATAAGGAGAAAGTGAAAGTATAACACGATTTCCGAATCAGCCAAAAACAATTTGAGCCAGATCAACAAGTATGGTTATTTGATGCTAGGTTAAAATTATTCTCAGGGAAACTACAAAGTAAATGGAAAGGACCATATGTGGTCCGGAAGGTGCATGATAATGGTAGCATTGATATATCCGAACCTTCATCATCTTCCACTTTTAGAGTCAATGGTCAGCACTTGAAACCATATCTAGATCATGATCCGCCGACCGTTGATGTTGCCCCGATTCATCTGGTATGAGATGTGTTCTTTGACTCACACCTTCTGCATCTCGTACATGATTATCACTTCTATCTTCCTCTGTACATATCCATTTATCTATATCATTCAATCTTCCGTTATGTCTGTCACCCCATCTTCATCATATGATTTTGTTATACTTAGGACACGCATTGTCCTAAGTATAGGGGGTGCACACACTAAGTTGTGATCTATTTTCTCCTTTTTTTCTATCTTCTTTATTCTTTGATCCTCTCCATTGTCTCCTCTTCTTGTCTATACTTAGGGATATCTTACCCTAAGTATAGGGGGAGACAATCGGAGTATGATTTGTTCATTCCCACCCTTGACCCTCCCTGCATGTGTACAGTCTGCTACACTTAGGATTATTTGATCCTAAGTATAGGGGGGACGGTCAACCTCTCATTCGTTCATTTATTCATTTATTTATTCTTTTGTCTTGCCTATACTTAAGACGATTTATGTCTTCTCTTTTCTCTCCGATCTATGAGGACATAGCTCAAGCTAAGTATAGGGGGGTCGTATATACCCCTTATATACTTTAGCCATAAATCATACTTTCATATTCTAAATAATAAATATGGCTAATTATACCTGTTAAAATTCATTAAAAAGATGTTGATTATTCCTCAAATTTTTTTTGTATTTACTGATTAATAAATCAGGTCGAAATATTCTCTGCAAAATGTTTGAAAAATAGTTTGAAAATCTTTGTGAAAAATCTTTTGAAAACTATTTGGTGAATGTTTTGTACATGTTTTCAATCTTTGTAAAAATATTTTGGTTTGTAAAATTTATTTTCTTTGTATGAAATAAAATGTTTGAAAAATGACTTGCAAATGGTTTGAAAAATGGTTGCAAAAATATTTTGAAAAATCTATATATACTGTTTGAAAAACCTTTGCAAAATGATTTTCAAATGTGTATACATGTGTGTAAAATATTTATAAAAACTATTTTGGACTATAGTTTTCAAAATTATTTGTAAAAACCTTGGTGAAATAAGTTTGAGGAACACATACATCTCACCTAAAACTCTCTATGTATATACCTATAAAATTGATCACTTACCCTTGTACATTCTTAAAATCCACTTCTTGTATATATAAGATGCATCCCCGTGTAAATATTTTAACCTAGTTTTTATCCAAAATTTTTGTTTTCAAAAATCTCAAAAACATTTGCAAAATTAAAATACCAAAAACATTAGAAAAATCTTTTTGAAAAATACAAAAAAATGTATATGCATCATCATCTTTTCAAAAATTCATAAAAAGTTTAAAATCTTGAAAATTTCATCACAAAAATATTTTCTGCATTCTGCATAGCATTTGCTTAGCATTGCCATTTTTTGGATTAAGTTTGATAGTTGAACGAGTCTAAGTAAAATCTGAAGATTGGAGCTTGAATGGACCTTAAAATCTACCTAATAACAGGAACCTTATAGGAACTGGGTTTGAGGTACTTCAGGTTTAGTTGACTTAATTCTTTGAGGGTCACGAGACTTGGTTCAATGGATTCTTGACTGCCTAAGTAGAGTATTTAGGAGCACACGCACGACTCTTGTTGATAATGACCTAACTTGAACACCTGCACCTTTCACATGGGTCAACTCAATTGGAGTGGTGAGGGGATTGGATTTGCCAGTATGAGACGCACACAAGTGGAAACACTTGTCCTCCTCTAAGGAGGGAAGTGCACCCCAACCCATCCAGTGATGAGGAAGTCTAAAGACTGGAGAGTGTGGGTTGCAATAAAGCTTCAAAAGAGGGATAGTCTACTGGCTCAAGAGGAAAAACTCCTTATGTAAATGTTGTTGTATATAGTATTTCAAAAAAATGGACAGGCCTGTACAAAAATAAATGCCTGCAAAGTATGTGAATAGCTAATAAGCAAGCTTGGGTTCCAAAGTCATATCATGTGAGCCTGCAGCTAGATGACTTGACTACACTGGTCTTGCATCCTAGGATAGGTAGCTACACTGGCTACCGCCCATTCTTCTCTTCACCCCCTCCTCTTGAGCTGGTTGCCACTTGAACTTAGAAGGGAATACCCCGCTCCTCGAGGAAGGAGTTATTGGATTAGGGAATCATTGGGTTGTCATACTGGAGAAGTCAGTCTCTTTGTCATTCTAGTCGGGGAGAGCCACAATCACTTACACTTTATGAGTCAGATTCATAGTCGTAAGGGTTTGCGTATGAATTGAGATATTTCTGACATGGATATTGAGGAGACTTGAGCAGAGTTTTGGGATTCTCAGGGACTGTTGGATTTCAGATCTGGTTCTCATTAAGGTTCCACCCGCACTAAAATTCCAAAGGTCCGACTTAAGCTCCAAACTTTGATTTTGTGAAGACAAGTTTGATAATTCAACTAAATCCACTTTCTTCTTTTTCTTTTCTTTATTTTTCTTTCTGCACTTATTGCATAAGTGTTTGCTAGGGACTAGCAAAGGCAAAGTATAAGGGGATGATGAATCCACATTTCATCATATTTATTCTATCATTTTGGCCTCAAAAACTCTGGCAAATGCATGTAAATACCCTTAATTCCCGCATCTTAGCATCCATGATGTGCATGTAAATAGTGTATAAAATACTGCATTTAAAGCCAAAATTATAGAATTAATAAAAGAAAAGAAAAGGAATAAAATATTGTAAATATTTTATGACCCGAATCAACGAGACCTAGGCAGCTTGATGAATAGGTCGACCATGAATAAAGTAGGGGGAGATAAGGGCCAGAATACAATAAAGATTTTATTCATTCTTTATACATTTTGGGACCTATTTTTGGTTCCACTTTTTGTACTCCAAATAAAGAAACTTTGTATATGAAAGTTATAGATAATTAAATAAAGAAAAATACAAAATTGATTTCACTCAAAAATAATGTACAGATAAAAAGTTATGATCTGAATAAAAATCCAGAATCCCAACTTCCCAGACCTGTATGTCCCAATTAAAAGCTCGAAATGCATTAAACTCATCTTTAATTGTATAGAATTTTTAAAAAACTATTTAATGGCAGTGGTTTCGCATTTGGTAGAGCTACAGTTTGAAAGTTGAGTTTTGGACCCCTATTGTATACTTGTACAGATTAAAATATTCATTTGATATTTGTTCATTATTTTCATAATTTTCTATTTTTATTTTGTAAATATCATTTATGATAATTGTGTATATTAAAATCAGAATAAAAAGTCAAAGAAAACATAAAATAAAATACTTGTATAAATAGCATACCTAGGTATAATACCAATACATATACATATAGAATTAATATTTATATTTTATTAAGTGTACAAAATACATCAGAAAAATCAAATAAAAATATATTTAAGTATATAAAATATTTTATAAATTTACAAAATAATAAACAAAAATAAATAAAGTAAATACACAAAATAAAAATAAAATAATAAAATATATAGATATATATACCTATATAGGGCATAAAAGATAGCTTATAATTATATACCTCATAAAAATAAATAATAATCACCATAAAATTCTTTATAAAATAAGAAACAATTTTTATTTTATAACCTATAATAAATAAAATCATTTACTATGTTATTTCAATTTTACAAATAATTATTGCCTGGAATTTCCTGGTTGGTCCACAAGCAACAACCAGGAGCGGTCAAGTGTTGACCTCGGTCAACTCCCTGACCGAGGCCTACTAGGCCTGACACTTGTGATTTTTGCCCCGTTTCGAGAAATTTTGGAGCCTCATCCTTCCATCCTCTGGCCTCGATTCCTTCTTGGAAATCTTTCCTTGATCTTCCCTCAGCCACGCCATGCCTACAGATCACGAAAAATCCCCATCATTTTCTTGTGGCCCTCTCTTGAAGGAGACACCACCATCTTGTACATAATCGACTCGCCATCTTCGAGCTGCAGTTTGAACCCTTCTTGGCCATCAATCCTCCTCCCATTGGTGCTCTTCACGTTGCTGGAGGTGACAGCTCCTCAACCGTACCCTCAGGCGAGTCGAGGAAGCCTCGAATCGGCTCCACCATCTCCGTCGACCTCCGGCGTAGAGGTTCCACCTCCTCTGGTTCCGACCATCGAGGTATACCCCTTTCCCCCTTTTTCTTTTCGCTTTTTATTTCCCGTAGTGCTAGGATCATGTACCCCCTTTGATCTTCGAGTTTCGACCACCGATTCGCCATCCATCAATCATCGCCGGCGTGCATAGCCGGCCGAAGTTCCTCCACCACCCATAGACCATCTTCGACACCCACTACACCGCGTGGGGTCCAGGCACTTTGCCCTGGTCCCCTTCACCCCTTTTTGCAGGTCAAAACACGGTCAAAGCAGCTGGAGATCATTTTGTGAAGTTCGCCGGAGTTACCTGGAGCCCCAAGCTCCGCCGCCCTCACGCCAGCACCCCGAAGCTCCTCCGACGAACCCGAGACCTCCAGCACATAAACTGACCTCCCAGGAGCTCGCATCCCAAGTTTGGAGCCCAACTCTCACCGGAGACTCGAGATCGAGCTCGGGGATGTTCTCCTCGCCGACGTTCTTCCCCGTTCTTCCCCTTGGCTTCTTCGTCGTTCGATCGGGATGCAGCATCAGTTCTGATCTCAGCCATTGGATTACATCGCGCCACCACCGTCGGATCTTCGGCCGAAGATCTAGTCTCCACCGTCCAGCGTGAACCGTCATCGTGCAACCTTGAAGCGCCACGTGTCAAGTGGGCGCTCCCTAGCTATTCGATCACGCACGAGGATATTAGGCGTGGGTATTTTGCACCTACACCTTCGGACATTTTGCATTTCATTTTTAGTCCAGAAACTTTTATTTGTAGTTTAAATATTTCTATAATATTTGCATCCAGACCCCCATACTTTCTGCATTTGCACTTAGGTCCAGTCCACGTCACCTCACGTGACCCGTGCACGTAGGGTGGTGGGTATTTTACACAGATCCCCTGGGGGTTTGCCTATTTCATTCCAGTCCATGAACTATTTAGTTATGTTGTAATATTTTGGTGAAATTGCATCTGAGCCCCTAGAACTTTGTTAAATTGCAAAAATACCCCTACCAGGTCACATGCCCAGTGCGTATGAGTTTGGACATTTTGCAGCGAACCCCCTCCGAGTTTGGGTACTTATTTTTAATCCAGAAAATTGTGTTTAATGTTATATTTTTTGGAAAAATTGCAAGTAGACCCTTGGACTTTTGTGTATTTATGTTTATGCCCTTGCTAGTATTGGATTTTTGCTTGGATGTTTGCATTTATTTCATACATCATTTTTACTCGAAAAATTACAAAAAATACCATAAGTTCCTGTTGCATTGTAGTTTAATGCCATATTTTTAGTTTGCATTTTTATAACATTTTCATATTTATTAAAAATAAAAAAACAAGCATTTTTGTTACTGTTTACATTAGAAAATAAATAAAAATTGTAAAAAGTCTTTGAAAAATTCCAAAAAAATATATTTCGTGTGTTTTAGCTTATTTTATTTTCTCACCAAAAATCATTAAAAATTTCAAAACAAAAACCCTAAAAATTAGAAAACACCAAAAATCTTCAAAAAAAACTTAAAAATCCACAAAAATCCTAAAAAACTATTTTTTATCTCTGAATTTGCTTTGTTGAATTTTTTTAGTTTAAAATTAGTTTGGAAAATTTTCGTTACTATTTGCTATTTTATTTCTCAATTTTTGTCCCAGCCTTTTATTTTCTTCCCTATTTTCAGTATTTTTTATTTTAAAATTACCAAAAAAATCCAGAAAAATCTAGAAAAATCATAAAAACATCATAAAATTATAAAAAGCCCAAAAATAATTTATTTCTCGATTTTTGAGTATTTTTCCTTATTTTTATAAATCCTTATTCTTATCTTTTCTTATATTGTGTATATAATCTATTATTGAAAAAGAAAATATAAAAATATAAAATACAGAAAGAAAATATAAAATCAGAAATTAAAAATCAAAATACAAAAATATAAATTAAAAACAAAAAAATAAAAAATATAAAATTAAAAACCCACAAAAAGTTACATATTTGTAGGCATTTGATCACACATTCACATTTTGTGCATTTTTGCCTTGTTCTATCTTGCTTGCTCCCTGTGATCGACACTCTACACATACTTGCACACTATACACACTTATTGTAGAGTTATAATAAATTTTGACTCCACATTTGCTTTTCATTGCTTGATTGATTGGATTGATTGTTGACTTAACCGGGAATTACAGAGGGTCGCCGCAGCGACTTTTGTCCCCGCCTTGTATGAGACATTTAGACCCTTGTATATCACGGTTAATCAGTGGTCAGTGAAAGTAGTGTGGTCATGTTCGGACTGGTAAGTCTCCGCTAGGTCATCATCAAAAGGCATGAATTCCTTGATGAAAACAATATGGTCAAATTTGGCCTCTGTAGTCTCTACTAATCTGCCTTCCGCTCTAAAGTGTATACAGTGTAAATATCGCAGATGTCATCAATGCATCGCCACTCACCAGATGAGGGAACTCCAGAGTCTATGCTTTCTGAATCTTCCTCCTTGGAGAGGAAATATCGAGTCTCAATATCATCCAATATATAGCAAAACTCATTGATATCATCATCAAGGTCATAATCCTCAGAGTTGGCTAACACATGCACACTCTCATGGGATGCAGGTCTTTGGCCTATAGTGGGTGCAGCGATCAACACATCACTCCCGACATCAGAACAGAAGCGGATCTCTCCAGATTCATAATCAATAACGACTCTCACAAAGGTGAGGAAAGGTTGTTCTAGATGATTGGAGGATGCTCCACATGAGTGGAGATCTCCATGGGCAATACGAAAAAGTCATCAGTGAAGCTCATACCCTAAATCTGAATGACAGCGTTCTCAAGAATACCCCTCAGCCTCTTTATTGATCCGTCAGCAAATTGACAGATCATCTTGGTTTTCTTGAGAGGCCTTAAGTGAATAGGTTGTATCAACGAGAAGGGTATTTTATTAATAGAAGTACTGCCATCAAGAAGAGTGTTATCACAAGAATAGCCAGAGACAGTGCAGCTCACAAGAGGTGTGATAGTGTTCCCTTTTCGAGTGTGTGGACGGTGAGTGATAGCGTAGGCAGTGGCCATGGTTAAAATGTGTTGCTCAGATCTGCTCCTTCACTTTTTCTTCTTGGGTTTTGGAGCTGAAAATTGAGTCATGACCTTGCGAAGTGGGGCTTCAATGATCTCTTGAATAGCTGCCACCACTTCAGGTTTAGTCAACATTTTTTTGAAATTTTGGATCTCCTCCATACAAGAGAGGAGATCGGAGTCATCATCTACACAAGGATGACTAAGAACGGTATGTACAGTGTCATCCTCGGGGTCAAGGATGGCAACTGTGGTGTGAGTGTGTGATCAAAGGATCTGGCAGGTAAGCCCTCTCCTCACAAAATGACTCAACAGTGTATCTCTCGTATTTTTTGTGTTTTTAGATTTCTCATTTTTTGTATTTTGGGTGATTGCAAACTCTCATAGGAATCCTCGAATGAACCCATATCATCAAATGGAGAAGCGGCATTGTGGCTCTTATTTATACTTGAGAGGTCATCAATACTCTGCTTTATCTACTCCATCATCTGGGTCAATGATGAAGAGGGTCTCGTTGAGGTCATGTCAATCAACAACGTGGATCGATAGTCGTCGTGGTGACCTCAAACGAAACACGATATTCGATCAACAATTAACCCACAATACGAATCAAGAAGTGAATAGCAAAATTGTGGAGTTGAAATTTATAATAACTCTACAACAAGAATGTGTATAGGTGTAAGTATGTGTAGAGATCGAACATGGGGAGGAAACGGTACAAAGTGGATGAATGAATGCGCACAAAAATTTGTCTGTTATCTCTTGTCCATTTTTATTATTTTTATGGGTTTTTTATATATATTTTTATTTTTGTTTTATATCATTGTATTTTGTTTTCACTTTTATAATTTTATTTTTTTTCTTTTCATAATTTTAGATTTTTATATTTATTTTTCTTTTAAATACATGTATATAGTATATATAAGGCTATATATACATATAGAGTAATATATTTATAAATACTAATAAACATAAATAAAATAAAAAATAAAAATGGTTTTTTGGATTCCATAAAATTTTCTATTGTTTTTGTAATTTTTTGGTCATTTTTGATAATTTTTATGTATTTTTAAAACCAAAAATATCCCAAATAAGGGATCAAATAAATACTCAAAATTGATTTTAATTTTTAAAAATAGTAAATAAGATCAAAAATTCTAAAATCAATTTTAATATATAAATGTTTATATAAAGAAAATTATAAAATAAAAAAATATTTTTTTTGGATTATAATGAATTTTTAGCTTTTTATGAAGGTTTTAGAGCCTTTTAATTTTAAGGTTTTTCTTTTTCCATTTTTAAGGATTTTTGAGATGTAATTAAAATATGATAAAATATACTATATATATATATATATATTTGGAATTTTCAGACATATTTTTATATTTTTTAGTATTTTCTAAGCTATATCGTACAAAATTAAGCTCCTTTTGATTTTTAATAAATGTATAAAACATGTGGTGTAAGAATACATAGCAAGAGGCATTTATCCCTATTTCTGTGTATTTTTAGGAGCACATTAGCTATTTATAAAAAATGAAGAAATATATAAAATACATGTCCTAGTAGGGGCACATTTGCGATAAAAATAAACTTCAGGGGCGCATATGCAATTTGGCCAAAAATATACAACGAATTTTACATTTTATTGGACTAATAAACAATTACAAAAATGTCAGGGGCTTACATGCAATTTTACTTAGCCACGTGGGACTACCCGTGACTAAGCCCAAGAGGGACCCAAATGTAATAATAAATAACTACTTAGGTCAGGTTACAAAATTCCCATTTTATTTACACAATATTTTAATTACATGACTAATTACTAAATACAAAAAAATACGGGGAAAGGTATGCAAACAACCCCATTCACATGTGCCATCGGACGGTGCAGGCACCTTCACTTGCCACGCGTCGCATCCTCGGCCTGTGATGATGCTTCGCGATCTGATGGCTTGGATTAGATCCAAGCATAGATCTAAGGTCTCTGGTGCGTCGTGATCCAACGGTCGCTGATATCCTGGAAGAACGGGCGATGATCGAATGGCAAAGAGGAAGACTCGAAGAATAGGAAAGAACTTTCCCATCCCCGAGCTTCAGTCTGGTAGTACGCGTGCATCCGACCAACCCTCTAGTTGCTACTGGTCCAAAACGATTCCTAGGGTCTTCATCCATCGACCGAGGGGCTCGAAGGGACCTGAGGGTCACAGGAGCTCTCCAGCGAGGTCAGGGAAGCTAAGGGTGCCTAGGTACCTCACTTCTGCGCAGAATCGACCCCCTGAGGGGTCCTTGGGCTTCAGGACCTACAAGAACGATTCGCAGACACAAAGAGAGGTCCTGGAGGCTTATTTGGTGGGATTGGGCGGAAGTGAAGTGCGGTGGAGGTCCTCCGGTGAGGCGACAGAGGGAAGGACCTGTTCCCCGTATCCAAACTGGATCTGGGTGAATGGATGTAGGTGGAGCATAGAATGGGTGAAGGGGAGGAATATGGAGGTGGTAGCGGGGTCGGAGACATGTTGAATCATGGTGAAAACGGTTGTCGGAGCCCGTGAGCTCCGACGAGGGTAGACTTAATAATCTAGGGTGATTAGCTAGCTAACTCATGAAATAAAAGCGTAAAATTATTTTACAACTAAATCCTAAACTGAAGGAATGAAAAAAGCGCAACTCTTACCTGGCCGAGGGTTAAGTAGCAAAGGTGGCCGGAGACGGCCACCTGGGTGCACCACCTTCCTCCATTTACCCCTCAGACCCTCCATGGGTCCCCTCCTGTCACAAGGGTTCTCGCTAGGCCGAAGGTGGGGTATTAGGACTCAGGGGGATGACCAAAATTGGAAGGAGGAGGAATGTCTTTTATTTATAGACAAGAAACAGCACCCTTATTGACTGGATGACAGGTAGCGATAGAGATTATGTACAAGGGATCCAAGAGCTCGACGTGAATCACGGATTATACAGGAGGAAATCTCGTGAAGGGATCGACATCAATTGAAGGATGGATCATGCGGGAAAAAGGGAAGAAAATGCAGGAAATGATGGTTCTGACAACAATAGGTGCCTGGAGGAATAGTTGAACAGGAGTCAACAGACGGGGCGCTCCGATTGGCCCACATCTGGCACTAAGGAAAAATAGCAAATTTAATTCAAAAATAATTATTTATAAAGAGAAAATGATTTTATAAATATTGTGGTATAAAATATAAAATGTTTATTATTTTATTTAGTATTTTATTAATTTTTTTATTTATTTTTTTGATGTTATTTACTCGTACTTAAATTTAGGGGTTATATTTAACGGTATATTCATTTATGTTTTGTCTTATTTTATTTTTATTTTGTATATTTTATTTTATTATTTTATTATCTTATGTTTTATATTTATAACTTATTTTTATGTACATAAATATATTTTTATTATATTTTTATGATATTATAAGTACACTTAAATAAATAGGTATATAAATTATATAAGTGCACTTATAAGTAGTTTATCCATGATTTATATACATTATTTTATTTTAATGTATCTTATTGGGTTTTATTTTGGTTTTATATTTTTTATAGAATATAAGAAATATTTAACTGAGTATAAAAATATAAAAGAATAAATAATTAAAGAATGAATTCCCCTTTTATTTATATACAAGTATTATTATAGGTATTTTGCCTATGTTTTTACGTAAACATATTTTATTTCATATTTTCTTTTTAGTTTTATTTTGGTTTTATTACGTACATGTGTTATAGACAATATTTATCAAATTACAAAAATATGAATTTATAAAAAAAATAATACGGAATGAATAAATTGAATATTTTATTCGAATATAATGTATAATGAGGGTCCAAAACCTAACTTTCACACCTTAACTCCAAAAAATATGAAACCACTTACATTAAATAGCTTATTAAAATTTATATACAATTAGAGTGATTTTGATACATTTTGAGTTTTTATTTAAAATATATGGGTCTATGAAGTTGGGATTTTGGCTTTTTATGTTGTGTATAAAAAGTACACTGTGTATTATTTTTGTACAAACTCAATTTATATTTTTATTTATATTATTATCTACAACTTTCATGTAGAAAGTTTCTTTATTTTATGTATAAATAATAAATAATAAGATAGGTGTCAAAATGAATTATTGAATGAATAAAATAAATGAGTTTTTATTATATTTTTGGCCCTTATTTCCCCCTACTTTATTCCTTATCGACCAACTCAATTCTTGACTTGATATCGGGATTTAGAGTCATAAAATATCTTTGATATTTTAATCTTTTTTCTTCTCTTTATTCTATAATTTTGGCATTAAAAACAATATTATTTACACAATAAATACAATAAATGATGAATGCTATTTTGTACAAATTGATGTTATTTACATGTATTAGCTAGGGTTTTTAAGGTCAAAATGATAGAATAAAGGTGATGAAATGGAGATTCATCACCCCCATACTTGCCTTTGCTAGTCCCTAGCAAACACTTATGCAATAAGTGCAAAAAGAATAAAGAAGAAAAGAAAAAGAAAGAATAGATAGAATCGGTTTCAATCATTAAACTTGTCTTTACAAAATCAAAGTTTGGATCTCGAGTTAGACCTTAGTGCAAGAATGTGTGTGGAACCTGGTCGGGAACCAAATTTAAAACACAACAGCCCTCGAGAGTCACAGAACTCGGTTCAGACCACCTCAATAGCCATGTCAGAACTAGCCTACATCATACACAAACCCTTATGACTATGAACTAACATGTACAGTGTAAGTGATAGTGGCTCTCACCAACTGAAATGACAAAGGAACTGCCTTCTTCAAAATGACAACACAATCCATCACCTCTTTCCTCGAGGAACAGGGTATTCCCTTCTAAGTTCAAGTGGCATCCAACTCAAGAGGAGGATGTGAAGAAAAGAATGGACGATAGCCAGTATAGCTACCTATCCTGGGATGCATGACCAGTGTAGTCAAGTCATCCAGATGCAGGCTCAGATGATATAACTTTGATGCTCAAGCTTGCTTATTTTCTATACAGCATATGTACATACTCCGGCAGGCATTTTATTTTCAATCAGAACTGTCCACTTTTTTGGAGTTTTTTTTTTGAAATACTATTTATAGCAGCATTTACATAAGGAGTTTTTCCTCTTGAGCCAGAAGAATATCCCCCTTTTGAATAATTATCGCAACCCACACTCTCCTGTCTTTAGACCTCATAACCACTGGATCAGGTTGGTGTGCACTTCCCTCCCTAAATGAGGACAAATGTTTCCACTCGTGTGTGTCTCAAACTGGAAAATCTAACCCCCTCACCACTCTAACTGTGTTGAGCCAAGTGAAAGGTGTAAGTATCCAAGTTAGGTCACGGTCGACAAGAGTCATGAGTATGTCTCGAAAAGTTCTAGTTAGTCAGTTGAGGTGACTTGAACCCAGTCCTATGTCTCAAAGAATTAAGTCCCAATGGATCTGAAGTACCTTAAATCAAGTTCCCAAACGGTTCTAGCGAAATTAGGTGCAGTAAAGTCCAACCAAGATCCAATCTTCAACTTTATTTGGACTAGTTCAATCATCAAGCTCAATCCGAAAGAATGCAAATGCAAATGCTATGTACAATGATGCAAAGAATGATGCAATTTTCAAATATTTTTTGCAAATACAAAGATTTTGGCACAAGAATAAATTATGTACAACTATTTACACAGGCGTGCCACTTTTTATTTAATTACAAGGTTTAAGAAGGCTAAAGATTTACATGTTTAAAATCTTATTTAATTTTAAAGGTATATATACAATTGATAAAGAATTTTTCTTGGTATGTTATAAATATATATATATATTAATTTAATGATGCATATATTCCTCAAATTTATTTGCAAAGGATTTTGAAAAGTATAGTACAAATTAATTTTTGCAATTATTTACAAACATTTGAAAGCCATTTTGTTTGCAAAGATTTTTCAAACAGTTATATACAGATTTTTCAAAATATTTTTACAACCATTTCAAAATCCTTTGCAAATAGGTTTTCAAAACTTTTATTTCACACAAAGAAAAGAATTTTTTACAAATCAAAATATTTTCACAAAGGTTGAAAACATTTTGCAAAAAGTTTTCCAAACGGGTCAAACCATTTTTCAAATCATTTTGCAAAAATATTTTTAACCTGATATATTAATCAATGTATACAAAAAGAATTTGAGGAATAAAGATGCATTTTGTTATTAATTTTTAATGTATTGTATATGTATAGTATTTTAGCCATATTTATTATTAATAACACGAAAGTACGAGTTATGGCCAAAGTATATAGAGTATACACAACCCCCCTATACTTAGCTTGAACTATGTCCTCATAGATCGAAAAGAAAAAGAGAAGACATAACTCATGCTGAGTATAGAAAAGCCTATACTACAACGACTGAAGGAAGAAATGAAATAATGTAGAAATAAATGAATAAGAAGTTGAGTGCCCCCCCCCCCATACTTAGGATCAACTAATCCTAAGTATAGCAGACTGTACACAAAGCAGGGAGGGTCAAGGGTAGGAATAAATAGATCACAGCTCAGTCTGTCTTTTTCCCTATATTTAGGGTAAGATATCCCTAAGTATAGTAGAGCAAATCAACAAGAGAGGAGACAGTGGAGGGGATCAAAGAATGAGAGAATCGGGGTACACCCCCTGATACTTAGGATAAAGTGCATCCTATGTATAGAAAACTGACACAAAGGGGCGACACCTCTCTGGTAGAAAAAGAAAAATGAAAATGAAAAGAAGAAAAGAAGAAGAGAAGAAAAGATATCTGAAGATAGCTGAAATGATCGTAGAGAATGTATGCATGACTCTCCATATACTTAGGGTAAAAGATCCCTATGTATAAGAGACGACAGGAGTAATGAAACACAACGCAGAAAGAACAATACGGTGTGTACCCCCTATACTTAGGACAAGGTACACCGTAAGTATAGACACGCAGATATGGCAAAAGATCTGGGGTACACATGACATACGAGAGAATGAAGGAATGTAAGACAAAACACATATACACAACAAGTAAGAATGGTGAAGTACATGACGGCATCTGATAAGTGAATAACGTGCTCTCGTCATCGTCTCACTGTGAGAATGGTAACGCAGTCAGAAAGTGAAAAGACACCCGGGTGTACAATCAAGTGGGTGTCAGCTACTAGGAAAACAGATAGAAAACTAAGCCAAGAACCAGCAACATGAAGTAGATTGTTGGGTCATAAGGAAGGAATGATAGATCGGAGCTGATACTGTAAGACATGGAGGAAGAATGAGTAGTGCAGATTCCTCCAAGTCAATCATGGTCTCAGAAAGATACGAAAAGTGAAGAACTAAGGAGACTCACCCAATGTAGCATGATATCCGGTGGTTAAAAGGTCAGAAGTTCTCAGGAACACACCGAACACCACAAGACATGGCTTAGGCCTATGAGGGTCCTCAAGGTGAGCAGACTCAGATGAGTCTAAGATCGTAGAATAATCAGAAGACTCGGCACTATGCTCCAAATACTGGAGACACAACCAGAGGAGACCGAGTACACACATCAGAAGACTCAGCATCATGCTCCAATAGAGAGGAGACACCATAAGTGAAGCTGAGTACCTATAAAATGATGTACCCTCCCGCAGATAACCCTCGGAGAGCGGTACATATTAGTCAATGCATAATCAGAAAAAGGTCACACTTGTGAGGGTTGTCAAGCTGAGAAGACGCAAAGGAATTAGATCCATCAGATGGATCATCAGAAGCGGTCTCGGTAGTCGACAGATCGGCTACCAGGAAAGGAGATACAAATCAAGATAATGTGGCAGCGTCTCGCAGATAAGCCTCGGGGAGTGTACTACCAACTAAGCATCAAATAGTCAAAGGAGGATGGCTCATCCTTGCGACGATCGTCAAGGAGAGCAGACTCAAAGGAGTCCAGACAGATCGGTCCCTAGATCCGACAAATTGGATACAACAAGACAATGGGAATCGGAAGATATAATAGACGACTTAGTCCTGTGCTCCGCCAGATCGGAGACACAATCAGCAAGTAGAACTGAATATAAAGAAAATGTTGCATCCTCCCGCAGATAGTCCTCGGGGAGTGATACAAACTAAGAAGTGAAGAATCAAAATAGATCTCGTCCTTGCGAGGGTCATCAAGGAGAGAAGACACAAAGGAATCAGACATATAGGTATCGGTAGATGACAGGTCAGCTACCTTGTAGAAGAGTTTGAAAGATCATGAAAGTGACATAGCCCCCTTCAGATAACTCTCGGGTAGAACTATGATCTGGGCAAAAAATAGCTAGAAGATTGAAACTCATCCTTGCGAGGACTGTCAAGGAGAGAAGACTCAAAGGAGTCCATGAAATTGGCCTCATGCACCAACAGATCGGGCACATAAGAAGACATGGAGGCCAAACCCCCAAATATTTGACGCCTCGGTTTCGTGTTCCAACAAATGGACACACAATCCATGAGTGAAACCGAGCGTAAAGAATATGTTGCATTCTCTAGCAGATAGTCCTCGGAGAGCATGCAAACTAGGTCAATCAAATCAAATCGTGGGAATGTTGGCATCAAGTCTCATGTCCTCGAAATAATCAATCACTCAATTCTAGTCGGAGGGCATAAGACCAAGTGAGGGGTTAAAGGTAATCAAGTTAGTCATAAGACAGTCCCTCCAGTCATTCAACGCAGCTGAGATGGCTCAATATGTAATCATAAATCCTTTATGTGCTACAGGTGGATGAAAGAGTCAGGAGATCAAGGATGGATCAGTCAGAGAGAGTGAGATCATGTGGGTCTCGGACACCATCGCTTTGAAGTACAAATCAAGATAGTCAATCAAACCTCTGAATCAATACGAAAGGAACCGCAGAATAGATCATCTAATCATAACTCATGGAATCATCATCAAATCATCTAAGTATCTCATATCCTCAATCTGGTGCGCGATAGAATTCCGAAAATAAGCATCACACCTGGTGATCATGCAAGCTTCAAAATCCTTGATAATATCTATGCATAGATCAAAGTAAGATCCATAAAAAGTAGCACACCAATATCAGCGTCCTTAAAATGGGCCTGGCTTACTCAAATAATCAATGTAAATCATAAACCTCGATGTGGGCTCTATCTACCAGCACAACAATCCCAGGTAGAAGAAGGGATGATACGGAGGGAACGAGGAGGGTGGGTGGGATCAAAGTGGAGATAGAAAAAAATGTGGATCAAGGAGAGGGGCTCCTTGAACTGAACCAGTTATGGGTGATATGGGCAAGGAGAAAAGCCGCAAAATCCGGTGAAGACGATGAAGCTCAAAACCCAATATCATGACTCAGATGCAAATGAGGAAATAAATAACAAGAGAGGTAGAGAGACTCAATAATCCAAAATGATGACTCACGTTGATGGGATCGAAAACTCAAAGAGAGATGAAAATGCAGATGGACTCAAAGCACAATCAATGTACAAAGAAAATCCCCAGTTCACCTACTCACACAGTGAAGACTGAAATGTTGGTCTTTATGTTTTCATTTTTAGAGTTAGGTGATTTTCAAGCAGTTGTACACACCGAACATAGGCTTGGGATTTGGGCACTAATCCTTAGCGTATATGTAGGAATAAAATGCACAAACAATGAGGGGATTGCTTTCCCCAAAGCAATGAATCCACTACATTTTATTTGATAGTCCAATAGAGTTATTAGTCCCAATTTTATTTACGTTATCACTTTTTTTTATTTTTCAATGCACGTGCCTAACAATGTTTTCATTTTTATTTAGCATCCTAGGTGAGCAAAATCAGAGGGAGAAGGTTGGAAAAGACGTGCAAGTCATAAATCGATTATGCATAGAAAGTCAGAAGACTTATAGTGTTCCCAGCTCTCTCCATGCGGGATGCATAACAGAATTTAAACCTACAATACATGCAAATGCAATCCGATGAAATCGCCCTAAGATAGTAATTGCTATTATCATGAAGAACCATATGCTAAATATGTAGAGATGAGATCCAAAAGTCCGGTCTCTGAAGTGCATCGGTGTATGCCACAGCAGATCCTACAAGCGTTGTATAGCACTTCTCTCGGCGTTCGATCTCAAACCCAAATAAATAGCAATTCAAAATTTGACTAAGTCCGGAAGTGAAGCTATAGGTACATGCAAATTTATTAGGGTTGTGGACCTTAATCTATCGAGCAAGCAATTCCTAAGCAAGGGCTCCTTCACACAAAATAAAAAAATAAAAATCGAAAAACAAATAAAAATAAAGCCATAAAAACACAAAAGAACCGGCGAGGCCTCCCAGGGAACAATCCCTCGGGCAATAGACCTTGTGAAGTAGTTGTGCCTGTGAGAGTCCAAATTATTACAAATTTATGTTCACTCTCTTGCACATAAATATACATAATATTTGCAACAGAAAATAAATGAAATGTATAGAGAGATTGTCTTCAAAAATTTTCTCCATCTACCCTTGTTGCTCTCTCCTGCTAGCGAAGTCCGAAGGCTGGCTCCACCTTGCTTAGGTGCATCGGTCCTCCTAGGAGGTCCTCCCTCGCTTGGTGGTCCCTCGCAACAAAGTCAAACAAAAAAGTGGTCAGAACAGTCATAATCAATATCGAATAATTAATGAAAAATAAATAAATAACATGAATAAAAAATACAAAAATAAATGAATAAATGGACAAGAGATATATGACAAATAAAAGAATCCCAATCTATGCGATGTTGCTCCCGGCAATGGCTCCATTTGATGAAGAGGGTCTCGCTGAGTTCATGTCAATCCATAAGGCGAATCGACAGTCGTCGAGGAGACCTTAGACGAAACCCGATCTTCGATCAACATTTAACCCACAATACGAATCTAGCAGTGAATAACAAAAATATGGAGTTAGAAATTATTATAACTCTACAATAAAAATGTGTATAGGCGTAAGTATGTGTAGAGGTAGGGAGGAAACGGTAGAAAGGGGGCAAATGAATGCGCATAAAAATTTGTCTTTTATCTCTTGTCTATTTTTATTATTTTTGTATGTTCTTTCATTTTATATATATTTTTATTTTCCTTTTATATTTTTGTATTTTGTTTTTAATGTTATAATTTTCTAATTTCTTTTTATATTTTCAGATTTTTATATTTCTTTTTCTTTTAAATACACATATAGGATATATAAGGCTATATATATACATATATAGTAATATATTAATAAATACTAATAAATATAATAAAATAGAAAATAAAATTTATTTTTTTGATTTTATAAATTTTCTAATGTTTTTTGTATTTTTTTGTATTTTTTGCTAATTTTTCTGTAATTTATGCTAATTTTATGTATTTTTAAAACCAAAAATATCCCAAATAAGGGATTTAATAAATAGCCGAATTTGATTTCAACTTTTAAAAATAGTAAGTAAGATCCAAAATTACTCAAATCAATTATAATCTATAAATGTTTATATAAAGAAAATTATAAAATAGAAAAATAAATTTTTAGATTTTTTTAATGAATTTTTTGATTTTATGAAGATTTTTAGAGATTTTTTATTTTTAAGCCTTTTCTTTTTCCATTTTTAATGTTTTTGGGTTGTAATTGAAATATGATAAAAATATATAATATATATAATTTTTTTTGGAATTTTTAGACGCATTTTTATATTTTTTAGTATTTTCTAAGCTAGACAGTACAAAATTAGGCTCCTTTTGATTTTTAATAAATGGATAAAATGCTCAAAAATGATAAATATGTGGCGTGAGAACTCATGGCAAGAGGTATTTATCTCTATTTTGCGTATTTTTAGAAGTACATTAGCTATTTATAAAAAATTAAAGAAATATACAAAAATGCATGTCCTGGTAGAGGCATATTTGATGTAAAAATAAACCTCAGGGATGCATATGTAATTTAGCCAAAAATATACAACGTACTTTAAATTTTATTGGACTAATAAACAATTACAAAAATGTCAGGGGTTTACATGCAATTTTACCTAGTCACATGGGACTACACGTGATTGGGCCTGGGAGGGACCCAAACATCATAATAAATATACTAGGGTCTGGTTAAAAAATCCCCATTTTATTTACACATAATATTTTAATTACAGGACTAACTACTAAATACAAAAAAATATAGGGAAAGGTATGCAAATTACCCCATTCACGTGCGCCATCGGACGGTGCAGGCGCCTTCACTTACAACGCATCACATCCTCGGTCTGGGAAGATGCTTCGCGATCTGACAGCTTGGATTAGATCCAAGTGTGGATCAAAGGGCTCTGGTGCATCGCGATCCAACGACCGCTGCTATCCTGGAAGAACGGGTGATGATCGAACGGCAGAGAGGAAGACTCGAAGAACAGGGAAGAACGTCCCCATCCTCGAGCTTCAATCCGGTGGTGCGCGTGCGTCCGACCACCCCTCGAGCTGCTACTGGTCCAAAAAGATTCATGGGGCCTTCATCCATCGACTAGGGGGCTCGAACGGACTTGTGGGTCGCCGCAGCACTCCAGCGAGGTCGGGGAAGCTAAGGGCGCCCAGGTACCTCACTTCTGCACAGAATCAACCCCCTGAGGGGTCCTTTGGGCTTCAGGACCTATAAGAACAATTCACAAACACAAAGAGAGGGTCATGGAGGATTATTTGGTGGGATTGGGTGGAAGTAAAGCATAACGGAGGTCCTCCTGCGAGGAGGCGGAGGGAAGGACATGTTCTCCATATCCACGTTGGATCTAGGTGAATGGATGGAGTTGGAGTGTAGAATGGGCGAAGGGGGGGAATATGGAGGTGGTAGCAGGGTTGGAGACTGGTTGAATCACGGTGAAAACGGTTGCCAGAGCCCGCGAGCTCTGGCGAGGGTAGATTTTATTAATCTAGGGTGATTAGCTAGCTAAATCATGAAAAAAAACATAAAAATGATACTACAACTAATCCTAAACTGAAAGAATGAAAAGAGCACAGCTCTTACCTGGCCGAGGGCCAAGGAACAGAGGTGGACGGTGATGGCCACCTGGATGCACCTCCTTCCTCCATCTACTCGCTCAGACCCTCCAGGTGGTCCCTCCTGTCACAAGGGTTCTCACTAGGCCGGAGGCAGGGGGATGACAAAATTGGAAGGAGGAACAATTTCTTTTATTTATCGACAAGAGATGGTGCCCTTATTGACTGGATGATAGGCGGCGACAGAGATTATGTACAAGGGATCCAAGAGCTCGGTGTGAATCACAGACTATACAGGGGGAAATCTCATGAAGGTATCGACATCGATTGAAGGATGGATCATGAGGGAAAAAGGGAAGAAAATGCGGGAAATGATGGTTCTAGCAACAGTAGGCGCCGGGAGGAATTGTTGACCAGGAGTCAACAGACGGGGCGCTTTGATTGGCCCACATCAGACACTAAATGACAAAATAGCACATTTTATTCAAAAATAATTATTAAAATAGTAAATGATAATTAATTTTTTTAGAATAAAATAGAAAATGTTTATTATTTTTTTAGTATTTTATTATGATTTTTATTTATTTTTTTGATGTTATTTAATAGTAGTTAATTTTTAGGGGTATATTTAAAGTATATTCATCTATGTGTTTGGCTATTTTTATTTTTATTTTGTACATTTTATTTTATTATTTTATTATCTTATTTTATATATTTATAACTTAATTTTATGTATATAAATATATTTTTATTATACTTTTTTGATATTATTTGTACACATAAATAAATAGGTATATAAATTATATAGGTATACTTATAGATATTTTATCTATGATTTATACACTATTTTATTTTAATGTATCTTATTGGTTTTATTTTGGTTTTATATTTGTAATAGAATATAAGTAATACTTAAAGGAGTATAAAAATATAAAAGACTGAATAATAAAAGAATGAATTTCCCTTTTATATATATACAAGTATTATTATAGGTATTTTGCCTATGTTTTTACATAGACTTATTTTATTTCATATTTTCTTTTTAGTTTTATTTTAGTTTTATTATGTACATGTGTTGTAGACAATATTTACCAAATTATAAAAATATGAATTTATAAAAATAATAAGGAATGAATAAGTTGAATATTATATTCAGGTATAATGTACGATAAGGGTCCAAAACCAAACTTTCAATCCTTAACTCCAAAAAATATGAAACCACCTCCATTGAATAGCATATTAAAAGTTACATACAATTAGAGAGTGATTCTGATACATTTTGAGTTTTTATTTGAAAGATAGGGGTCTGTGAATGGGATTTTGGCTTTTTATTTTGTGTATAAAAAGTACACTGTGTATTATTTTTGTACAAACTCAATTTTATATTTTTATTTATATTATCGTCTACAACTTTCATGTACAAAGTTTCTTTATTAGATGTACAGATAATAAATAATAAGATAGGTGTTAAAATGAATTATTGAATGAATAAAATAAATCGGTTTTTATTGTATTTTTGGTCCTTATCTCCCTCTACTTTATTCCTTATCGACCAAACTCAATTCTTGACTTGGTCTCAGGGTTTAGGGTCATAAAATATCCTCTATATTTTATTCTTTTTCTTTTCTTCTCTTTATTTTATAATTTTTCAATTAAAAACCATATTATTTATACAATAAATGCAATAAATGATTAATGCTATTCTGTACAAATTGATGTCATTTACATGCATTGGCTAGGGTTTTTAAGGACAAGATGATAGAATAAAGGGATGAAATGGAGATTCATCAGTCAAGTGCTCAAGAGTGGACACCATGAGCAGTGACTCCAACAGCTCGGTCTCAGATGGGTGAAGTGGAGGAAAATGTGAAGGTCGTGATGGGTAAAAGTCTAAGACCTGAAACTGTAGCTGAACCGGATATGTAAAAAAAGAAAAATCAGAAGCAAAGTCCTCCTGATAAAATGTAGGTGGACCGGCTGGAGGGTACTAGAGATCCGTAAAGTTTGGATAAAAAGTTGCTCCAGATGGCCATCTCCGAAACAAAAGGAAGGGATTGGGAGAACCCGAAGATTAAATCAAGATATGTGAGAAAAGGCACAATTGCACAGAGAAGATCGAGTATGCACAAATACAAACAAATATACACAAAACAAACCCCTCAATGCACCTACTCAATACAGTGATGACCGTGAAAGTTCGGTCTTTTTATCTTTTCGAATTTTAGAGTAAGGCGATAATCATAAAGTTGTACAATCACGTAGGAAGAACTGGGATTGGGACACTAATCCTTAGTGTGTATGTATGAATAAAATACACAAACAATGAGTGGTTACTCTCCCCAAGACAAGCATTTTTCTTTTTTTGATTTTAGGGTTGAGTAAACTTAGCAGTCCCAATTTTATTAGTTATCACTTTTTGTATTTTTAATGAGAATGCATGAACCTAACGAAGAGCCAATTCCTTTAAATACTAGGTGACAAAATCAGAGGGAGAGAGTAGGAAAAAGCAATGCAAGCGAAATCGATGACGAATGCTATGTAGAAATGCTCACCTTGCTTCTATCTTTCTTCATGCAAAGATACTCGATGGAATTGAAACCTATCTGTATGCAATGCTAGTTGATGAAATCTCCCTACAATAGTAATTTCTTTTAGTGTGAAGCTCTAAATGCTAATTACTCAGAAATGAGACCAAAAGTCTAGTCTTCGATGTCACTCGGTGCCCACCACAGTGGGTCCTGCAAGCATTGTATGCGACCTCTCTCGGCACGTGTCTCAAGTCCAAATAATTGACAATTATGATTTGACTAAGCCCAAGCACGAATCTACAGGTGCAAATATATTATGACTTTGGACCTTAATCTATTGAGCAAGCAAATCCTAAGCTAGGTCTCGATCACATAAAACAAATAAAATAAAAAAAGCAAAAAACAAAGAAAAATGAAAGCGACTAAAACACAATGAAAAGATGAGGCCCCCAAGCGAACAATCACTCGGGCAATGGACCTATAAAATATGAAAGTCCTGAAGAGTCCACGTTATTACAATAAAGTGTGAAAGTCCTGAAGAGTCCAAGGTATTCCTCCTATCAACTAGGTCAGGAAGTTAGCTCAATGTATCGGGGGTTGTACCAAATCTCCTAAGAAATCTGCCTTCGATCAGTGGTTCCTCGCAGCAAAGTCAAAAAAAGAGAGTGATTAGACAATTCACAAATAATATCAAATAAAATAAAATAAATAAAGGGAAAAAATAGACAAAAGAGACAAGAAGAGACAGTCAAAATCCAATCCCGTTTCTCCGCGGCAACGATGCCATTTGAAAACTAAGATTTTTACGGACGTCTTGTCAATCCACAAGGCAGATCAACAGTCATCGAAGCGACCTATCACGCAACCCAATAAGTCAACAATTACCCCATAATATAAATCAAGCAATGAAAAATAAGATGTGGAGTTCAAATTTATTACAACTCTACAAATGTGTTTATAGGTGCAAGTGTAGAGTGTCGAGCACAGGGAGCAAACGGTAGATTAAGCAAATAATGCACAAAATATTGTGTTCTTCTTGTCTATATTTTTATGTGGGTTTTATTTTATGTTTTTTATGGATTTTAATTTTTATATTTTTCGAATTGGTTTCAATTTTATAATTTTTATTTGATTTTTATATTTTTTACTTTTAATTATGTTTTCTTATAAAATATATAAAATAATAATATATAAGCTTATATAAATAATATAGAGTAAGATGATTATAAATACAACTAAAAATAACAAAAATACAGAAATAAAAATTTTTTAGGTTTTAAATAATTGTGTACTATTATTATGATTTTTAACTAATTTTGTTACATTTTCTATATTTTGAAAGTCAAAAATATCCCAAAATAGGGATTAAATAAATAGGCTGAATTGATTAGGAGATTAAAAATAGGAAAAATAATCCAAAATTTTCCAAATCAATTTTCAGTTATAATAAATAATATAAAGAAAATTATAAAATAGAAATGAATATTTTTGGGATTTTTAAGTATTTTTTATGTTTTTATAAAGGATTTTAGATCTTTTTATTTTTTATTTTTTCTATTTTAAGTATTTTTGGCCTACATCTAAAAAATACTAAAATACCGAAATTATATTTTTTGTAATTTTTAAAAATATTTTTATATTTTTTGGTATTTTATAAGTTAAACAATGATAAAAACATGCTCTTTTGATTTTTAATAAATATTTGAAGTGCCTAAAATGAAAATGCAAAAATATGGCGTGAATTTAGAAGCTAGCATGCACTTAACCCTATTTTTTGAGAATTTTTGGAGCATAAATGATATATTTAATAAATAGAAAACATCAACAAAAATCTATATACTTGAAAGGAATGCAATTAAAATTAAAGGCAGGGAATAAAATGCATAATATCCAAAAGTTTTAAAGTTCTTGGACTAAATAGAAATACAAATACATGCAAGGGTATCGCTGCAAAATGGCCACTTTACGTGGGACAACACGTGAAGTGACCTGGCATGGACCCAAAGGCAAAATCAAGAAAGGATAGGGGGTTCCTTGTAATTTATATATTAAATATTAGATTACAAAAACAAGGGGTGGAAAGTGCAAATACCCCCTACTACGCACGATCCAACGGGCGAGATTCACCACTTATCCATGTGTCATGCGGAGGATGCACGATAACGGTTTGCAAATGGACATCTGAGATCAGATCTTCCGGTGAAGATCAACGTCGGAGGCGTGGCCGCATCCAACGACTGACAGCGATCTGGAATGCGAAGGCAATTGGACGGTTGTTGCTTCACAAGAAGAACAGGGAAGGTCTCCTTCCCTGAGCTTCGATCGATGATTCTGGTTTGCTCCAACTTTCTCCCTCGCCGGGAGATGGCTCCAAAGCTTCCTAGAGGCTTGAACTATTTACTGGAGGGTTCAAAAAGCTCTGGAGTGTGCCGGAGCAGCCTACAGAGATTGAAGAAGGTTCAGTGACCTGGGACCCTTCCTCAACTAAGAAATAGCCCCTCGGTTGGGGTTCTGGGCTTGAGACCTGCATAGGAAGAGAATAGGGTCGAGGGAAAACTGCCTTGACCTGTTAGCGAGAGAGACGGGTGGAAGATGGGGCGTAGCGAAGGTGTTCCAGCAAAGCAGTGAAGGTGGAACACCCAATTCTTGACACAGCGAGGGCCAAGTGAGTTGGAGGCACGTGGGATGAAGGATAAGCAAAAGGAAAGGAAGTGAGGTACTCAGGTGGGTCGGAGACACATGAGGAGCACAGTGGAACTCTCCGATGAACTATGAATCAGCTTGGTTACACTAAATCCAACAATAAAAACTAAATTTAACAACAGGAACATAAACTAGAGCTTAAAAACTACCTAAAAAGTAAAGAAACTGGGACTCAAATGGCCGGAGCCATGAGTTGGTACCTCGACAACGGTGCACCATCGAAGATGGTGAAACTCGCATTCACGCTCAACCTCTCCTCTTCAAACTGTAGGGCGAGATTGTTGTCACCTAACTCGAGCCTAAGAACACGACATGGGGGAAGAAATCGGGTGAGAAATGGTTCAAAAATGAGAAAAAGCTTGGGCGAAGGTTTTGTACAAGTGACAGGGATGGCTGGAAGTTCGAGGATGTCAGCTCGATTCAAGCATCAAATCCTCAAGATGACGATCTGGCATGATAGTGCATAGATCAAGGAGAAAAAGTAGAGAAGGAATCTCTCCAAAATTATGCTTGTATCGATCTACAAAAATCGAAGAAAACGGGGTCAAACGACAGAGGCTATGCTTGGAGAGAAGAGTTGATTGGGGTCAACTATTAACTCCCCCTAGTTGACTCCCCTAGTTGGTCCACGTGGACCAACTAGAAGAAAAGGCAAGTTAAAATTATTTATAAATTCTATAATAAATAATAAATGAAATAATTAATTTTACAAAATAAAAAATGATTATTATTTTTTGTAGCATTTTATTATTATTATTATTTATTTCTATGACTCTATTTATTACAATTTACTTTTTAGGGTTTCATTTATAAATATATTAACATATGTTTTGAGTATTTTATTTTTATTTTGTGTTTCTTATTTTATTATTTTATTTTCATATTTTTATAAAATTATAACTTATTTTTATATACATAAATATATTTTTATTATATTTTTCTGATTTATTATGTACACATGAATAAATATAGGTATATAATATATAGGTATAAGTATATGTATTTAATCTATATATTTATATAAACTATTTTATTTTCGTGTTTTCTTTATGGTTTTATTTATCTATATATTTACACATTTATAAAAATATAAAAATAATAAAGAATAAATAAAATGAATATTTTATTCGGATATATTATACAATAGGGGTCCAAAACCTAACTTTTGCATCTTAACTCCAGATTAGATGAAACCACCTTCATTAAATAGTTTATTAAAATTAATATACAATTAAAGATGATTTCGATACATTTTGAGTTCGTATGGAGAAAATATTAGTCTAGGAAGTTTGAGTTTTGGTTTTTTATTTTGGAGTATAAAAAGTACACTGTATATTATTTTTGTATGACATTAATTTTGTATTTTCTATATATTATTATCTGCAACTTTCATGTATAAAGTTTATTGATTTGAGGTGTAAAGAATAGAAAATAAAATAAGTCCCAAAAAGGATTTATTGAATAATAAAAGAATGTGATTTTTATTGTATTTTTGGCCCTTATCTCCCCTACTTTACTCCTTGTCGATCATGTCATGAAGATGGTTAAGTCTCGGGGTTAAGGGTCATAAAATGCCTTTGGTATTTTATTAATTTTCTTTTCTTTATTCTACAATTTTGGCATTAAAAATTATATTTTATATACAATAAATGGAATAAATAATAAATGTTAATTTGTACAAAATAATGCTATATGCACGCATTAGCTAGAGTTTTTAAGGCCAAAATGATAGAATGAATGTGATGAAATGAAGACTCATCACTTAGTCAGGACTCCGCCAACAACATCGATTCCTTATGGTTGACATCTCCAATATATTGGGCAATTCATGAGGTCACAGTTCAGACTCCGTGAACTGCTCTCTAGACTCCCGCCTTCTTCAATAAACTGGGATCAAATCTTTCCATTTTGGATGGAAATTGATTTCACTCTATGTACTGTCCATCCTTAATGAAATTCTATGTTGACCTTTACATAGAACGATTTAGGGGTGCACATGGATCGGATTGGTTCGGATTTTAGCTTAATCCGTATCCAATCCGACCTTAACGGATTTTTATTTTTCGAATCCAATCCAATCCATCTAATATCTAAATCCAATCCGATCCAATCCATCGGATTACGGATTGGATCGGATTGGACCGGTTTCACACTTACATTTTTCTGCTCAATAGTCTACTCTCGCACATTTATACTTTACATGACACTAGCCCTCATACATTCGAATAATGACTTAATGAATAGATGTAAAGAAAAGAAAAGAAAATTCACATAAGCAAATGAAAGTTGAAGGATTCGATAAATCTGTTATAAAAAGTTGAAGACCACATAAACAAACTAAAGGATTATATTGAATTTGAAATTAATTTTTCAACAAATAATGCATTAGTTTATTTTTTACAATTGATTTCCATTGAATGATTCAAATAGGAACAATACAATATATCAAATAAGGATACAAAGACAAGTTAGATGAATAAAAAAATGTGATCTCTGTAATCAGATATTTATGAAGTTCATGACAACTTAGAACGTTAAGCTATGCCAAAGCTCAACCCATGGCAAGTACATCCTTTAAAGCACTATAATATATTATTAAAAAACGAAAATCATAAAACACTCCTACTTGATTGAGTATGCAAGATAAAACTTAATTAAATATAATTCACCAATACATCATCATGCTTCTCATTTAAATTGGACATGAAATAGAATTTATTTGTAAGATTGTATCTATAGTTAAAATAAGCAAATTCTACAAAAAATAGGAATAAAATTATATATCAAATTTAAAATGAAAGGAAATGAAATAATGCTTATTTCTTCTTAGATGTGATGTGATACATTTGATTAAGTAATTGATCCAATTTCATTCCTAAAATAAGGTTGCAAGCTAGAGCAAGTAAAAGTTAAGAAATAAATGATCAAATATCTAACAAATGTACCAAGCAACTATCCTAAATCTATATATCTTTTAATGAAGATTAAAAGAGTGGAAGCATACAGAAGCTAAATTGTATCGTGAGGGAGGGGATTACATTGTTTGAGATGGGTAGTGACATCACGAAGAAGTAGGTGGTGGTGTTACGTTGGCAGGGAATAATATCGTGCAGGAGGCATGCATAATCAAAATGGACTGAGAGGCAATTGGGAGGAATATTGACGGTCAATAGTGAAATGAGAGAAAGAGAGAACTTGAAGGGGAGTAATAAACATGGAGTATTATTCTAGAAGTTATAGTCATATATTATTATTTTAGATATTTAGCATTTGCCTTTTAAGAGAGAAAAAAGGGTGATATCAAGAGAGTTTATATCCAAGATTGATAGGGAAAAAATAGCATGGATGACATTGATTATATCCTCGCAGGGAATTCGAAAATGTGCAAATGGATATTATATATGTATATGTATATGTATGTCTGTAAATAAATTTGTATGTATGTATGTTTCTACATGCGTATGTGTGTGTTAACGGATTTACGGATTGGATCGGATTGGATTTTGACAAAGATCCAATCCAATCCATACTCTAGCGGATTTCAAAAACTCTAATCTGATCTAATCCATTAGAATCATAAAACCAAACCAATCCAATCAAATAGCATCAGATTGGATCGGATTACGGATTTTATCCGATCCGTGTGCACCTCTAGAACGATTCTTTCTGTCTGGTGCTTCAATTCAGATTGATCGAGGCATCATTCGTTGTTCAGATCAAGAGCCCGATCTGGAGCCAGAAATTGTTTCAAAATCAGATTCAGAGAAAGAGATGACTCCTACTGGTAAAGGAAAGGGACATCAGCATTAGTGGTCATAGAAAGGCCAGTAGCCAGATTAGAATATGGTGAATGTCCAGCTTCTTGCATACATACAGGCAATCCAACAACAGCTCACCGACCAGGCATTGACCCAGGTTGCCTTCCAAGATATGTTCAACAATCTAAGGAGAGAGAGAATCGAGGAGGAGGATTCGAGGAAGAGAGAGAAGATGGACCCTATGGAGGGGGCGCATATGAACCAAGAGAAGAGCAGCCCAAGCCGACTGTCAAGGAGACGTACAACCCTGAAGCTGGACAAATGACCGAATGGATTCAGATCCCCGATGTCCATGCCCATTTTAAGTTGAAGCCTCATTCTCGATTCTTCTTCCCACCTTCCATGAAAACGCCAATGAAGAACCATACATCCATTTGGGGTGCATATGCGGAACTAGACACTACCCTAACATCGCATTAGGCGTAGTTAAAATGACGGCATTCCCATTCAACCTTCAGGATAAGGCACTTCACTAGATCAATCATTTGGGTAAGGTTGTCACCACGTGGGAGGACCTAAAGTCCACCTTCTTGCTCAAGGTTTACCCTCTCGAACATTTGAATCATATGTGTGCACGCATTTCCAACTTCACCCAAGCCATCCATGAGTCCATTCATGAGGCTTGGGAGAGGTTTGTTGATTTGCAAGAAAAGTGTCCCCATCACGACATCGTGCGGACCAGTTTGATCCAACATTTCTTTGGGGATTTACCATTGAAAAGCAGAAGCCTGTCAATGCCGCTTGTGGGGGGTCACATGTTAACAAATACGAGGATGTCGTATGGCAGAATTCTAAGGAAATGACATAAGGAGAAGCTGCCTTGTCATCATCTCATGCATACAAGAGACACCCACAGATTCATTAGAAGCCAGTACATATGAGAACATCCTATGAGCCAGACAGGGACGAGAGCTCCAATCTGAGCATCATAGGGAGCCACTTGTCCAAGATGGATATCATTGGAAGCGATCACAGGATCTCGAGAATTTTGATGTGATGGAACAAAGGACCCAAAATTTGGACAAATTGGATCACATTACCAAGCAGTTGGAGCTGCTGGTAAGCACAATCAGCATCTGCCAATCTGTGTTTGTATCAGCTTCGATTCCTGCTGAGACGAAGGAGCCACCTTCGCCTCAACCTCCTCAGCAGAGTTCGTCTCAACCAGCAATTCAGCATGATTACTATGTGCAAGCCACAGAACCATCATCGTCTCAGCAGCCACAGCAATAGTTTGTTGTATACCAGCCAGAACCTCATATTCTATCAGATCCATGCTCTCCTCCACCACCTCTCATTCAGGAGGTGAATGGTGTCTGGTCAAACAATGTGCAGCTGACCTGTCCAGACGGACCTCAGCAAGGTCAACCTACCGATTCACGTCCATTCCCTCAATGGCTAGGTCCAAGGGAACAAACATCCTCACCACCAGCAGTCTCAGCTATATCAGCAGGGTTAGCGACAAAATCAATAACAACCGCAGTACCGCCGAAACCAGCAGTATCATCAGTACTCGGTTGTTCCTTATCAACAACAACTTCCTCAACATCAGCAATACCAGTCTTCTACCCAATTTTCTCAGTATTCCTACTCGCAACCTCCACACCATTTCTAGTCTCAGTGTGGCCAGCATGTTGAACCATCCGAGGATGCCCCTCCTGTGAACCACACTTTGGACTGCTTGGCTCAACTAGTAAAAAGCCTCCCAGAGATGAGTCAGAAGATAGAGGACCGCATCGCTGCCAAGATCCCAATTCCAGCACATGTGGAGGTAAATCCTAACAATTTCAGAAAGCGAGAACAAGTAGTTCGTGATGTCCCATTCAAACCTACAAAGTTAGATATTCATGTTGCTTTAATCTAATGTTGTTACTATCAGGAGTGGTAGGATTTTGCAACCTTCTACCATCATGAAGGGAGAGAATAAAGCTTCAACAGATGAGTAATAATCTTCTTTTGCATCTGTTGAACCAGCAGTCGGACTGGGTGAGGGAAGATGAAGGAGAAGCACCAATAAAAATAAAAAAATGAAAAAAAAAATCAAAAATAAAAAAGACAGCAGCAACCGAAGCGCCATCCAGCCAACGATGGAGAGGACTGCATCTGCAACCAATCCGGAGCCAGCCGGTGGAGCCCTGCTTGCTATTTTTGGATGCCCACCTCATAGGGATGAAAATACTCCTTTTTTCATTTAATTATGCAACATGAAATGGCATAGATTTTGATATAAATAAGAAACTTAATTCCTGCATCTGGGCATGTAGATATTCCTTTTCCATATGCTATACAAAAATTCAAAAGATAAAAATTTGAAAACAATTTTGTCGGATCATTGATGTTGAAATAATTCAGATCGTGTTCTTGAGATGCCTCTACTGAAGTCCATTAAGTACATTCAAACATTAACAAATGATTGAAGGAGGCATGTACTTGAAAAAGATAGTCGCATAGAACCAAACAGAGAAATATGAAGCACATTCTGACCTCTTGAGTAAGAAGAAAGACATGGGAGCGCCTTTAATTCGATGCTAGATGTTTGATTAAGAGTTCAACCGAACTCTTCTTGATAGTGGATCGTCCATCAATCTAATGCCTACTTCACTACTGAAGGAATTTGGGTTGGGACCGCTCAAATCAATGAAAATGATTTTGCAGTTTGCAGACACTTCAATCAAGTAGCCCTGAGGAATTTTGGAGGATGTCATCGTTATCATTCAGGGAATGTAATTCCATGTGGACTTCATCGTATTGGATATGGACACCTCAGCTCCTCTTCTGTATACCCCTATTATACTTGGATGGTCGTTCCTTCGAACAGTCTAAGCAGTGGTGGATTACGGCAGCGGATAGATCGCCTTTCACTCCAATAACGACAAGGTGCCTATTCAAGCGATTCAAGTGCTGAAACCTTCAGAGTTTGCATCAGATGCGAGTGTGCCCTCAAGATAGATAGAAGACTGTGACTTTCTTGCGGAGATCAGAGAAACCAAGTAGGGACCGGACCTGCAAATTACCCAACAGTAACATGATGCAGTATAGTTGTATTGATCTTTTTTATGAATTTAATTATGAAGGACTAATGAACATCCACTGGCTTTCGATAAAAAAACATTTCGTGGTTTAGGAACCACCAATATACTTCTGGGGAAACGTGGACTATGCCAAGCGCTGCCAAATCAGGAAAATACAAATTTATTAGAATATCGATGAAGGTTAAGTTATCTGATCAAAGAAATGGTGTGAAATAAAGAATCCTATCACGTGGTTGTCTAGAATGGCATCCATACAAGCAACGAATAAGGTTAGTAGTAGCTTCTTCCGATCATTGATAGTTGAATCACTACCACAAAATATTGAACTGTAAGGAGAAAATGAATAAGCGAGAAAAAATACGATTTAAGGCAAACCTTTGGCCAACTATAGTCAAATATATTTTCAATGTTTTTTTGGATGATTCCACATATCCTACAAACCAGGCCCAAGTAAGAACAACGGAATGCTCGCACTCTTCACTTTTTAAATATCCAATCGCGTCTTCTATCCCATCTGCCATCAGAAACTGCATAAAGTAAAAAAAATAACAACGGCAGACATCTGCCACCTACTACTTTCACTAAGCAACTTTTTTTTCTAAAAAATGATCGGAGCCCTTTGTAACACTTGTTATATCTATATGCGCCCATAATGTAATAAAGAATGTTATGTTCTTGCTTCATAAAGTCATGTGTGTATTTGACTAAGACGATTATGGAAATTCAGGATCTTCTCTAAGATTAGATGCTATGTAATAATTTCTAACTCGCTTTTCCATCTTTTATCTCAAACTATTAGCAAGCATGCAATCCTTGTTATGCCATCATTTATTGCATCCTTATGTTTCCATTACGATGCTTGTCTTCTACTTATGTACTTCCCATTCCTTATATCATGGCGATGAAACTTGTTATGAATGAATGGATATGGACGACATGAATGCATGAGGCTCAACTTGGTAATGCTTAATATGCATTATCTTCACACGTTCATGGAGGAAGAGGTCTGCATTCAAGGCAACCGAGCTCATTCCCAGCATACCTAACACGTCGATACAAAGGGAGATATATATGGATTTATGCCATGTTGAATGGTTACACTGATAGATTGTATGAGGTACTTCACTGCTTCGCACGTGTCCTTATGTGTTCATTAATTTAGACCAGTTTCTAAAGGAAAGGTTAAGACTCGATGTTACAAGACATCTAAAAGTAAATGGGTTTTTATGCATCATCTATATTATCTTGGATATAATGCGAAGAATCGCATATTATGTGAACATTTCCAACATTCAGGGGGTGAAATTTCTCGACATTCGAAAGATGTTCTTGAACGAAATCATTTCGCTGTGAAATGAAAGATACGCATGCTTTTACCAATAGCCTGGTGATCAGGTTATCAAAAACAACCACTACTTCAATCTCTACTTCCAGGTACAATTCAATAAAATAGTTGTACTACAACTTCACAAAGCATGCCGTGATCGTGTTGGCGTGTTGTATAATAAACAACTTAACTAGACAGGTTTAGGGTGATGTTTAGATCTCTAGCACGTACAATCAAGAACGCACGAGTGCAGAGGATGCGCCAAGAGAGGGTGGCATTTCTTATATTGACTGGTTTTTGGCTATGGGAGAACTAGGTCAATGTGTCACACTAGATGACCCAGATTTATGGGTCTCGATTAGATTGTTGCCTCCCTTTATCATTTATTCCGATAAATTTTCTCTTATTTCTCTTTGATCCGATGGTTTCTTTTTGATGCACTATAAATTGGTGATAGATATGCGGAGCTGAAAAATTGTTGCTTCCCATCATTCCATCGAAGGGAGAAGATCGTGAATTAGCTAGAATAATCCTTGTGCGATATATTTGTTAAAACATTTGTACCATATCACATATGCTACATCTAATGAAAGAACATCATATTATAATCACATCTAATTTCTATGTCTATGGAAACATATATTATATTTTCCACAGAATATGTTTTGATGTTGAAGTTAAGGCGTACCTAAAACTTCTATTATGTGTGTCGTGTAAGCCCTCAAAGCGCAATAAATCTCAATTGAAATAACTAAAATCTATCCAAAATACTTTCTCCTTTCTTTGCCAACTGAACAAAGAATACCACAGAACTAACTCTTATGCCTAAAAATACTATCATTGCAAACGAACAGAACTGAAAGATAAAACCTACTTATCCCTTATCCATCCTTATCGCTCACCCTTTAACGAGAAGGTCAAAATCAAAAGTACAATTGTTTCTTCACTATTATAAATAGAATTACTCTCTTGACCTAGTATTTCAAGCAACATTAGGAGTAACATATTTAGAAGATGAGATAGTTAAAATCAAAGGTAAAAAAATATTCTCAATGGTTGTAAATCAAAAGATTCCATTAGCAGTTCAGCATTTTAAGCAATATGATCAAAAGTAAGCAATTATTTCTCCACTATTGTAAGTAGAAATATTCTATCTTGACCTAGTATTTCAAGCAACGTGAGGAGTGACATTCTTAAAAGATGAGAAGATGTTAAAAACTTAAAATCAAAGGTTCAAAACTTTATTTTTAATAATTGTAAATAAAAAATATTCCATTGGTAGTTAAGTATTTCAAATAACATGAGGCTTTAACATTTAAGAAAACAACAAGGCTAAAATGGTGACGACAACAACAACAATGAAGCCTTTTCCCATATTCAGTAAGGTCAGCTACATGGATTCTTTGTCTCCATTCAAATCCATTCTGTGTCATCAGGCTTAGGTCAAAAAAATTATTATCCCGTCGAATAGGTCTCATTTCAACACCTCCTCAGCAATGTAGGATAACATTAGAATCAAGCTTATTATACAAATTAAGGAATGTTATTCTCAAACATCTCCAACATAGTTAAATTCGAATTAAAAGTTACAATAAATCATCATTCAACCATTCTCAAATATCCATTCCTCAAATGAACAATCTCAAACATCTATAAATACTAGTAAAGCTTATTATGCAGGGATGCTCCCCATCTTCGACAAGTGGAAGCCCCATCTTTCTCCATTCCTGCAGTCACCTATATCTATTATCTATTATCTATTAAATATAACTAAAGCTGGATTGATGCAAGCATTCCCAAATCGGCAGGGCAAATCGAATTAAAGCAGAGGACTGCTTTGGAGATTTTTTAATTTAGGGATTTCCATCCATAATTAATTATTTTAAATTAGTTATTTATTTTATCTAAATAAATTGATATTGTAATCTCAACTTTTTTGTAGATAAAATTAGTTAAGAATCAATTAAAATCAATTAGAGTCAATTTGGATCGATTACGATTTTATTTGAATTCAAATTTCTTGCTAATTTTGTAATTCCTCCCTTCCTATATAAAGGGGATGGTAGCCTATAAGGAACAGTTCAGAATATATTAAAATTGAGTTTATCTCTCTTTGTCTCTTTTTTTATCTCCACGCGATCTTCGTGATTCATCTCCAAAACCCCGCGCAATCGCGCATTTTTCTCCTTCTTCTTCCACTCTCAAAATTTCTTCCACCGAAAATTATTTTCTACAGTTTCAAAATTCTTGTTTGCATCAAGTGGTATCAGAGCATGGAAACTTAAATCATTCTTACGATTCGATGATCCTATTGCATATTAGCGACTTCAATTCGATTTGAGCCATCTCGGTCACGTGAAGGTTCAACAATGGCTTGATGACAATATATTTATTCATGAAGAAGAATCAATGACACCACTCGTGGTCTCTGGAGGCATGTTCATCCAAGATGAAGATTTATTAGATACAATTGTTGTACAAGAAGAAAACGAAGACTCGGGCCATGTTTCTGATGAAAGTCTCTACGAGGAAGAACACGAACTCATCAATCTACCCATGTTTGAATCTGTTGTCCCATCGAGTCTCCGTCATCAACGTCTTGTACCCCCGTTGCCCCCGCACCACGCCACCATCCAGAGTCGACGATGCTGCTCAGCCAACCGACACGTGATCCGAGCTCACGACTCGCGTGCAGCCCATGCCCCACCTGTGTGTTGCCTCGCGTGCAATCTGCGCAGCCCCCGTCAACGTCGCCAAGTGTGCTTTCCCTTCTCAGCCCTCCATCGCTCGATCTCGAGCTCCGAAGGCCATTGCGCACTCATCATGCACAGTTTTCACCACACGCACGAGTCGGGGTCGTCGCGCCTCCTTTTGCAGCGCCGCCCGAGGTCTCCCTGCCTGTTATGTCGCCGTTGCTGCGTACGACCATCCGACCCAGCCTGCCACTGCCCTCGCATGATTCCTCACCGTCCGCACGGTTGGAACCCTAGATTTAGGGCTCGACGCCAATGACGTTGGAAGAATAAATCTGAGAATGCAAAGGCTCCTACTTTATCTCCCACGAATGACCATTCTCATAAAATTAGGGATTGAGATGGATATGGGAAAATTGTAGAGATATTCTCCCTTCTAAAAACTTTTATATAAAGATTCAAGTTGTTTTAGTTGAAGGTGTATAATATTTGCAGCCATACCCCTCAGTAGAAAGAAACTACAAACGTAACATGGAATATGATCAAAATTGGGGATATCTAGTAATCCAATCTGGATGGAATTCTCCACCGACGGAATGAAGATCAAGCAATTTGTCAGGAGATGAATTTTTCAAGCGAAGGAGAATTGATGCAATCATTCCCAAATTGGCAGGGCAAATCGAATTAAAGTAGAGGGTTGATTGGGAGATTTTTCAATTTAAGGATTTCCATCCATAATTAGTTACTTTAAATTAGTTGCTTATTTTATATAACTAAATTGAGATTGTAATCAACTTTTTGGTAGATAAAATTAGTTAAGAGATAATTAGAATCAGTTAGAGTCAATTAGGATCGATTAGAATTTTATTTGAATTCGAATTTCTTTCTAATTTTGTAATTCCTCCCCTCTTATATAAAGATGATGATAGTCTATTGTAAGGGACAGTTCATATGATATAAAATTTGAGATTTATCTCGTTATCTCTCTCTCTCGTTATTCTCTCTCTCCGCACGATCTTCGCAATTCCTTTCCAAAACCCCATGTAACCGACGCGTTATACTCTTTCTCCCTCTCTTCTCTAAATTTCTTTCACCAAATCATTTTTCCACCATTGGATTATTGTTTTTATCTGCATCATAAATCTATTAGACAAACAATTATAACTCATTCACAACCAATACCTAAGCATGTTTAGGAAATATAAACACCAATAGTGTTATGAACGATATGCTTATATCACATTGATGAATCTCATATTCATCATGCTAAAAACCGCTTATTAAAACCCTGACTTAACCATTCTAATAAAAATCATCTTTAATTCTTTATTATTATCATGTCTCATATTGTGTATAATTTACCCTTAAATTATTTGTATTTAATTCTGCTTATTTTTCTTGTATTTATTTTATCATCAAAAACCCCTAAAAATTAGGTAGATAATTTGTCTATAAATCTTTGACCTATAAAAAGACTAAAAAAATACAAAAACAATTCAAAAATAAAAATCGGTGTTTTTATCCCCCTTAAAAATACCTCTAAAAACACTTTTGTACAAATGACCTCTTTTGGCTTTTTAACCAACATGAAATTGTAGTCTCGTCGAGATGAGCAACTTTCATGTTTTGACTTTATCCTAATTTTGCCTCTAAATATTTATTTTGTATTTATCTTTGTATTTTCAGTATGAATTTTTCTGATTGGGCCACGTGGTGCCCTCTGGGCCGCCCACGTAACCCGCCTCCCCTTCCGCCACCCGGCGCCCTCCTGGGCCATCTGATCCACTCTCCCCCGCCACCATATCATCCTTCGAATTCCGCCCCATCGCCCACCGTCTGATGCGACCTCAGATCTGATCTCGTCCACACCTTCCCGCTTCATTTTCATCCATCCGATCTACCTTTCATCTAACGCTCCTCCTCACGCCACGTTTCCCTTCAACCTCCGTCGTTCGATCATATCCTATTCTATGCCCCTCCTGCTTCCACATCTCTCTCAATATCAGCCACAGGAAGCCCTATCATCCTTTGGTCCCCAACACGCCACGACACCCCACTCTCTCTCACCGTTAGATCCTCCCCATCTTCCAATCTCAGCCACTCCTTCGTGCCTTAACACCAGCCGTTCGATCAAATCCTTGGATCTGATCATAGCCGTCCACCAGATCTCGCATCCTAGCCATTGGATCGCAAGATCCAACGGCTCACCGGCCGTCTCCTAGCTCCGTAACCCCCATTCCCCCCAGTTGTTTCACCTCATCACCCGCCTCTCCCTTCCATTTTTAGCCACCATCTCCGACCACCTCTCGATCTCCTAACGCCTCTCCCTCGTAACCCCGTCTTCCCTATTCCTCACGTAACCCCCAGGACCACTCGCCATCATTCCTTCACCATTAAACCCCTGTCGAAACCCCCCTCTTCACCACGTAACCGCCCGACCCTCTCCACCTATATAAGCCTCCCTCCGCCACCGTTGACCTTTGTCCACCATTCTTGGGCTTAATACTAGCTTCCTCCGCCCCTCCGGTGACAGCAGAGGGGCGGAACGTCGAGGCAACGATGGGTTTTTGCCCGGTGTCGACCCTCGGCTCCTCCGTCGAGTAGTGGCGCCTCTGGCATCCGCCGAGCTCGCTGGCCTTGCTGACCAGCTGGGCGACGACCCCGAGGCTCTTCTGAGCCTCATCCCAAGCAGCCTCATTCATCGGATTCCCCTCTCTGACAAGGTCTTCTTCCCCCTTCTTTTTCTTAGACTTTCTCTGAATTATACCCCTGCCTATCGTCACCATCACCCTCATCTGACCTCCTCATTAGCTCCGCCCGACCACCAGCATCTTCGCCGACCACCCTCCTCTTCTTTAGGACCTCCTCCGCTACGACTCCCTTCTTCTCCACTTTCGCTGGAAACGAAGACCATGGCCTCCACCTCCAATCAGACCACGGCCTCCACTCACCTTCCACTCCACACTCATTCACGCACGAGCACGCTTCGGCTATTTCTAACATCTGCAGGTGCTCAAGACGTCAATGATTGGAGTTAGTACAGGTGCTCCGATCTTCTCCTCCACCACCGGTGGCACGCCATCGATCTGCCAATCCATTCGCTGCTGGAGCACCGTCGCGTCATCAACTGCTTTGCGAGAGCCCGGACTTTCTTCTCCGACCATCAGAATGCCTCGCGGGGCACGGTGGAGCTCTATCGGGTACACCGGAGCCCCGCCTCCTCCGGTGGCTCGCGGCGGAGATGATGCTACAAATGTTGTCCGATCTTTGGGATCGGGCGGCTAGGATGATGCCACGTGGTGACCGAGCCTCCTCTCCAGACCTTTAGGCTCGGGTCCCACTGAACCTCGACCCGAGCCTCCTGACGTGCCACATGGCCCTAACCAGAGGTATTCTCCCTCCTAAAAACTTTTATATAAAAATTCAAGTTGTTTTAGTTGAAGAGGTAGAATATTTACAACCATACCCCTCAGTGGAAAGAAACTACAAATGTAACATGGAATATGATCAAAATTAGGGATATCTAGTCATCCAATCTGGATGGAATTCTCCACCGACGGAATGAAGATCAAGCAATTTGTCAGGAGACGAATTTTTCAAGCGAAGGAGAATTGATGCAATAATTCCCAAATTGGCAGGGCAAATCGAATTAAAGTAGAGGGTTGATTGGGAGATTTTTCAATTTAAGGATTTTCATCCATAATTAGTTATTTTAAATTAGTTGCTTATTTTATATAACTAAATTGAGAATGTAATCAATTTTTTGGTATATAAAATTAGTTAAGAGAACTAGAATTGGTTAGAGTCAATTAGGATCGATTAGAATTTTATTTGAATTCGAATTTCTTTCTGATTTTGTAATTCCCCCCCCCCCCCTCTTATATAAAGATGATGATAGTCTATTATAAGGGATAGTTCATATGATATATAATTTGAGATTTATCTCGTTATCTCTCTCTCTCTCTCGTTATTCTCTCTCTCCGCGCGATCTTCGCAATTCCTTCTTAAAACCCCATGTAACCGACGCGTTATTCTCTTTCTCCCTCTCTTCTCTAAATTTCTTCCACCAAACCATTTTTCCACCATTGGAATATTCTTTTTATCTGCATCATAAGTCTATTAGACAAATAATTAAAACTCATTCACAACCAATACCTAAGCATGTTTAGGAAATATAAACACCAATAGTGTTATGAACGATATGCTTATATCATATTGATAAATCTCGTATTCATCATGCTAAAAACCGCTTATTAAAACCCTGACTTAACCATTCAATAAAAATCATCTTTAATTCTTTATTATAATCATGTATCATATTGTGTATAATTTACCCTTAAATTATTTGTATTTAATTCTGCTTATTTTTCTTGTATTTATTTTATCATCAAAAACTCCTAAAAATTAGGTAGATAATTTGTCTATAAATCACTGACCTTTAAAAAAACTAAAAAAATACGAAAGCAATTCAAAGATAAAAATCGGTGTTTTATCCCCCTTAAAAATACCCCCAAAACACTTTTGTACAAATGACCTCTTTTGGATTTTTAACCAACATGAAAGTTGTAGATCTCGTCAAGACGAGCAACTTTCATGTTTTGACTTTTTCCTAATTTTGCCTCTAACTTTTTATTTTGTATTTATCTTTGTATTTTCAGTATGAATTTTTCTGATTGGCCATGTGGCGCCCTCTGTGCCGCCCACGTGGCCCGCCTCCCTTTCCGCCACCCGGCTCCCTCCTAGGTCGTCTGATCCACTCTCCCCTGCCTCCATCTCATCCATCGAATTCTGCCCCATCGCACACCGTCCGATGCAACTCCAGATCTGATCTCGTCCACTCCTTCCCGCTTCATTTTCATCCATCTGCTCTACCTTTCATCCAACGCTCCTCCTCATGCCACGTCTCCCTTCAACCTCCGTCGTTCGATCATATCCTATCCTACGCCCCTCTTGCTTCCATGTCGCTCTCAATCTCAACCACAGGAAACCCTCTCATCCTTTGGTCCCCAACACGCCACGACACCCCACTCTCTCTCACTGTTAGATCCTCCCCATCTTCCAATCTCAGCCACTCCTTCGTGCCTTAACACTAGTCGTTCGATCAGATCCTCGGATCTGATCATAGACATCCACCCGATCTCGCATCCTAGCCATTGGATCGCACGATCCAACGGCTCGTCGGTCGTCTCCTACCTCCGTAACCCCCCTTCCCCCCATCCGTTTCACCTCATCACCCGCCTCTCCCTTCCATTTTTAGCCACCATCTCCGACCACCTATCGATCTCCTAATGCCTCTCCCTCGTAACCACGTCTTCCCTATTCCTCGCGCAACCCCAGGACCACTCGCCATCATTCCTTCACCATTAAAACCCCCGTCGAAACCCCCCTCTTCACCATGTTTACCATTCTTGGGCTTAATCCTAGCTTCATCCGCCCCTCTGGTGACAGCGGAGGGGCGGAACATCGAGGCGACGATGGGTTTTTGCCCGATGTCAACCCTCGGCTCCTCCGACATGTAGCAGCGCCTCTGGCATCCGCCGAACTCGCTGGCCTTGCTGACCAGCTGGGCGACGACCCAGAGGCTCTTCTGAGCCTCATCCCAAGCAGCTTCATCCATCGGATTCCCCTCTCCGACGAGGTCTTCTTCCCCCTTCTTTTTCTTAGACTTTCTCCGAATTATACCCCCGCCTATCGTCACCATCTCCCTCATCTGACCTCCTCATTAGCTCCGCCCGACCACCAACATCTTCGCCAACCACCCTCCTCTTCTTCAGGACCTCCTCCACTACGACTCCCTTCTTCTCCACTTTCGCCGGAGACGAAGACCATGGCCTCCACCTCTAGTAAGACCACAGCCTCCACTCACCTTCCACTCCACTCTCATTCACGCACGAGCACGCTTTGGCTATTTCTAACATCTGCAGGTGCTCAAGACGTCAATGATCAGAGTTAGCACAGGTGCTCCGATCTTCTCCTCCGTTACTGGTACCACGCCATCGATCTGTCAATCCATTCGATGCCGGAGCACCGCCGCGTCACCAGCTGCTTTGCGAGAGCCCATGCTTTCTTCTCCGACCATCAAAAGGCCTCGCGGGGCACGGCGGAGCTCCATCGGGTACACCGGAGCCCCGCCTCCTCCGGTGGCTCGCGGCGGAGATGACGCTACACATGCCGTCCGATCTTCGGGATCAGGCGGCTAGGATGATGCCATGTAGTGCCCGAGCCTCCTCTCCAGACCTTTAGGCTCGGGTCCCACAGAACCTCGACCCGAGCCTCCTGACGTTGCCATGTGGCCCTAACTAGAGGCCACCTCCCGAGCCTAGGCGCCTCACGTGCAGCGCACATAAGGCCCTAGGAAATTAGCACGATGGACCCCGAACATTCAGCTAATTACAATTTGGTCCCCAGGCACGTACCTCATGTGCGTGCCTGGGTATTTTACAGGGAGGCCCTCCAAAGTTTCAAAAATTGCCAAAATTCCCCCGCGCTATGGAAAAGTTATGAAGGGGCCCATGCGGTTTTTGGTATTTGCATTTTGGTCCTTCTAGGGACCTAAATGCACTGTTTATCCTTTTTATTTCTTGCATTTTTATTACAATTATGCCACTGCATTGTTTTCTTCAT
This sequence comes from Ottelia alismoides, assembly GCA_037367405.1. NCBI lineage: Eukaryota > Viridiplantae > Streptophyta > Magnoliopsida > Alismatales > Hydrocharitaceae > Ottelia > Ottelia alismoides. Next base: position 151,965 of record JAZKJV010003314.1, read on the forward strand.
AACTTGAGCATCGTTGGTCCAAATTGCATGATTTTAGTGTCGTTTTGATCCTTGTTTTGTCCTCTACGTCTTAGCTTACTTAATTTTCTCATTTGCCACTTTTTAAAAGAAGCGATTTTTGTTGTGATAAATGAGACCCTGCTCTTCTTGTTCTTGCTTGGAATTGATGATTATTCTTCATGTTTTTATTCAATCCACTCTGTTTTCTATTTCTGATATGGTGCTCATATTTTTAGGGTATATTTGTAATCTTTAGTTTAGCATACATGTAAGCTTGCGCAATTACTCGTGCTTCAAATTAAATTGCATAAAAATCAATTAAAAAATCATACATCACGGCATTGCTTTGTAAATAGCATAGTTCATCATGTGGACCTGAAACTGAGAAATATTTCACACTTGTGCTTCATGAATCAAAACTCGATAAATGAATTAAGTAGCCGTGTCCTTGCGTTCGACCTTAGTAGACTTGTCAAGTATAAATACTCCACAGCATTCAAAGGACTGTGGTTTTTGCTGAATCGAATTCGCCTCCTATACTAAACGAAAGTCAAAAGACTTCTAGCTTATAGTTCGATTGGACATGTAGGTTATATTTGTGCTTGAAGTTCTTTTCTCTATAAGAGGTGGAATAGAATAACCCGGTTGAAGGTAATGATCATACTTTTTTTAACGAGGCTCAAGTGGCTAACCAGACAGAATTCCCCAGTTCGTCAAAGCGACGGGTTGTTCTGCGTCTGTGACGGAAAGGTCTTTTGTCTTCATCGAAGTAGAGTACGCACGTACGGTCGACGAGCGAGCAATTACTTACGTTCTTCCCTGCGAAAAGTCCTATAGGGCGAAGGTGACCCTCCCATTATTAAAGAGGCAAATTTGACGTTCATCAAATGGCGTCGTTGCTGGGGACACAGCTTAACTTAATTATTGAATTTTGATTTTTATTTGTTGAATAATTTCATTATTTTTAGTTCCTCATTTCATGCATCATTTTTTTTGCATCATATCTGCTGATTTTATTTCTCTGGGTATTCTAACTTTTCTCTTTTATGGCAGGGTCCATGATCATTGAGGATGCTTGATCTTCAAGGAGGCGTGAAGTTGGGAGCTTCCGCTGAAGAGGCCACAGAAGAATCTGTGAAGAAATTCTGAGATTTTAATCAGACAACCTGCATTGCATTGTAAAAAAAACTTGCATTTGCATATTTATTTCCAGTTCTTACATGTTGTAAAAAAAGAGGTAGATCACTTGATGATCTACCTCCCCCCCCCCCCACACACACACACTTGCACATATAAACACACCTCACCCCATCTCCCCTTCCTCTGTAATTTTCACTCTCTCGCTCCCTCTCTGTATATTGAAACGAACCCCCCCCCTCCTACCCGTGTATCATAGTACAAACACTCCCCCCTAATTCAGACCTTACTTAGGCTATTTGTAGCCTAAGTATAGGGGGGACCTGCCTGCTCATCCCTCCCTCGTACCGTCTTCTTGTACTTAGGTCAATTTTGACCTGAGTATAGGGGGATGCTCCTCCTCAGTTCCGCTATATCACCCTATATTTGATCGAGCCTTGGCTTCATGGTCCTTGTACTATGAGGACATAGCAAAAATTAAGTATAGGGGGTATATCGTATATTATTGTATATTTACTTTAGCCTTAGCTCGTGTTTTTAAAACTTTTTAAATTTTGTTTTCGGGTTGGGTTTTGGTAAACTAGTGAACTGAGTTTTGTAAAAACCTTGTAAAAAGTTTTATTAAAATTGAGGGATTAATTTTTGTAAATATTCCTTAAAAAATTAAAAAAATTAAAAACCCTTCTTGGAATTAGACTCTGATTACTAGGATTAGTAGACACTTTCAGTGAGGGATCCTCGGTCTCCCTTAGCAGAATGGGTGGTTTAGAGGACACTGCATATGGCCTTGTCCTCAAGTAACACGGGTCCGTTTATCGGCCCGTACTTACACACATACTGGCTGAGAGTGGATACTTTTATTTGAGCCTAGGCCACTCATTGTCTCTCTGAAGAATTTAAAAAATTAAAAGAAAAGAAAAAGAAAAGAAAAATTAAAACCCATAAAAATCTGCAAAAGACAAAAATCACATAAAAAATCACTAACCAAGGAGTTGGTGTATTCCTGACACATTCACACTCACTCAAAGCTTGATGATTTTGAGGACACTGGATTTCTATGATCTTGAGAGTCAGAGTTAACATACCTTAGTCATTAGGATTTTAAACTTAAATTTCCACACTTCCCTAGTTTGAAAGATTTGAGCACTATATTGTACTCTTTATCTCTACTTTCAAAAGAATATGATCAGCACAGTCACTTCCACAACTGCATGATTGATTAGATGAGTTGAGATATCACTTGAGGAACTAGGACCAGAGATTTGAGTTTAGATCTGATCTAATGATATTCGAGGATGGGATAAAGTTAATGAAGGCGTCGAAGACCTGAGTGTCAGCAAAACCCTAGCCAGTATGTGAACAAGATTCATATGCTATCTCTTCGATATTTACCTATGTGCCAGGGTGTGATGAAACTTAAATGGAAATTGTTGATCACTGTGCGCCAACTTTTAGTAAAAGCAGTGGAGCTAACCAACAAAAGAAAAGAAATGTCAAAGAAAAAGCTCTAAATACCAAAGTCAATTTACAAATGAGCTTCCACCAATGGCGAGCGCTCCCAAATATTTTCAAAGTGTCTACTTGGACCATGCGCTAAGTAGGACCAAGGAGTCGAGCTGACACCACAAAAAGGGCTATGCATCGTAAGCGATACAAGTCTGGGTGTCGAAGGTATCTTAGATACTCAGAAAAGACACACCCCGGTGTACTCCCTGAAAAACAAGTGCACATGACTCCAACTCTCTTGACGGACACATTGATCAACAATATAAAAATTTACATGTGTTGAGTAAAAAGGCACTCGAGAGGCCCCTTGTTCCAATGTGAGGGTGAGAAAAATAGACACAATCCCATTACCTCCATCATCTGGCCGTCCATCAACATTTCAAGTCTGACAAACTAATGAGACGATTGACTGAAGCAAGAATAGACTTATACCCTAGTATTAAGGATGAGGTCTAGAGGAGAGTCTTCGGGACTAAAACTTTGAGTCATGCCTCGACTCGGCTCCCATGAAATGCAGTACACTTAAGTTCATATCCGTATATTATATGTATTAAAAGAGAGTCTGATAATCAGAAAAAATGGATTCCTTCTGACTAAGACTTGGATAAACCCAGAATTTTAGGATCTCTTAAATTAAGGGTCTTCGAAAGATTGAGCCTTGAAATCTTCACTTGCACTGTCAGGAATTAATCTGACTCCTTCATTCTTTAAATGCTCGAGGACGAGCATGGTTTAAATATAGCGGTATGATGAATCTCCTATTCATCATACTAAAAACTATTTATTAAAATCCTGGCTTAACCATTCCAATAAAAATCATCTTTAATTCTTTATTATTATCATGTATCATATTGTGTATAATTTACCCTTAAATTATTTGCATTTAATTCCGCTTATTTTTCTTGTATTTATTTTATCATCAAAAATCGCTAAAAATTAGGTAGATAACCTTTAAAAAGACTAAAAAAATACGAAAATAATTCAAAGATAAAAATCGGTGTTTTTATCCCCCTTAAAAATACCCCCAAAACACTTTTGTACAAATGATCTCTTTTGCTTTTTAACCAACATGAAAATTGTAGATCTTGTCGAGACGAGCAACTTTCATGTTTTGACTTTTTTCTAATTTTGCTTCTAACTATTTATTTTATATTTATCTTTGTATTTTCAGTATGAATTTTTCTGATTGGCCACGTGGTGCCCTCTGGGCCGGCCACGTGGCCCGCCTCCCCTTCCGCCACCCGACACCCTCTTGGGCCGTCTGATCCACTCTCCTCCACCTCCATCTCATCCGTCGAATTCCGCCCCATCGCCCACCGTCCGATGCAACCCCAGATCTGATCTCGTCCACACCTTCCCGCTTCATTTTCATCCATCCGATCTACCTTTCATCCAATGCTCCTCCTCATGCCACGTCTCCCTTCAACCTCCGCCGTTCGATCATATCCTATCCTACGCCCCTCCTGCTTCTACTTCGCTCTCAATCTCAGCCACAGGAAGCCCTCTCATCCTTTGGTCCCCAACACGCCACGACACCCCACTCTCTCTCACCGTTAGATCCTCCCCATCTTCCAATCTCAGCCACTCCTTCGCACCTTAATACCAGCCGTTCGATCAGATCCTCGGATCTGATCATAGCCATCAACCCGATCTCGCATCCTAGCCATTGGATCGCAAGATCCAACAGCTCGTCGGCCGTCTCCTACCTCCGTAACCCCCCTTCCCCCAGCCATTTCACCTCGTCACCTGCCTCGCCCTTCCATTTTTAGCCACCATCTCTGACCACCTCTCAATCTCCTAACGCCTCTCCCTCATAACCATGTCTTCCCTATTCCTTGCGCAACCCCCAGGACCACTCTCCATCATTCATTCACCATTAAAACCCCCGTCGAAACCCCCCTCTTCACCATGTGTCCACCATTCTTGGGCTTAATCCTAGCTTCCCTCGCCCCTCCGGTGACAGCGGAGGGGCGGAACGTCGAGGCGACGATGGGTTTTTGCCCGATGTCGACCCTCGGCTCCTTCGCCGTATAGCGGTGCCTCTGCCGTCCGCCGAACTCGCTGGCCTTGCTGACCAGATGGGCGACGACCCCAAGGCTCTTCTGAGCCTCATCCCAAGCAGCTTCATCCAACGAATTCCCCTCTCCGACGAGGTCTTCTTCCCCCTTCTTTTTCTTAGACTTTCTCTGAATTATACCCCCACATATCGTCACCATCACCCTCATATGACCTCCTCATTAGCTCCGCCCGACCACCAGCATCTTCGCCGACCACCCTCCTCTTCTTTAGAACCTCCTCCGCTACGACTCCCTTCTTCTCCACTTTCGCCGGAGACGAAGACCATTGCCTCCACCTCCAGTCAGACCACGGCCTCCACTCACCTTCCACTCCACTCTCATTCACGTACGAACACGCTTCGGTTATTTCTAACATCTGCATGTGCTCAAGACGTCAATGATCGGAGTTAGCACAGGCGCTCCGATCTTCTCATCCGCTACCGATGGTACGCCATCGATGTGCCAATCCATTCGCTGTCGGAGCACCGCCGTGTCACCAGCTGCTTCGTGAGAGCTCGGGCTTTCTTCTTCGACCATCAGAAGGCCTCGCGGGGCACGGCAGAGCTCCATCGGGTACACCGGAGCCCCGCCTTCTCCGGTGGATCGCGACGGAGATGACGCTACAGATGCCGTTCGATCTTCGGGATCGGGCAGCTAGGATGATGCCATGTGGTGCTCGAGCTTCCTCTCCAGACCTTTTGGCTCGGGTCCCACCGAACCTCGACCCGAGCCTCCTGACGTTGCCACGTGGCCCTAGCTAGAGGCCACCTCCCGAGCCTAGGCGTCACGTGCTGCACACGTAAGGCCCTGGGAAATTTGCACGATGGACCCCGGACTTTCAGCTAATTACAATTTGGTCTCCAGGCACGTACCTCACGTGCGTGCCTGAGTATTTTACAGGGAGGCCCTCAAAGTTTCAGAAATTGCAAAAATGCCACCGTGCTATGGAAAATTTATGAAGGGGCCCATGCGGTTTTTGGTATTTGCATTTAGGTCCTTCCCGGGACCTAAATGCAATATTTATCCTTTTTATTTCTTGCATTTTTATTACAACTATGCCTCTGCATTGTTTTCTTCATAACTTGAGCATCGTATGTCCAAATTGCATGATTTTAGTGTCGTTTTGATCGTTGTTTTGTCCTCTACATCATAGCTTACTTAATTTTCTCATTTGCCACTGTTTTAAAAGAAGTGATTTTTGTTGTGATAAATGAGACCCTGCTCTTCTTGTTCTTGCTTGGATTTGATGATTGTTCTTCATGTTGTTATTCAATCGACTCTGATTTCTATTTCTGATATGATGCTCATATTTTTAGGGTATATTTGTAATCTTTTGTTTAGCATACGTGTAACCTTGCACAATTAATCATGCATCACTTTAAATTGCATAAAAATCAATTAAAAATGCATACATCACGGCATTGCTTTGTAAATAGCATAGTTCATCATGTGAACCTGAAACTGAGAAATATTTCACACTTGTGCTTCATGAATCAAAATTCGATAAATGAATTAAGTAATCGTGTCCTTGCATTCGACCTTGGTAGACTTGCCAAGTATAAATACTCCACAGCATTCAAAGGACTGTGATTTTTGCTGAACCGAATTCGCCTCCTATACTACGACAATTTCCCATTATTAAAGAGGCGAATTTGACGTTCATCACACATCTCTCTCGAATTGAATACCACTGCATTCCATTGTAGCTCTTTTTTTAGGAATACAGAATGTTATAATTGCAACCACTTTTGTGTGTTTGTGTATGTGTGCTTGTGTATGTGTGCGCATATGTGTGTATGCATATGCATGGGTGCATGTGTGTAGCATGTGCATGTGCATGCACGTGTGCATGCACGTGTGCGTGTATGTGGGTATTGTGTGAGTGTTTGCATGAGTGCGCATGTATGTGGGCATGTGGGTGGGTGTGTGGGTATGTGTGTGTGCGCGCGCGCGTGCGTATGCGTGGGTGTGCACGTGTACACATGTGTGTGGGTGGGCACACATGCGTGCATTCATGTGTGTGTGAGGGTGTGGCTATGTGTGCATGCATGTATGTGTGATAATTAAAGTAGAACATGGTTGTAAGATTCAATAGAAGAATAGTAAGATTGTAAACATATGATCAGTAATGTAAAAAACATCCAGCAAATTGGACTATATATATGAGTAAAATTCCAAAAGGGGTAGTAATTACTCTAACACTTTGTAATAAAAAACGCTGAAGTCGTAGTTATGTGGGTTGGAGCAGTAAGACTTGTATGTGAGTAAGGATTATAATCATTCATAAAACCATACGATCCACTCAATACCTGCCTCATGCTCTATGGACCTATAGGACCACATTTCAAATACCAACTTGGAATGATCTCATACCATATTGTGTATGGCGGGTTGTGTCACCTGGCACTATATGTTCATAACAGGTCTCTCCAGGTGATTTGGAAGGGTCACCCTAATTTTGATGATGGCGGGAAGAAGAGATTACTTGATCTGGCTGAATTAAAGGAACTAGATCTCACACATATGATATAATCTGATCTACAAGAAAAAGATGGGTGGCATGATGCCAATATTTTGATGAAGAATTTTCAAGTCGATTAAAATGTATGGTTATTCGATGTCAAACTCAAATTATTATCTGAGAAACTGAGATCAAAATTTAAAGGATCGTGCATTATTATGAAAATGTTTGACAACCATTTGTTGAGATTCGTGACACATCCACTAATGCTATATTTCGTGTTAACGGCCAACATTTAGATCCAATGATTAAGCATGAGAACCCAATGCCAGTGTCAAAACTCTGCTCTTGCAAGAAGTTTGAGTACTGCCTGCCTAGCTTAAGCGTTAAATCACTCATCCATTTGTACACATGCCCACAAGTATATCATTTTTTTGCTTTTTTTTATCTCAAGCTTTTGTAAATACTTAGTTTTAGGGTTCGTTTGGTTACGTGGTTACCCAAGGGTAGCTGGTTTACCCCCACTCCATTTCTGGCATGGAATTCCATCACAAATCAATGTGGCATCGCATCGCATCCCTTATTTCAACCCTCTTCAACGTTCATAACCATATATACAACTATTATTCACAGGAGGTTACACCAACCCACCTTATCCCAGTAACCAAACATAACCTTAAAAAATTATGGGAGAATCCCCATAAAAATCAATAAAAAATGAAAAGCTATGTAAAAACACGAAAACATATCGTTACCTTTCAAAACACTCACCATGGTGGCATGTTTTTCTCTAAGTGGAGGGTGCATTGCAATGCAAGCATATTTTTATTTTCAAGAAATTACATTGCTTACTTTTTTTTGCATTTTTATGCATATCCTGTGCATTTTTATGCATTTTTACAAACTTACTAAAACTATCTGCATATAACCAAAGATCCTATAAAAAATTTCAAAAATCTTTTTGTTCAAAAAATCTCTGTAAATTTTTCTCAAATCCAAAAACATGCTTTCCCTACAATTTTCCTCCTAAAATCATTGACCTGAAATATTAGTCGAGCACTCAAGATATCATTGTTTTGCATGGGAAAGTCCTTTCTAAATTACTTGACTTTCTCACTTTTTCAAATATTCTAGTTGCGGATCTTAGGGGCTAACTAGTTGTTGTCTCCTTAGACTCACTCGCTTTTTTCCCTTCTTGCTTCCATACCTCTTTCTTCGCCTACCCTCACCTACAAGGGTTCCTAGGGATGAAGAGAGGGAATTACCTTCCACACTACATTAAGTAAATTAATTTGCTTATATGACTTCAGTTCATAAAAATTCGTGCCACGGCATATAAGGATTAGTAAACTTCAAAATTTGTATTGTTAATCTAACTACTTGCGTTGAGTTAATCTAACACAAAAGAATCCAACCTTTCATCTACATTTATTTATTCATTTTATTCACCCCCTTCACAGCTCTCTTCTTTCCCCAACATCTCCCCCTTCCCCTCCTCCTCCCAATAGTGTCTTTCCCTCCCCCATCCTCACCATCGCTGACACCACCATCCTTAGACCCCCATCACCACAATTGGAGGTTACATTCCTCCACATATACACCCTACAATTACCTCTGTCTTACACAAGAAAAGAATCCATTAAGTAACTTCTATGAAAAGAATCCATTAGGTAACTTCTATGCCCGCAATACTCCATCAAGGCCAAAACCCCCTCACGCCACAAAGTCATCAGCCAATCACGGGTGGATAAGCTCATCATATCCATGACCTTAAACAACCGTATCTTTCACTTCCACCCCCTCGATAATCAAATATAACGGTGAATGTCCTTGGACACCCTTGGACATTGCTCCATTAAGTGCTTCGAAGAACTCCCCACTGGAGCCATAGCCTGCACATAAGAAGAGATCATGGTGCCCACACAAGGAATCCAACATCTGGAGCATTGACTCCAAGCGACCATTGTCAATCAGGATTGTCACCCAATGACTTCACATACGCCCGCAACTGGCCCATGCACCAAATCTCGCACCAACTACCAACCATCCTCTGCGAAGGATAGGAGACCATCCCCTAGTTCACCATGGGAGGTTGGAAAGCAAAGGGAGAGGAGGTGGAAGCAGTGCAGAGCAAGGAAGGTGTCCGGTAGGTGGAGGAAGAAATCAAAGATAATGGAGTGAAGAGGAGGGTGTGATTCACAAATAGGATTGAATTTTAGAGGTTAATTTGTTAATATTTAATGGAAACCGTCAAAGATAACGAACAACAATAAACATAAGTTAACACAAAGGTATGTAATAATTAGTCACTATTTAGGGGTGTAGGTAAATGAGAATTATGGATGAGGCAAGGTGTAGTTACAAAAGTATGGGTATAGGTGTAAATATCCCAAACGAATATTTTTTTCCTTGACCAAGTGGAAATGAGACCCTAATTTTTAAAGAGATCATTTGGACCGTGCTTGACATATTGCACATAACTATACTTGGACCGACTAGTTTGGAATAGTGTGCATCCAATCAATTGACTTCGACTAGTCACTTCTTTACGTTAATCGCTTAGGATTTTCATTACTTATTAAAAGATCCATGTTGTCATCTTAAAACTAGCGAGATAAAATCCCCAGTGTTCATCTAGAACTCAAGATAACACTACATTATGTTAACAATTGTGCTTTCTACTTTGTATATAAGTTAAGAGGGCATCAAAACTCGACCTAGCTAAACCACAAACCAAGTCCCCACCATGACAAATGTCTAAAACCGACTCCCAGACGGAAGCGTCATGTGGAAACCCTCTTTAGAAAAAACTTGAAGGAGATCTTTGACAAGATGAGATACTAATGGAAGCCAAAGAATGGCGCATAGTTGATTTCATGTGCGCCCAGGACTAGACCAGTAGAAGGCTGGAAGCAAAGATAGACTGTAGAACGTCGCATTGAGGACCATATAATATAGGAGCCACACCCTGATAAATCAGATTAGAGTCAAGACACCAAAGGGATATTTTATCTTACATCGATTTCATGGGTATAATTCAGAGGATCCATCTCATCACATGCAAGAATTGAGGATTGCATCAGGATTTAAGCATTGCCATTTTATTTTTCGGTAGCTTAGGAAATTGGCAAAAACGAATCAAACGTGTAATGAGATGAGCATGCATTTCCTCATAAATTCTTTCACACTGGTCACGCAATACCTTTTTTTTAATGGAAAGACCAACTACCACGAAATCTGGAAATGAATCGTTGTTCATTTGAAGATGGCTGTTCTATAGAAGATGCTCTGCCAGAAAAAAAAACGATAGACAGGTTGGCTTGGAAACCATCCAACTCTGCCATTAGAGTAGTTGATATTCCTGGCATACCTACAGCAAGAGATTGGACTTGAGATTGTCCAGGAAAAGATTGTTATTGTCCACCATTTCCAGCTCTTGAAAGAGATGAGCTACCCAATGTTGACACACTGTGTTTGAAGCGGCTGCTATGGCTGCTGAATCTGATTCTTAGGCTGGAGTATTACAGCTAAAGCAGGGACCCTTTCAAGTAGCACTGTGTACAACTGATCAGCCACTTCATCTGGAATGGACAATTGTCGTTGCATCGGTAAGGGTTGACGTTGGAGTTGTTACTGTTGTAATGGCTGTTTGATTTGTTGATCTTGCATTAGGTGCTGATGATATTCCTGTTTTATTTGTTGGTGCTGAAGCACATTGGAATTTTGTTGAAAAGGATTGACAGTTGGTTGTAATGTGTTGGCGAGATTCTGAATCAAAGCATCATTGCAATTTGACTGATGTATATTGATAGGAGCTTGCTGCAGAGAACCGGTTGCATCTTGTTGCAATGAATCCATATTAGAACAAGGTTGTGAGGCATTGACCATATATTGCTGGGTTGGAATTCTTCCAACTTGTTTTGTTTTAGTCACATACCCGTTTTGCAAGTTATAAACTATGGTCGATTGCTCTGTACTAACTGAGGTCGGCACATCTGCTTGCTGAACTGGAGTTACAATGGTATCAAGTTGTTGTGCAGATTGATCAATAACCCCAGTGGGCTGGAATTGCTGTCCTTGTGGTGATCTTTTCCTTCCTGAACTAACCAGAGCACTTATTTGCTTCTCATAATGTGGGAGCTTATCCTTTAACCCAGGATGGATATTACTCTTGGGCAACTGTAAAAATTGCACCAAATGCCGTAGTGATACTGTAAACTTCCTCAGGTTCTCCAGTCGGTCAGAATGCTCAGCCGGAGGAAGCATGTGGCCTTCATGTTGTTGGTACTTTGAAGTCAGCCTTTCATGCATTGCGCAGAGATCAGTAAAATACATCTCCTTCCAAGATTTTATCTTCTGATAAATCTCTTCTCGCACGTCACTAATTGAATCCACAGATGTCGATGGGGCCTCTGGGAGTACTCTCTTTGCTTGGAGTGGTTGATTTTGCTACTCAATCCGATTCTTGGGATGGAGGAGTTCAGATAAAGCGGTGAGCCTTTCAAGTAGCTCTTCGTATAACTCATCGACCAGTTCGTCTGACACGGGTAATTGCTCTTGCATATGTACGGAATGAGGTTGGAGCTGAGACATATGCTGCTGTTGAGAGGGCAGCTGCCTTTGCATCTGCAGTGTTTTTGGGTTTGGCTGAAGAACGGATGCCACTCGCATCATGGGCTTCCGAGAAGAAGGAAGAGCAGCCAGCAACCGGGAGAGAGAGTCTTGCCCCCATGACATCAGTGTTTGCAAGAGTGAAGAGGTAAATTCGCCTGACGGGTACCCGTGGAAACTTATTCCACGGGACCCCCAGGCGAATATCTATTTTGTTAAGTACCACAAGGGAGCCGTGATTTGAGGTCACGGCTTCCTTTGAAGGAAGTTGTCGCTTGCAATCACGGCTCCTACTCATGGAAGCCGTGACCTCAAGTCACGGCTAGGGCTTGAATTTAGCTCCAGTCGCGACCTGCCCGTTCGCCCACGCGTACAGAACCCTCCTCCCCCTCCCTCAGCGTCGTCGCCTCCTCTAGCACCTCTTGCCCCTCCCTCGCCGCCCACCTCCTCCCATTCCGCCCCCTCGAACCAGTGGTTCCCTCGTGCCCCCTCTCTCGCTGCCACTTCTTCTCGTGCTGCTCCATCTCATTCACTGTGAGTATACCCTAATCTTATACATTTAACGGTAATATTTTTTGGTTTGTATATGCCACATAGTTGTGCCTATTTAGGAGTGGTGTATTGTTCATGTGTAATGTTAACTATTCTCCTTTTTTGAAGAGAGTCAAAGGAATGGAAGTAATATGATTGTGCCATGTTGGTAGAAAGATTGCTAAGGATGGCAAAGAAGTCAGATACGAGAGAGGTCAGGTGAAACCCATAAGAGTTGGGATGGGTTTGACATTTATTGGATTGGTCAAGATGATTGCAAACTCATTTCATCTTGACTTCACCAATGGTACAGAACTGCATGTATTTCACAGGATATTGGAGAATAATGACACATTTTTTGTTGATGTCATGTATGATGGTGATATTGACGATATTTTCAAGTACACTGAGATGATGGGAGGCTCATACCGACCAGTTTTATTTACTGACATTGTATGCACAAGAGCCCGTACGTGTATACGCCAAGCTGCGGTGACAACTCCAAGAATGCATCATATTTCTCGTACATCTGATGTGACATGACCCACTTTTGAAAGGGTCCATGAGAGTCTTCATGTATCTACAACTCATGTGGAGATGGCAGCATCAGTAAATTTACCCCAAGCTTTGGGACCCTGCCTGATGACCCCATCTCCATTATAGGGGAGGACCACGATCCTGAGATTGATCGTATGATGGAGGATACCCCACGGAACACTGATGATGTAATGGAAAATGATTATGGTGAAATTCTTAGCAATGAGAACGAGACTGTGTGTGTTGAGTCTAACATTCCCTTCTATAACACACGAGGCGGTGATGGTTACATCCGAAACGGTGATGATGTGATGGGAATTCATGATGGATTGACGAGTTTAGATGAGTTAAGGAATGGGATGACCTGAAGTCAAAAGAAGGCTTGATATATTCCGTTAAATTGTTTCACATAAAGCACCACTACAATTTTGAGGTGCATGAATCTGACCGTCATGTATGGGTTATTTATTGTAGAGAGAGGAGCATGGATTGCCTTTGCCGGTTGTGTGGACATCGCCGCCCACTTGATGGCCTCTATGTGATTTCCAAATTAGATGCACCACATACTTTCTTGCATCGTGTAGCAAATCAAGATCACCCTCAGCTTGATTGCAACTTCATGGCACGGAAATTTCTGAATCAAATCATGGTCTCACCAGCCATGAAGGTTTCATACTTGCAGCAATCTATTTCTGATGAGTTCGGGTACATGGTGAGTCGTAGGAGGATACGGGATGCTAGAAGAAAGGGAATAGAGGCAATATACGGTGATTGTGCCGCATCATACAATGAATTACCGTATTTGTTCTGTGCATTGGAGACATCAATCCCAGGAACCGTGACCGGTCTCTATGGGGATCCTGTTAGTGGGTACGAGAAGGTTTTAAAGTGGGCTTTCTGGGCATTTGGTCCATGTACCAGTGCATGGAGACATTGCAGGCCTGTTGTTAGCATCGATGACACTCATATGTATGGTAGGTATAAGCAGAAGGTGCTCAATACATGTGGCATTGATGCAGCGAACCACATCCTACCTCTTGCATTTGCCTTCGTGAATAAGGATGATGAAGATAGTTGGAGTTGGTTTTTGGAGAGAGTTCGGCTTCATTTTTTGGGGGATCATATTGGTCCAATTTGTTTCATATCAGATCGCGCACCTGGAATTCATTGTGCCATGCGTTGCCCAGAAGTCCAGTTTCAGTTGCCCTATGTGTATTGGTGTTTCTGCCTACGTCACGTTGCTAGTAACTTCAATGATGTTATGAAAAATCAGACAATGAAGAGCATGGTAACGAGGGCTGGGAAGGCTTATACACAGAGAAAGTAGACTAATTACATGGACATGTTGAAGGATATGGATGAGAATGCATGGTATTGGTTTGACACACACAATTGCTCCAAAGATCAATGGACTTTGGCCTGATGATGGACATCTTTTCGGTTACATGACATCTAACTTCTCCGAAAGTTATAACATTGTATTAAAAGATGCAAGATCACTTCCAGTGGCAGCATTGGTACAGAAGACATACTACAATTGCATCCAATATTTCTACGACCGTCATAGTGAGACTATGTCTCATCTGTCTCGTAGTGACCGATTCACCAAATACGCTGCTGACATGCTAAAGACGTGGATGGATAGGAGTAACAATCATCGAATCACTCGAATCAGGGGTGATCCTTTACACTTATATGAACTCATCACAGGGCAACAAATGACACATTTTGGTCTAAAGCGTAGAAGGAAACATTTAGTTTTACTCAGTGACTTGTTTTGCACCTGTCAGAAGTGGCAGGTTCACAGAATCCCATGTTCTCATGCATGCGTTGTTCTAGCACATCTAAATATCGATGTTGATGAGTATATGGGCTCGTGGTATACATGGCTTGTCAACTGAACATCTATGAAGGAGTATTCTACCCCATTGGAGATAGGGAAATATGGCCAAAATTCACAACATAGAAAACATTTCCATATCAAACAAGAGTACGATACAAGGGTTGGCCCAAATCAAAGCGGATTCATAATGAAATGGATATACGTGAGCATCTTGTCCAACACCAGTACGGGGCTTGTCGCCAACTTGGTCATAATCGTCGGTATAGTAGTCATGGTCCACCAAGTATAAACAAATGTGGCTTATATCGGGAGAGTGGCCACAATAGGAGGAAATGTCCCAACCGTACTCGTCAAGATTGTTAACTTTTTGATATTTGCGATAACATTTTATGATCTTTCCTTTTTCGTTTACTTTGTGGTAGTCACCTATTTAACCATTCAATTTTTTAAATGTTGCAGATGGAGCCGGGGCCCATTGATCGATCTGTTTTATATCTACATGACTCTCATAGATCCATGGTGGTTCGACAAGGAGATGTGCGTTGTTAAAAAATTCTACCATGAGTTTCTATCATTATGTTTCATTTTGTTATCTAACGTAATTCCTTTCTTGAATGCACATTAGGTGGCGAGATGGTTGAGATGTCGACGTAGAGAGGGCATATTACGACATGCCGCTATTAATGAACGGATCGTGGCCCATGTATATGCTGCTGGTTTTGCAAGATTGATGCAATTGGACTTCATCTCACTTGATTGGCATTTAATTACTACATTGGTGGAGAGATGGCGCTTAAAGACTCATACTTTTCACATGCGCCATGGGGAGATAACGATCACTTTGCAGGACGTGGCTTACATATTTGGACTGAAGATCGATGGACATTCTGTGATTGGATACACAATGTCTCCTAGTTGGCCTAGACTTTGCGAGAGGCTTCTTGGAGTGAGGCCTGAGAAGACTAACATTGATAGTGCACATATCCGCATGACATGGCTTGTGGAGTATTTCTCCGTACTTCCAGAGTATGCTGATGAGGAGACCATTCTACAACACACCCATGCATATATAATAAAGCTTTTGGGAGGGGTTGTCTTTTCGGACAAGTCTGGCAATGAGGTTTCACTGATTTACCTTCAATGCTCGAAGACATTGAGGCATGTGGACAGCTATCCTGGGGATCTGCTAGCCTGGCTTTCCTTTACAGACAGTTGTGCATCGCATGTAAAGAATAAGCAATAGAGATCTGTGGCTCATTGGTCTTACTACAGTTGTTGGTGTGGGAACATTTTCCCCACATAGCACCCACTATACATCGGAGGCCCGATTGGGAGGGAGCCCATTAGGATGCCGTTGGCAGGAAGATTTCGATGTCACTACTGAGCCAACACACGTGGTACACCCATACCGAGATGCATTTGACCTTTAGACAGAGTCACATGTATAAAACTAAACCTTAAGATGTTGTTACACTATGAGTAGTTATCCATGATTCTAACATAATTCTATCTTTTTTCTTAAATTGTTTGGAGGCCTTACACGTGTGATGCAGATGCTTCCTCCGTACTACTTAGAAGCACCAGATCTTCATGTTGCAAGAGTACCACTCATTCATTTTTGTTTGGTTGAGTTATACACTCTAGATCGTATCTTATGACAGTTTGAAGCACTGCATGGGATTCCAGGTCCGTGCAACACATGCACAAAGCTCCGCTCGATAGATCTTTGAGGGAAGATAAACGTTAATTGGTTCCAATTCCATGCGAACTTCTTGGGGATGTGGGAGAACAAGAGGGATTATATTGTGGAGACGGTCCCTATAGTTCCAGGAGGAGATGGGGTAATAGATGACTATATGAGTTGGTATAACCATATCACCCGACAGTTTACTGGTAGACACGAGTGCATAATGGACTTTGTTGTAAGTAACAATTACAATATCATTGCATTTCAACATCAATAAAATATGACTCAAGTCTTTCTCCTTTTATGGTTTCGAGGTTTGGAGAGATCCATCTGGCGAGGGATGACCCAGAATGTGTGGCATTTTTTGCAGTTGATTTGAAGCACCAACTAGTGGAAGCCATCGAGAGACAGTTTAGAGATGGACTGATGATGATGAGGACACTGGAGGAAATGAAGAAGGGGATTTCGCAGAACCAACTCCTACTGAGCGGGGTCGAGGACGAGGATAAGGGTGAGTACGTGAAGGAGAAAGAGTTGGAGGAGGTCGGAGGCGGCATGTCCAAGCATCTATTGCTGATAATTTTCAGACTCCTTTTCAGGACCATTGCATCCCTAGTAGCCCATCCACACCAATCGCCCCGGTGAAGGAGAGGGGTCCTACTGACGTCGGCCCTTCACGTTTCTCTCCACTTCTGGGTACTTCATATGGACGATGTTGTAGTTATCGAATGATTTCAGAGATTGATTAAGCTAACCAGATAGTGCACTCAACCCAACTACAGCCTGAGGAGATACCACAAGAACCCGAGGAAAGGCCACCAAAGCTCAGATTCTTTCGTAGAAGGAAACGTGTATGGTGGACTTGTCTTACATAGTGATATGTATCACAATGTATCTAAAATGAACAGTTTTTTGTTATATTATGATGTTATGTGATTTTTTGTATCATAATCGAATCAAGGATAATTATTGTCTTACGTGTGTGATGGACTTTTATTTTATTAAACTTTTTCTGATACAAATTATGTATATTGAATTTGAAAGGCCGCCAAAGCTTGTATATTGGAAGATTTGCATCTCCCTGAATGGGAGTGGCCTGTTCTGGAAGCAGAGAAAGCTGTGACTTGAGGTCACAACTTCCATGAGTAGGAGCCCGTGATTACAAGCGACGGCTTCCTTCAAAGAAAGTCGTGACCTCATGTCACAGCTCTGTTGTGGTACCTAACAAAATAGATATTCACCTAGGGGTCTCGTGGAATAAGTTTCCATGGGTACCCCTCAGGCGAATTTACCTCCTCATCATGAAGGATGGGACATTTTCTTCATTAGTTGATTAGTTCGCTTCCCAGGAAAAAAAGGTTGTCGACGCAGTCTTCCCATGAACCGTCTCCGAGTATTCACATACATATTCGGACCACTAGCACCGGGATATTTCCGTTCCATGGCAAGAATTTTCATTGAGATTCCCTGCAAGTAGTCACGGGACTTGTAGGCATTAAAGATTTGTTCTTTGAACCTTACAACAATCTTATGGACTAGATATTGACAAGAGTCGCTACAGAGCATCCATGATCTTGCGGATGATGCGGTGGCGTACGTCAGGTGGTAGCTGTGCTCACCACTCGTTATTGGGTCCAACCCCTTCCAGCACGTCCATCGCAGCGTCTGTTTCGAAAAAGAAGCGTTAGGGTTCAGGGGGCGACCGAGTAGAAGAGACGCTTGCCTATCGTCAACCTTCCTCGATCATGAGAGAGAAGCGTGAGGCATGCCAACCTTCCTCTTTCAAAGAAGGTATGTGTTAGGGTTAAGGAGGGAAGATGAAAGAGAGAAGAAGAGCGGATGGACAGAATGACGGAACGATCTAGTTACAAAAGAAGATAAGAATAACCTTTCTGAGGAGAGCGAGAGAGCGTGCAGAGTGGATCAGAGGGCCCTTCCATGTACGGCGGCCCTCCTCTTATACAACACCCAGAGGGCTTTCGGGAGCAGATCCTCACTATTAGAGGCATTTCGATAGCAGATCTAAAGCTGTTTATGAAGGACTAATCCCATTCAAATCATATTATTTCACCTTATTCCGCTTTTATTTACATCTTTATTATATTTTATCTGCCTTTATTTTATCTTATTCTCATTATTCTTATCTTTTCTGCCAAGCAAAAAATAGACCATTATTCTCTTTATTCCACATCTTATTCATTCTTATTCTTGAACCGAACGCCCTCCTAAAAAAAGAGAAAGATCATTAGACCATTCGTTTCCAATATTTTTCTTTGTTATAACTTATTACTATGTACACAATCTTTTATATAGCCAATGTTTTGACCATATCACACTATGTATCACTTGATAACTCAAAAAAGACTTCAGTCTCTAGCTCAAGTATGTATGATTGAAAATGAAAGAAGGAGGTTTTATTATGCTTTAAAATATCTTTGTGAAGAGAGCAGGAACTGGATTATTCATAAATAAAATAAATGCACTAAACAATGATTATTTCACACTAATTATATAAAGAGAAAAATGGGGTTGCCCCCCTCCCATTTTTCGGTGATTTTTTTCAAAAATATTGTCATGTATTTTCATCACTATACATGTTGTATATGTAGGACATATGGGTCTCTGTTTCTGATGAAATTGGAATGGCATATTAGAGGGATATAATGATAAAAATACATAATAGTATTTTAATTGGAATGGCATATTAGAGGGATATAATGATGAACATACATAATAGTATTTTTGAAAAAAAATCATCATAAAATGGGATGGAGAAGCCCCATTTTTCCCTTACATAAAAGTTGCAATTTTTTTCATTCACACCTACAAATATTTTATATATAAAAAAAGATGTACAAATGTGAATACAAATATTTGCAAACATCAAAGAATTATCCGTATCCATTTTATAACGATTACAAATGCGAATGTCAATTTGTATAAAATGAATACCACAACAAAATAAATATGCATGTATTCTAATTGATTTTCGTCAACACTTGCAAATATAAAAAAGTATCGTGGTAATGAGATTTTTGCACCTCTATTATTTATGGTGCTTTCTATTTTCAGTAAACGATCACTCCCTTTCATTCACCTAATATACATGACAGTTGGAACGTCGCAAAACCAACAACATAAGTTTATCCTAAACTTTTGAGAGTACATGACCACCTCAAAACACTAACCACATGGGGAGTAAGAGGATTGAGACAAAAAGAACAATGGAAGCTACAAAATTCGATGTAGTTCCCCCCACTCATCAATTATATAAATCCACCAACCGAAAGACACCAAACCTCTATTTATCGAGGAAGGAAGAGTACCAAACCAAACATAATCGGATCTTTTTTTATTAGGCAATCCAACAAAAGAAACAGACTATCAAAAGGCAGCACTTCATGTTTTACATGTGAGCTCACCTCCTCGTCAAGTGTCGACATCGGTGAAATTGCCTCAAAACATGGGGTAGTCAGAACAAAAAAAATAAATAGACAAGAAAACAAAATTAACCAATTGAAACCTGAAATCAAAGAAGCTTATTTAATTCTAAAAGTAAAGCCTCATCCGGGGTTTCAGAATTCTGAAATGCCTTGAGACATCTCTCCTTCCAGAGGAACCACCAAATCGATGCAGTTTTTACTAGCCCGATACATCGAGTGTCATCGCAAGATCCAAAATCCACCTCAAATATAATGGATCCAACGAATAAGCATGCCCGGTTATATAAAGATCAATTTAGTTTTAGGACATTTTACAGAGAATATGATTCATACTTTCAGAATAAGACTTGCGAAGATGACACATGTTGACACATTCTAGACCACAATTTTGTAGGCAATCTTGGATTTCATATTTATGATGATGTATGAGCTATAAGAAATAGGAAACATAAGGGTGAAAATGCCTCCTCCAGAAATACGAACTGAAAGAAGAAGTCATACCCCCAATAACAAGCAGTTAGTAGATTTGCTTATTTGAAGTTTCTCCTTTAACGTTTTTGAGGGAAAGATAACTTCACTAGCATCTAAGTTCAAACAAATTCGTCCTAAGAGGATTTTAAAGGCATTTGCTGTATGTTACAGGCGAAGAGGCACCCAGCTATGTAAGCTCGATAGCCAGCTAGGTGTTATTTTTATTGTAGAAGACCAAGAATCCTTTTTATTTCTTGCATACCTCTAAAGATCGAGAAATTTATCCTTCAGGACAGGGATTCATTGAAAGGGTCTGACCAAAACAGAGAGTCATCACCCTTATTTAAACATTAAAAAGGGGACTATCTAATATTTTTGGAGCCCAATTTGATGTCTCTCCAAATAATTGAGTCCTTCCTATTTGAGTTTAAGTGAATCAATACTTTTTTTAAACCCCAAACTAGATAAATTCCCGTTAGTCTAATTGCCAGGGATTCCTTTTCTTCTAAAATCTGGTAATGATAACATGGAGTCATTGAAATTATGAAAGTTTAAAACATCATATCCATCACTGCATTTTGGGAGGTAAATTTTGTTCCATGCAACCATTTGTATGTTCCTCCCCTTCTTACAACCATTCCAAAGAAAATCTCATCTAATCTTGTCAATCTTGTTAATGACACATTTGGGATGTTTCAAGGTTGAGAACAAATGGAAAGCTAAAGGAGTGAGGCTCGTCAAAAGGTGTTTTTCATTAAATCCAGTTCATATGGAGCTAAGTTTATACCAAAGAAAGAGGACGTGTCCTTATTTAATTGGAATATTGATATTGGGTGGACATTTTTGAATGTAGACTCAAGATTTTTGAGTGCTTCTTCTTCAAATCTTATAAAAATTAAGAGATCGTCAGCAAATTGAATGTTTGTGATCTTGGTCGCTTTTCCAGGAATCCTAAATATATGAATTATATCAGAAAGTTTTTTCAGCATATGATCCAACACATTCATTGAGTTTATGTATAGAAGAGGAGATTGGAGATCTCCTTCTCTAACTTACCTCTAGGGTTTGAAAAATCCACTAGAGCTCCCACTAATTTTAGGGAGATTTTAGTATTTTGAACAATAGAGATAATTCAAAAAACAAACTTGAGGGACATCCTGAAGTCTCAAGGGTACGAATCATGAAGTCCCATTTAAGAGTGTCAAAGCTTTTTGGAAATCCACTTTGAAAATAACACCCTTAATACCATAATTTGACTAGTAGTTGAGAATCTCATGAGTTATTAATATACAGTCATGGGCCGACCTCTTTTTAAGGAAGGCACATTGGGTTGGAGGGATAAGCTCGTTTAATTTTGAGTTCCACTGCTCAGCTAGTAGTTTTGATATAATCCTCATAAGAAGGTTTGTGAGACTTATGGTTCAAAAGTTTGAAATATTTTCGGATCATCGCATTTATAAATCAAAGATATTATCAGGTTATTTATATGTTTACGGTGATTTAGATCCCCATTGTTATCGCACGTATAGTTTAACATCTCCATGAAATCTAATTTGATAACAGGCCACATGCCAGTAAAAAAAATTCCACGATGAAACTATATGGACCTGGCACCTTATGAGGTTTGAGGCCATTTAAAATTTTATAACCTTGGCCAACATGAAGCGAGCAACCATCTCCTCAGGGTCAACAATCGAGCCAGTGAGATTCAAATCCAAATTGTATATTAGTGGGTCTAAAAGTTGTTTATCCATGAAGAGTGTAAAGCCTTGAACTTGGAAGTCTCTCGGATCTTATATCATAAGTTCCGTCTCTTCAAGGGGAAACTAATGGAATTTGTTTCGTATGAATCAGACTTCATTTCGATTTGTTATGATTTTCGGAAGAAAGAGAAGTAAGAAGGTTTAAGACGTCATTAACCCGTAATGAAGACAAATTAAATATGATTAAAGAAATCAATGATTTATTGAGGATCTCTAATGACCATTAGTATATAGTAATAAGTTGTTAGCAAAAGTTAAATGTGAGTTGCGAAAGATAAATTGCGATTAGTGAAAGTTAATCATGATTAATATTAATTAAGCGTCATTAATGAATCTAGAATACCCTGGAAAGTTCTAACTTAAGCCTTAAGTTTTGGATAAGACCCGATAACAGCGGTTAAGATCTAAACCATGGTTTACTAACCATGGTTAGTGATTTTTTGGAGCCTATAAATACCCTATCCCCCTACCCATTCATTCTCTATGATTTCCACTACAACCACTACCTCAAGGACTAGGATCGAGAGGTCAGGAGGAAGAGAGGGAGGCGGGGAAGGAACGCTGGTGAAGCGCAGTCGGGAGAACGAGGAGGAAGGTACGATCCTCTTTTAGTTTACTTCGTAAGCTAGGTTTTCGATTTATCTTCTTTTTCCAGCTTTGTTTTCGATTCATCTTTCTTTCCAATTCATTTTCTATTGTGGTTCGAGGAGAAATCTATGTAACATCCTACTTACATGCGGGAGGCTATGCACGTCAGTGATCCTTATGATTCATCACACTTTCACTCACCTAAGACGTATGGTGTCTATCGATTCTCCATCGCTTATGGTTCTATTCTTTTGATTCCGCTTTTATAATTTGTGTAATACCCTACTTAATGTGGGCGGCTATGCACATCACTGAGCCCTGTGATTCATCAGACCTTCACTTACCTAAGATGCGTGGTGTCTACAAATTATTCATCTCTTGCAGTTTGATTATATTCTTTCAGATTCATTGTTGTTTCCCTCTCAGTGATTTTATAAAGGAAACTCTTTCTGTTTTTCTTTTAAAATATGTCCTGATATAAGGGGAAACTCTATCGAAATTTTCATATAAATATGTCCCAATATAAGGGGAAACTATGCCAAAAATTCCTTGAAATATGACTCCATTTAAGGGGAAGCTCTGCTGAAATTTTAAGAGAAAAATATGTTCTTCGCGTTCTCCGTGTTCTTCTTGTATTCTTCGCGTTCTTCATTTTCTTCGTTTGTTCTTTGAGCTCTTGGCACATTCTTAGTGTTTTTGATATGAAAATAAAAAGGTCACCAGATTACCGCAATCTTCAATCCCGAAATGTCCATAGCTTCGGAGTTCATTAATTTTGGGGTTCTCCGGGACTAATCCCTAATGTAGAATAGAAAGGAATATGACTTAAACTAATGAGAATGAATAAAACTTTTTGTGATAACAAGTTTTGAAAAATTACACATTTGTTTGCTTTTCTCTTCTTCGTTACTTAACACTCGCTAATTGTAATCCTATGATTTATGAAAGACCCAACAGGTATCGGTGAGCCATCACAAGAACTTTAATAATCTAGCCAGCTAATGTAGTCATCCGGCTAGCCACTCTGTAAGATATTTAGTAATCTTTTCATGTATTTCCTTTTAGTTGATGTACATATAAATGGTTATAGTGAGACAATGTATCATGTGGACTTTATTTGTGAATGGAAAAGTGTTGAAATACTTCCTTCTGTGTATTTTAATTGCAGTCTGTTTCTGAATGTTAGTTGTGATAGCTGAATAAATTATTGCTGAGTAATCAGATTCATATATGGGAGTATCTGACGGTCAGGAATTGGGGTTGTGACAGATTGGTATCAGAGCTTGGTTACTCCAGTGTTTTACTTAATAATTGATAACTATGAGCGGTATTTAGAAACTAAGGTTGTCTTAAGATCCTTTGATCTTAATAAGTGATTGCAGCATCATTCACAAGTCATGTCCCTTATGTACATCATTCTAAAATGTATAGGACCTCACCTTTGGCCTTGATTCATCCCATGATCACGGCAGACCAAGATGTATCTAGGCAATTAGTGGATTTGATAGTGATGAGCCATGAGATGGGTCAATGATAATAGGCATTAGAGCGAAGACTCAATGCCACAATGAGAGATCAAAGTCATCCAGACCTATGGATGCTAGAGTTGAGGGTTCTATTCACCCTCATAATAAAGAATCTAGATACATCAGTCCATAGAATTTGTTTGCCTCTACTCCATTTGGATGAGCAGTGGAGGAGGCGCTTTGTAGGTGCAAAAAAAGAAGAAGAATATTTGATTCCTATTGTAAGGATAAGATTATGATAAAAGCACAAAACCATTATCTAAGTAAGGAACCATGAGGTCAATTATAATTCAAGAAGATCTTAGACGATTGTGTGGGACAGATTGGACGACATCATTCACCTGATTATCTACTACTTATCTAAATGAATTATTTTGATCTCATCCTGGGGATGGATTGGCTAGAAAGGCATCATGGATGCCTTGACTATTTTCAGAAGGTAGTAGTTTTTCTCCTTCCTAACTCGATAGAGTTCCAGTTCATTGGAAAGACATCCAATGATAATGTCAAATATATCTTTACTCTGAAGGCACGACAGTTGTTAGAGAGAGGGTTCCAAGGCTGTTTAGCTTATGTATCAACTACATCAGGGTCAGATAAGAACCTATAGTATTTGAGTTTCCTGATATATTTCGAAAAGAACTACTTGGGTTACTACCTGAGAGAGATATTGAATTTGAAATATCTCTCACACATGATGCTCAGCCTATCTCTATCCCTCAACATAGGATGCCACCAGCTGAGTTACGAGAGTTGAAGGTACAATGACAAGAATTGTTAGATAAAGGATTCATTCATCCTAGTACTTCACCATGGGGTTCATCTGTCTTGTTTGTGATGAAAACGGATGGGTCAATGCGGTTGTGTATTGACTATAGACAACTAAACAAGAAGATAATAAAGAACAAGTATCCTCTGCCAAGAATAGATGACCTCTTTGACCATGTGCATGGTTCAACTATGCATTACAAGATTGACTTATCTGGAAACCCTCAGTTGAAGATTAAAGATGCGGATATTCCCAAGACAACCTTTCGAACTAGATATGAACATTATGAATTCGTAGTTATGCCTTTTGGACCCCAGCAGCTTTAATGCATCTCATGAATAGAGTGTTCAGGGAGTTCTTAGATCACTTTGTAGTAGTCTTTATTTATGACATGCTTATTTACTCCAAGGATAAGTACCAGCATGAACACCTTCTCTGGCAGGCACTTGAAACACTGGAAGAACAAACTGTATGCTAAATATTACAAATGAGACTTCCGATTGCCTGAAGTATCCTTCTTAGGCCATGTTATTTTTGGGGAATGTATAACAACTGATCCTGCAAAGGTTAGTTCGATGATGAATTAGGAGCACCTGAGGATTATCACAGAAATACGATCTTTTCTGGGTTTAGCAGGGTATTATCGAATATTTGTAAAGGACTTTTCACGATTAGCATTGCCAATGAGTATGCTGACATAGAAAGAAGTCTCATTCATATGGTCTGGCGCATGGGAAGCTAGTTTTCAGATACTGAAAGAATGCCTAACATCTGCACCTATCCTTACTCTACCCTCTGGGAGTGAATGGTTTATAGTGTACATTGACGCATCTAAAGAAGGAATTGGAGCAGTTCTTATGCAACATGGTAAGGAAATTGCTTATGCATCACGACAGCTTAGAACACATGAGAGGAACTACCCGACACATGACCTTGAATTAGCTGCAATAGTCTTCGCTATAAAGATATGGAGGCACTACCTCTATGGTATTACTTTTGAAATCTTCACCGATCATAGAGGCTTGAAATATCTATTTGATTAGAAGGAGCTCAATACGAGACAGAGACGATGGAAATAGTTGTTGATAGGGATGAAAATGGATCGGATACGGATCGTATATGCTTATTTCCATATCCATATTCGCTTCATCTCTATCGAATATGAATACGGATACGGATATGATTCAGATATGCATTAAGGAAACTGTATCCTTAAAAATACGAATACGAATCCGAATCGGAAATTTATCAAATCTGAATAAGGATCGAATAAAGAGAGGACCCGAATACGGATCTAATAAAGCTAATCCAACTATGAATCGAATAAATATTGAAATCAAAATATGTATCAATAAACATGGAATCCGAATACGAATCGAATAATGACCACATACGAATACAAATTGATTTTTTTATCAAAGTTCATTATGATTTTAAAAAATGACAATGAAATATAAATAAGCTACATCATGACAAAAGAGTGCGTTGAGGTGACCTGAGTTCTTGATCGGAAGCAAAACGAGAATTGAGTTTCGTAACCGTTGTTTGTGCCCATCTTCGAACAAACAGAATTTTATTAATATCATTAATATGTTGTATTATATAATGTTTAATTCTAATATAATAACATGAGGTTGTATTCGAATATCCGGATCCTAATCCGGATATTCAAGCCATTACCATATCCGTATCTGTATCCGGAAATATTTTACAATCCATATCCATATTTGATCCGTATTCAATTAATATTCGGATACAGATATCTATATCTGAAAATTTTTTGAATATGGTAAGCGGATATTCGGATATATCCGTATCCATTTTCATACATAGTAGTTGAAGGAGTATGATTGCACCATCTCCTATATTCTGGTAAGGAGAATGTCGTAGCATATGCCCTTAGCAGAAAAACATATTCACATGGGTGACGAAGCGATAATCTACCCTTTTAATGTCGAATTATTGACTATTTCGTTGTAGTCGGATAGATCCGCGATAGATCAAAAATTACCGCACGAATCGATTAATCAACGAATGAATGTACGTGTGGTTTTTATGTTTATTTAGCCTGGACAAGCCCTAGGGTCGACTCAAGGAGGCAAAGGAACAACTCGAGATCAAGTTAGAGGGATTAGATCGTGGTTTTCCAAGTGAGTTTTTTTTGGTATTTTTTTATGTAGTAAAAATGACAAATGTAGAATATGGATTGGATTAGGTTAATACGAAAAGAAACGGCTTAGCCAAATTTAATTTTTATGTGAAATAAGATCAAATTAGCCAAATGATATTTTTCCTAATAACCTAATCCTACAATGAGTGCGAAATGTATTTTTTTGGAATTTTTGGCTTTAAGACGCGTAAATGAAAAATGCAAAATGTTTTTAGAGTTTTTATGCAATTTTTCGTGCAAATGATATGCAAAAATTATGAAAAATTTACTGGAAGTTAAATATGATGCAATGAAGCTATAATAATATTTTTAAAATTTTTCTGACACTTTATGATTTTTTATGAATATTTTACTGAAAACTGAGTGACTATGGGTATTTAATTCCTAATTAAACCATGAAATCAAATTATCCAAAAATTGATTTATCTCAAATAGATATTGTAATAAAGAATCCAGGAGAGTTGAAATTTCTCAAAACTATGATTCGTGGAATTAAATAAAAATCATATACAGAAATCACTCTAAAATTTATTTTATGCAAACGACAACTCCAATTTTGATGAAACTTTGGATAGTGATTAAAGCACACTAAAAGGCATCATTCACAATTTTTTCACAATTTTTGGAGCAAGATATAGGCCTGTGCGAATTTTAGAGCTTAAATAGGTAAAATATCCTTGATTTTCAATCTTTGATTTTTAGTATATACTCTGATGCTCACAAAAATGTAAACAAATAGCCCAAAGATAAAGAATTAAATGCGCTATAGCATGCTATTTTTCGTTGAATAAAATGATGATATTTTTGAAGTCCAAATAATCATGTAAAGTTAGGGGTATCCTTGCAAAATAGAAATTAAAACAATAAACTCAAAGTGTGCACAGAGGCACTTCTGCAAATTCGAATACTTGAAGGGAAAGTAATACAACTTTTACAAAATAAATAAAAAGAGTAACCTTCTCAACCCCACGCTAGGGCACAAGACCGACGTGGAGGGATGGATCCTTGGAGGCGGCAGCGGCCGCCGCAACGCACGGCGCCGAGGAATGCGGCGGAGGGCGAGCGGCGCACGCGCAAGCCTAGGGTGCGCGAGGTGTGGCGAAGCGGGTGGTGGCGAAGGCGGCAGGAGGGCTGCCTGAGCTGTGGGGGGGCGTGGGACACAGCACGTCGCGCGGTGGGCTTCAAGGCGGAAGACGGGCAGCGGCCACGGACGACCTGGAGGCGCGTGGAGGGGATGCGGCGGCGGGCCGTCCAAGGCTGCAGGAAGGTGGGGCTGGCAGCTGACGGCGTTGGCGGAGGAGGGCACGGGCGGTGCCCAACCGCACGCGGATGCATGAGGCGGGTCAGCGGTGCTCTGGGCGGCGTGGTTGTGACTGGTAGCGGAAGACGAAGGGGGTCGGCGGACGCCACCGCGGGCTGGGGTCGCAGTCACGCGTGGCCTGATGGAGGACGGGGCGGCGCCTGGGGGCGGCGCACGCGCCTGGAGATGGAGCGGGCGGCGGCACCGCTTCTTCCTGGAAGGGGGCGGCGCGAGGTCGCGGGGCGTGCTGTGGGCCGGGCGCGGGCGTTGTCGAGGCGGTAGGCCGGTGGCGGAAGCCGGGCCGCTGGGTGGAGGCGGCGGCCAAAGGGGGAGGCGGCGGCCGCTTCTCCTGTTCCTGTGAATTTTATTTTTTTTGTATTTTTTTGCAATTTTTTTGTAGTTTCTTTGCAAATAGTGGAATGGATATGTGAAAAGGTAGATGGTGATGATGGTTATTGTGTTGAAAAATGTGGTGATGGAAATGAGATGTTTGTGAATGTGGGCACTATGATAATGGTGATGATGGTTTTTGTGTGGTGGTTTGTGGATGGTGGTTGAGGTGGTGGTGATTTTGAAGAAAATGATAAATGGATCTCTTTTTTTAAAGCAAAATAAACAAACAACGTTAGATAAAAAAATGAAATGACAAGGGATCGATAGAGAGTACTTACCTCTGATTCGCCGAAGGTGGAGCCACGGAATGCGGCTTCCGGTTGTGACCTCGAGGAGATGGCGGTCTCCGAAGCTTGGCAGCGGTTTTAGAGAAGCTGCTGCTACGTGGGCGGTGCTCCACGGATCTCACCTAAGCCTTGTCGTCGCTCGACCTACTGTGCCAAAGTTGTCACCAATGACACATCAAAGGGGGCTCGGAGCTCTCTTTCTCTCAAGAACGGTGGATAAAAAACAATGGGGGAGGAGATGGGAATATAAAGAGGATGAAGGAGTTGGAAAAGAGATGGAGAGAGTGGAGAAAATGGTGGAGGAAGTGGAGAAGATGTGGCTTGGAGTGGGGGAAAAGAAAGGAGAAGAGGTAAAAGGGGATTAAAGGAAATAAAATAATAGAGTAATATAGTAGGTTACTTAAAATAATTAAAATAATAATAATAAATCCGAAAATAATAAAATAATGGGGTGACATGTGGCGGCTCCGGGAGCTGCCACATGTCGCTCCTAGAAAATTCAAAAATTAAATATAAAGAAAATAGAAAAGAAATAACAAAATAGACTAAATCAAAAAGTGGTCAACTGGAAAGTTGCTCGTCTCGATGAGATCTACAGCTTTTGTGAAGGACTAAAAATCAAAGGAAGTCATCTGTACAAAATATATTTTTGGCTGGTACCTTATATATATAAAATACCACATTTTATCTTTTGTAATTTTTTTGTCATTTTTTAATAAGAGAAAAATAAAAATAAAAATAGAGAAAATATAAAGAAGAATATTTACAACTTAATCTAATTTTTTTTGGATTATAATAATTAAGAAAATAAAAGGATAAAATGGAAGGGCAAAATGGTCAATATGTACAATATACAAAAGGGGCCCAAAACCCAAGTTTTGCATACGAGCTCCGATTTTGATGAAATTGGTCTTGTTTCTAAGGTCTTTGAATGTATATTATTTTAAAGGTGAGTAGACCTAATTCGGAGGTTGTATGAGAGAGATATGTACATTTTAAGGTTCATGGTTTTAATCTTGGATTCGGGTTTTATTGGTCAATTTTACAAGTTAGTATTTTTTTGATATTTTTCCTTTATTAGTGTTAGTCATATATACACTATGGAGTTGGTTTTATTGGATTTGTAATTAGTATAAAATATATACAAATAAGGTGTTTTATCTAATATACAGGTGAATATTTACAAGTGAATTTGGCTTCTTATTTTATGCAAATATGAATGCTAAAATGCAGATATTATGCTTGCATGCATGAATGCTAATTACGTAATATAAGTAGAAATATGTTGCTATTTACTCGGGAACAAAGCTCTATTTTCGACTTTTAGAGTGATGAATCACATATTCATCAACCCCTATACTTAAACCTTGCTCATCCCCGAGCAACTAAAATGAAATGCAAGAGTGAAATGATTTTGGATTCCATACCAAGGTCATGAACAAAAGTTGAAAATGGAGCTTGACTTAACCTTTGGATTAATTGTGTGGCGGAACCTCATTGGGAAAGAACTTAAGACCTAATAGACTTCAAGTTCCACAAGTCTTCTATTCAAGACTCCTTAATAATCAGGTCAGAACAAATCCTCAGACGCAAATTTCTGATGACTATGATTCTTACTTGTACTGTGTAAGTGAAATGTAACTCTCCACATCAGAAATGGCTCAGAAACAGCCTCCTCTAACAAACCCGGTCCAGTAACTCTTTCCTCGAGGAGCGGGGTATTCCCTTCTAAGTTCAAGTGCGACTAGCTCAAGAGGAGGGGGTAGAGAAAAGAATGGACGGTAGCCAGTGTAGCTACCTATCCCAGGATGCCTGACTAGTGTAGCCAAGTCATCCAGCTGCAGACTTCTTGCTAGTATACATACTCCGACAGGTATTTTATTTTCACTTGGACCTGTATGATTTTTTTGGAGTTCTTTCTTGCATTTTTTTCTCTTTTTTTTGGAACTATATACAAGGTGCAGCATGTACATCAGGAGTTTTTCCTCTTGAGCCAGTAGACTATCCCTCTTTTGAAGCATTATTGCAACCCACAGCATCCTATCCTTAGATGTCAATACCACCAGACTAGGTTGAGATGCACTACCCTCCCTAGAGGAGGACGGATGTTTCCACCCGTGTGCTACTCCAATCTAAAGGATTCTACCTCCTCACCACCTCATCAATGAAGAGCTACGTGCATTGTGCTTGTTCAAGTTAGGTCATTATCTAAAAGAATCCTGCGTGTGCACGAGATATTCTATTTAGACTTATCAAGATGACATGTGAACATAGACTTGCGGACTCAAAGAATTAAGTCACTTGACCTGAGAAATCTTAACTCCAGTTCCTATAAGGTTCCTCTGAAATTAGGTGGATTAAGGTCAAATCAAGTCCATCCTCAATATCTACTCATAACTTGGTTCAGAACCCACTAGCTTTCCACCTTGCATATGCAAGATATGCAGATGAGATGCAGATGACATGCTATGTAGATGATTTGTAAATGCAAGACTCTTTTTCTTTTCTTTTCAGATGCAGAGATGATATGCAAGAGTAAATAAGAAGCCTATTTTTATCTTCAATTTTTTTTTAATTTTTTGTTTTTCAAAACTTTGGTATACCTCCTATGTTACAACAATTTATAAGTATTGTAGAAATTATACAAGTATACAAATTTTTTTTTCGATTTTTACCCACCCATAATTATTGCAAAATATATATAAAAATACGTGAAAATACACGAAAGTACGAGCTATGGGTAAGTATATATGTAATATATACACACCCCCCTATACTTAGCGTGTGCTATGTCCTCAGAGCCCGAAAGCAACTAAAAAGACATAGCTCGGGCTAAGCGTAGGAGGGCTAAAATAACAAAAAGTATAGAAGTCGTCCCGCCCCCCTATACTTAGGCTCTGGCAGCCTATGTGTAGAAGAAGATCAGAAATGGGGTGGACGAGGAAAAGAGGGGAAATGGATGAATATATACACGGCGGGCATCGGTCCCCCTATACTTAGGCTCTGGTCAGCCTAAGTATAGGACAAGAGTGAGTATGAGGATCGATGTGATCTGGAGGATGTACAATGAACAGTGAAGAGACTCGGGTCACTCCCCCCCCCATACTTAGGATCTGATCATCCTAAGTATAGCCATAAAATGAAATGATATGGAGCCGGGGCGAGTGATTCGAATCACTGGAGAGGGAGAAAATATATATATATATATACAAGGAGAATTGAGAATATACAAGGATTAAGAAGGTTTGTGATGAACCTTATTGCGGACGCGAGGAGGTGGATAGTATACATATGTGTCGCTGTCGGAATCATCCTCAGATGAATAATAGTGAGGTGTAGGGATCGTCCAACGCGGGTCGACACATGGCTGCTTGCTTAGATAAGGCTTAAGAACATCCGAACTGAGCTCACTCATATAAATCACCTTATCTGGACCAGATGAGGACTCTTCCAAAAATTCCTTCTTCGGTGTGTTGAAGGAAATTTTCTTAGTCGATTTTCTAGAACCTGAATCATTGAGAGGGAGTGGAGAGCGACGCGCCTTGAGAGGTTCGGAGGAACACCTCGAGGAATCAATTGTCGACTTCCTCTCACTAGATAGCCGACTAGAAAAGTTAGCAACCGTGTTTTTAAGTGGAGTCAATTCAGTCTTGGTTGTTTCATTTAACAGTCCAGGTGTGGTGCTGACCATGGGTTATTCATCAGATGAGTCACCATATAGATTAGAATATTCTTGAAGGGTTAGCACGCGTTTCGGAAAGGTGCTAGTGATCTCAGTTGGCTTGACATTATTGGGCTCTTGTGTCGGATCATCAAAATGGTCAAGACAATCAGCAAAAATCATGTCCGACTCAATGTCAGCTTCTGGTCGCGAGTCCTCCTTAGAAGCTGTCACGATGGTGGTGCAAGCAGATGATGAAGTGGAGGTGTGGGGAGTCTCTAATCCAACGATCGTCCGGACAATCGGTCTCTCAGGTGTCGTAGAGAGGCGGGACTCATCTTCCTCTCGATGGTCACGACTGTCGGCATATGTACGGGTCACCTTAGAGTAAAGTTTATCAAAGAAAGGATGAGGTCGAAGCGCTCCCAATGCTGTAAAATCGATTTTCCGAGTCTCGCAATCTATAGTCGCCTTATCCAAGGCTAAGAACGGCTTCCCGAGAATAATCGGAGACTGGGAAAACTCTCCTCAGTGCTCAATGTCAATGATCATGAAGTCCACCTGGAGTAGAGCACCTTGAAAAGTAACGACGACTGAAATATTTCCTCTCGACCGTTTGATGGATCGATCAGCCAGCTGAACGATCTCTCTTGACTTTCTGATTGACCTGAGTTTGATCTTGTCAAACACAGAGGTCAGGAGGATATTTATCGGTGAGTCATCATCGATTCTCGCATGGGTAAAGATGGTGTCTTTGATTTCACACTCAACTCAGGGCAACCGCTTCACTCTGCGGCTCTTGGTCTTTCTCTCCATCACCAAGGAGGTGGCCATAGACACTATGTGTCTTTCAGTCCTTGTCCTTTTATTACCCGACCTCTTGGCCATCAATTTACTTCTCACAAATCGTTTGAGGTCGGGAAAGTGATCTATGACCTTTATTAAGGGAAGTTTAAAAATCAGTTCTTCATCGAGTGCTTCCCTTAAGGCAGGATCTAATTTTTTTAGGTCTTTTTCATTTTCAATTTTTATGTGGTTTTTTGGTTTTTCAATTTTTTTGGTGTTTTGGATAGATGAATGATCAGACTCTGGATTGGAAGGCAAGGGGTTAGTGGAAGAGGAAGATAGAATGGACTCCAGCTGTACAAAACATGTGGGTTCCCTAATGCTTTCTTGGTTTTCAACATCAGATCTACTTACATCCTTTTCCACTTTCATTCCCAAGCTAGCAGAAATTGAGTGCAATATTTCCATGACATCTCTCAACTTGTTACCAAATGATTCATTTTTCTCAATAAGTCTGGAAATGTCATCCTCCACAAAATTCCCATGACAATTCATGGGAGAGTTCTGCTCAAGTGGAGGATACTGCTGAGATATTGGGGTCTCATACTCAACATACCTGGACTCAGGCATGTAATGCTGGGTCGAGTATGGACCATCTAGATGGCAAATATTGATCGGAGCCTCATATGATGAAACGAAGACTGATAAGTCTAGCTCATGAGTCCAATCTTGTGAGTGTATAGGCTCTCCGAATGAAGGCTGGTTAATGGAAGCTTGATCACTAAAGTCAATCAAGTCTGGGAAATCATGATGTTCAGGCCTCTCTATTCGGTTTGTTCGATTGACTAAGTTATGCCCTAAGGTCAAGTCGGGATGTGTATATGTAAATTGTTGTATGGTCCCTACTTGAGGTGAGAATGAAGTATGTGGGGGCATATAGTTTTGCCAATCATCTGTCTCAGCAGTGGCTTGCTCTTCGTTCGATTCTTTGATTCCTGCAAGCTCTCGAGAATAAGTACAGTCAGCCCAAGATGGAAGTGGATCCAGAGTGTTAGAATATGGAGTAGGTGAGAAATGCGAAGAAATGGAGAAGTCAGTCGAAGTTCTGACTTCATAATCAGGTTGAGGTGGAGCCGACCACGGGTAAGGATCTCCCGTGGATGGCGGAGGATACATGGAAGAATGAGAAGGCGAAGATGAATGGTATATGGTCGAGGAGGATTGACCAGAGGTCACAGTGTATGGTAACCAATATCCCGACATCTTTGAAGAGGAAAGGATAATTTTAAGCATATGGAGGTAGATTATGTGCAATTGCACAGGATAACACACACAGACAGACTCAAAGACAAATGCAAGAGCAAACCCCGAGTTCACACTCAACACGATGAAGGATCCGAAACCGAGTCCAAATAATCTTGTAGATTTTAAGTGTGATTTTCAAGCAAGATAGCAAGGATTACGCGGCCTTTAGGGAAGTCGGCTCAGAGCCGGATGCGTCTTCCCTGTTTAACCTGTCGCCTAAGATACCGCCGGTCCTTCCTTTCTTTGCTCTTATCCCAAGTCGATGGATTCAAAGACCACACCCCTATCTACCTGCAAGCAGGCGGAGGCTGACAAGGCCGGAACTTCACCCCGGGGGGTTACTGGCAGCTTGTCGCAAAGTACCGCAATTTCGCCCCTATCTACCTGAGACAGGCGGAGGCTACTTGGTACTAGTCAGTGAATCTGAAATTATTCGACTTGTGATATTTGCTAGGATCAGTTGGAACGTGATATGGAAGGCGGGGATTTGGGCTCTGCCTTAAGGTGTTCACACACACTCAAGTACCCTCACTCAGCCTCAAAACAAGGTCGGGGATTAATCTCTCGCAAACAATTTTCCAATTTTATTGATTTTTTGGTTAATAATGTTTAGTAGTCCCGGTTTTAAGTTAAGTTATCACTTTGTTAGTCAACCACACAGCACGCCTATCGTCCAGTCCCAATTTCCTTTTTAATTTAAATGTGAAAATCAGAGGGGGAAATCGAGAAAAGCTGATGCAAGTTAAAAACAATGATGCGTATGCTGAGTAGAGAATACTTACAGTGATCCCTTTGCTTTTATGCAGGATGCAGAACAGAATTGAGATCTTTTACACTATATGCAAATGCGAACGAGAAAAGCCGCTCCTAGACAGGCAGTTCTATTAGCGAGTGAAGAACGAATTTGATTTGACTAGATCTGCGATCTAAGTGCATCTTTTACGTGTAATGTGTGGTCCTAAATAATTACGAGCACAAGCAAATCCTAGAGTGGCTCAAGGAGCCGCTAGTGCAAGCTTAGTCTAAAATTCAAGCCACACAGCAGACAGGGACACGGTTCCACTATGTTTACACACGCGAGAACCTAAACGGGAACCGCTGTAAATGCAGACAATTTTTACAAGTTAAAAAAATGAAAAATCCTTCTGGCGTCTCAACAGCCGACTTGATCCACGAATAGTCGGCCTCCGATGCACTTCGAGATGCGTCGACTTCAAGAAAACCGCTCCAAGTCCACCAGGCCCTCGCACAAAAAGACAAAATTATGTCAGAGAGATATATATACAAAAATGGTGAGAAAAACAATTAAAGAAAAAATGGATAATTACAATACGGCTCGGGGGTCAGACTACCCGAGTGAATGGAAAATGTAAACCTACCTTTCTAAAGTGATCCTAAGCCGTTTGCCTCCCCGGCAACGGCGCCATTTGACGAAGCGATACTCTACCCTATTAATGTCGTTTAATTGACTATTTTGTTGCAGTCGGATAGATCCGTGATCGATCAAAAATTACCGCACGAATCGATTAATCAACGAATGAATGTACGCGCGGTTTTTATGTTTATTTAGCCTGGTCAAGCCCCAGGGTCGACTCAAGGAGGCAAAGGAACAGGTCGAGATCAAGTTAGAGGGATTAGATCGCGGTTTTCCAAGTGAGTTTTTTTTGTTATTTTTTTATGCAGTAAAAATGACAAATGCAGAATATGGATTGGATTAGGTTAATACGAAAAGAACCGGCTTAGCCAAATTTAATTTTTATGTGAAATAAGATCAAATTAGCCAAGTGATATTTTTCCTAATAACCTAATCCAACAATGAGTGTGAAATGTATTTTTTGGATTTTTTGGCTTTAAGACGCGTAAATGAAAAATGTAAAATGTTTTTAGAGTTTTTATGCAATTTTTTGTGCAAATGATATGCAAAAATTATGAAAAATTTAGTGGAATTTAAATATGATGCAATGAAACTACAATAATATTTTTCGAATTTTTCCGACACTTTATGATTTTTTATGAATATTTTACTGAAAATTGAGTGACTATGGGTATTTAATTCCTAATTAATCCACGAAATAAAATTATCCAAAAATTGATTTATCTCAAATAGATATTGTAATAAAGAATCCAGGAGAGTTGAAATTTCTCAAAAATATAATTCGTGGAATTAATTAAATATCATATACAGAAATCACTCTAAAATTTATTTTATGCAAACGACAACTCAAATTTTGATGAAACTTGGACAGTAATGAAAGCATACTAAAAGGCATCATTCACAATTTTTTCATAATTTTTGGAGCAAGATATAGGCCTGTGCGAATTTTAGAGCTTAAATAGGCAAAATATCCTTGATTTTTAATCTTTGATTTTTAATAAATACTCTGGTGCTCACAAAAATGTAAATAAATAGCCCAAAGATAAAGAATTAAATGCTCTATAACATGCTACTTTTCATTGAATAAAATGATGCTATTTTGAAGTCCAAATAATCATGCAAAGTTAGGGGTATCCTTGCAAAATAGAAATTAAAACAATAAACTCAAAGTGTGCACAGAGACACTTCTGCAAATTCGAATACTTGAAGGGAAAGTAATGCAACTTTTACAAAATAAATAAAAAGAGTAACCTTCTCAACCCCACGCTAGGGCACAAGACCGACGTGGAGGGATGGATCCTTGGAGGCGGCGGCGGCCGCCGCAACGCGCGGCGTCGAGGAATGCGGCGGAGGGCGAGCGGCGCACGCGCGAGCCTAGGGTGCGCGAGGTGTGGCGAAGCGGGTGGTGGCGAAGGCGGCAGGAGGGCTGCCTGAGCTGCAGGGGGGGCGTGGGACGCGGCGCGTCGCGCGGTGGGCTTCAAGGAGGAGGACGGGCAGCGACCACGGACGACCTGGAGGCGCGTGGAGGGGATGCGGTGGCGGGCCGTCCAAGGCTGCAGGAAGATGGGGCTGGCGGCTGACGGCGTAGGCGGAGGAGGGTGCGGGCAGCGCTCAGCCGCGCGCGGATGCGTGGGGCGGGTCACCGGTGCTCTGGGCAGCGTGGTTGTGACTGGTAGCGGAAGACGAAGGAGGTCGGCGGTCGCCACCGCGGGCTGGGGTCGCAGTCACGCACGGCCTGATGGAGGACGGGGCGGCGCCTGGGGGCGGCGCACGCGCCTGGAGATGGAGCGGGCGGCGGCGCCGCTTCTTCCTGGAAGGGGGCAGCGCGAGGTCGCGGGACGTGCTGTGGGCCGGGCGCGGGCGTTGTCTAGGCAGTAGGCCGGTGGCGGAAGCCGGGCCTCTGGGTGGAGGCGGCGGCCAAAGGGGGAGGCGGCGGCCGCTTCTCCTGTTCCTATGAATTTTATTTTTTTTTGTATTTTTTTGCAATTTTTTTTGTAGTTTCTTTGCAAACAGTGGAATGGATATGTGAAAAGGTAGATGGTGATGATGGTTGTTGTGTTGAAAAATGTGGTGATGGAAATGAGATGTTTGTGAATGTGGTGTTTGATGAATGTGGGCACTGTGATAATGGTGATGATGGTTTTTGTGTGGTGGTTTGTGGATGGTGGTTGAGGTGGTGGTGATTTTGAAGAAAATGATAAATGGATCTCTTTTTTTTAAGCAACAACGTTAGATAAAAAATGAAATGACAAGGGAATGATAGAGAGTACTTACCTCTGATTCGTCGAAGGTGGAGCCACGGAATGCGGCTTCCGGTTGTGGCCTCGAGGAGATGGCGGTCTCCGAAGCTTGGCAGCGGTTTTAGAGAAGCTGCTGCTACGTGGGCGGTGCTCCACGGATCTCACCTAAGCCTTGTCGTCGCTCGACCTACTGCGCCAAAGCTGTCACCAATGACACATCAAAGGGGGCTCGGAGCTCTCTTTCTTTCAAGAACGGTGGATGAAAAACAATGGGGGAGGAGATGGGAATATAAAGAGGACGAAGGAGTTGGAAAAGAGATGGAGAGAGTGGAGAAAATGGTGGAGGAAGTGGAGAAGATGTGGCTTGGAGTGGGGGAAAAGAAAGGAGAAGAGGTAAAAAGGGATTAAAAGAAATAAAATAATAGAGTAATATAGTAGGTTACTTAAAATAATTTAAAAAAAATAATAAAAATAAATCCGAAAATAATAAAATAATGGAGTGACATGTGGCGGCTCCGGGAGCTGCCACATGTCGCTCCTAGAAAATTCAAAAATTAAATGTAAAGAAAATAAAAAAGAAATAACAAAATAGACTAAATCAAAAAGTGGTCAACACAAAAGTTGCTCGTCTCGACGAGATCTACAGCTTTTGTGAAGGACCGAAAATCAAAGGAAGTCATCTGTACAAAATATATTTTTGGATGGTACCTTATATATATATAATACCGCATTTTATCTTTTGTAATTTTTTTGTCATTTTTTAATAAGAGAAAAATAAAAATAATAATAGAGAAAATATAAAAAAGAATATTTACAACTTAATTTAATTTTTTGGATTATTATAAATATTAAAATAAAAGGATAAAATGGAAGGGCAAAACGGTCAATATGTACAATATACAAAAGGGGCCCAAAACCCAAGTTTTGCATACGAGCTCCGATTTTGATGAAATTGGTCTTGTTTCTAAGGTCTTTGAATGTATATTATTTTAAAGGTGAGTAGACCTAATTCGGAGGTTGTATGAGAGAGATATGCACATTTTAAGGTTCATGGTTTCAATCTTGGATTCGGGTTTTATTGGTCAATTTTACAAGTTAGTATTTTTTTGATATTTTTTCTTTATTAGTGTTAGTCATATATACACTATGGAGTTGGTTTTATTGGATTTGGAGTTAGTATAAAATATATACAAATAATGTGTTTTATCTAATATACAGGTGAATATTTACAAGTGAATTTGGCTTCTTATTTTATGCAAATATGAATGCTAAAATGCAGATATTATGCTTGCATGCATGAATGCTAATTACGTAATATAAGTAGAAATATGCTGCTAATTTACTCGGGAACAAAGCTCTATTTTCGACTTTTAGAGTGATGAATCATAGATTCATCACTGGGTTGGTGAGTGCTATCCAATTCTGAGGTTTACTATCAACGTTGAGTAAATGGAAGTCATTTGATAGTAGTGTATATACTATAACTATTCCTCACTGATACAAACCAAAGATCTAGGATAGAATAAAGAAAGGACATGAGGATGATCCAGTCCTTAAAGACTTAAGACAACAACTTGAGAAGAAAGAGATAGAGGTATTTCATATACAAGTTGGGTTACTGTATAATCATCCCAGAGTTTGTGTACCAAACACACCAGAACTGAGGAAGGAAATCCTACGTAAGGCACAATGTTCTAGATTATCCATTCTTCCAGAATTACGAAGATGTATAAGGATCTTCGTTCAAACTTTTGGTCATCAGGAATGAAAAAGGATATTGATGAGTTTGTGAATTTATGTTGTACCTATCAGCAGGTAAAGGCTTCACACCAAAATCCACCAGGATTGTTGCAACCCCTACATATACTTGAATGAAAATGGCGAAGTATTTCCATAGACTTCGTTACTGGCTTACCTCAGACAACTGGTGGTAAAGATAGTATATGGGTTATAATAGATCGTCTGACCAAGGTAGCACACTTTATTCCAATAAGCTTATCTTTCACTCCAGACCAGCTTGCTGAGTTATATGTTATGCATGTGATTCGTCCTATGGAATCTCAAAGGATGTAGTTCCCGATCGAGATTCATGATTCACCTCACACTATTGGGAAAACTTCATGAAGGCCTTAGGCACACAGCTATTCTTGAGCACAACATATCATCCACAAATAGATAGTCAATTAGAACGGACGATTCATACTTTAAAGGATATGCTACGAGCATGTGCCTTAGAATGGAAAGGATCATGAGTGAAACATTTGCCTCTTGCAGAAATCACCTACAACAATAGTTTCCATACAAGTAATGGCACCATTTGAAGCACTATATGGACGAAGGTGTACTACTCCTTTGTGTTGGTAAGAGGTCGGGATAAAGAACCTTTATGATTTAGATAGACTTCAGGAGACACATGAAGCTGTAGAGCTTGCACGAAAAGACTAATAACTGGTAAGAGTCACCAAAAAAGCTATAGTGATATCATAAGAAGAAACGTTGAGTTTGAGGTAGGTGACTTTGCATTCTTAAAAGTACTGCCTATGAAGGGAGTTCAGAGGTTTTTCCTGCGTGGAAAGTTCACACCCAAGTTCGTAGGTCCCTTTGAATTTATTCAGCGGATTGGGAAAGTCACATATAGACTTGCCCTTCCTCCACATCTTTCGGGAATACATGTTGTTTTTCATGTATCAAATCTGACAAAGTATATTAAAGATCCTGAGTATAAGATAAGCTATGATGATATGCATGTTGAGCTAGACTTGACATACCTAGAAATAATTGTACAAATACTATACAAGGATAGCAAGAAGGTGAGAAATAAAGAGGCATCTCTAGTTAAAGTATTGTGGCGCAACCAAGAGTTTGAAGAAGCCACATGGGAACCTGAAGTAGAATAAGAGAAAAATACCCATACTTGTTTGAATGATAACACTATGTAATGTGTATATCTT
The DNA here is from genome assembly GCA_037367405.1 of Ottelia alismoides. Taxonomy (NCBI): domain Eukaryota; kingdom Viridiplantae; phylum Streptophyta; class Magnoliopsida; order Alismatales; family Hydrocharitaceae; genus Ottelia; species Ottelia alismoides. Next base: position 193,363 of record JAZKJV010003314.1, read on the forward strand.
TATTATAAATGAAATGACGTTCATTCTCTTTAAGTTTGTTATGGTTTCAATCTTATTTAAGGTTGTTATGCCTACATTTCTAGTCTCGAGGACAATACTTCCTTTAAGGATGTTATAATTGTAAAGCCTTGAACTTGATCGTCTCTCGGATCCTATATCATAAGATCCGGCTCGTCAAGGAGAAATCAACGGAATTTGTTTCGGAAGAAAGAGAAGTAAGGAGGTTTAAGACGTCATTAACCCGTAATGACCGTCATTAAGATTAATTAAATACGATTAAAGAAATTAATGATAGATTAGGGATCGCTAAATGACCATTACCAAATACTAATCAATTATTAGCAAAAGTTAAGCGTCAACTGCGAAAGATAAATCGTGATTAGTGAAAGTTAATCACAATTAGCATTAATTAAGTGTTATTAATGAATCTCGAATACTCTGGAAAATTCTAACTTAAGCCTTAAGTTTTGGATAAGACTTGGCTAGAATCATGGGGCCAAAACCATGAGCCTCTAATTGCGGTTAAGGTATAAACCATATTTTGCTAACCATGGTTAGTGATTTTCTAGAGCCTATACATACCCCCCAACCACTCACCCATTCTTTCTCTATGATTTCCGCTACCACCACTACCCCAAGGGCTAGGGACGAGAGGTTAAGAGAATGAGAGGAAGGCGGTGAAGGAACGCTAGCGAAATGCTGTCGAGAGAACGAGGAGGAGGAAGGTACAATCCTCTCTTAGTTTGCTTCGTAAGCTAGGTTTTCTATTCATCTTCTTTTTCCAGCTTTGTTTTCGATTTATCTTTCTTTCTGATTCATTTTCTGTTGTGGTTCGAGGAGAAATCTATGTAAACACTCTACTTACGTGCGGGCATCTCTACACATCAGTGAACCCTGTGATTGATCACACTTTCACTCACCTAAGACGTGTGGTGTCTACCGATTCTCCATCGCTTATGTTTCTATTCTTTTGATTACTCTTTTATAGTTATTTTGATGGAGAAATCTATGTAATAATGCACTTAAGTGCAGGCGGCTATGCATGTCAGTGAACCATGTGATTGGTCACACCTTCACTCACCTAAGATGCGTGGTGTCTGACGAGTCTTCATCTCTTGCAGTTTGATTATATTCTTTCAGATTCGTTGTTGTTTCCCTCTCGATGATTTTACAGAGGAATTTCTTCCTGTTTTTCTTTTAAAATATGTCCCGATATAAGGGGAAATTCTGTCGAAATTTTCATAGAAATATATCTCAATATAAGGGAAAACTCTACTAAAATTGTCCTAGAAATATCATTCCATTTAAGGGGAAGCTCTGCTGAAATTTTAAGAGAACAATATGTTCTTTACGTTCTTCATGTTCTTCGTGTGTTCTTCGCGTTCTTCATGTTCTTCATTCGTTCTTCACATTCTTGGCACGTTCTTCGCATTTTTTATAGGAAAATGGAATTCGATCATTTCAGGAACTATAAATCATCCTTTCTGAAAACGAATCACGATAAAGCACTATACACGCGAGAGAGAGCTCGATTGGGTAACGAAATCATTCCTTTGATTGTTGGAATTTCATATGAGATCGTTGAGATTTTTAATTTTATGTTCTTCACTACCAAGAATCTTAATTTAGCTATTTTTTAGAAAATATGAAAAGTTGCATTGTGATTTCAACTAAAATAAGGTCTAAGCACCGAATTGATGCAGCGGCTTGGAAAGTAGGTTTTGAAAGTTAAAATGAGCATAAATATGGGTATATAAATATATGAATTAATATATAAGTGAGGCTATACTCGATGTTGATGATTATGTAAATCGAAGACTTAACGAAAGAATTACATAATGGGAATTGATGTGTATTAAGTTAGATCTTGAAAAGGATCGTGTGTTACGTTAAGAAATGACTGGGAGTAGAACTACAACTCGGGCATGCAACTTGTAGGTTTGTCGGAAGGAACACGTATTTGTGTGACCCTACCTTGGTGGTATACGGTTGCCTTATTTTGATAAGTGCGCACAAAATGATTGATTTGCAACGCGTGGTACGGGTGCTAATATATTCAGGTTGAATGACGGAATATGTTGTCGTGCCATGTGAATGCACGAGTGGTTTGATAGCGGATGGGTTATGATAACATGTTCTTAAAGCCGCTGGTTTATGAGATTAAAGGGTAGCCTGAGGTTTTAAGCTATCGAATCCTCGAGGACGGTGTGCTTCTTTGTTCGCTAGACTGAGGGTTTGGAACCCTAGATAATAAATGAAAAGGAAATTGTTAGGATAGTTTTGGAGGATTGGTTGAGGCGACGTACGGAGGCATAAGCTAACCAGATCAATGCAATCTCCAATCCCGAAGTGTCCACAACTTCGGAGTCCATTAATGGTGGGGTTCCACAGGACTAATCCCTGATGTGGAATAGAAAGAGATATGACTTAAACTAATGAGAATGAATGAAACTTTTGTGATAACAAATTTTGAAAAATTACACATTTGTCTGTTTTTCTCTTCTTCGTTACTTAGCACTCGCTAATTATTATCCTATGATTTATGAAAAAACCAACTGGTGTCGGGGAGCCATCACAAGGACTTTAATAATCCAGCCAGCCAACAAAGTCATCCAGCTAACCACTCTGTAAGGTAGTTAGTAATCTTTTCGTGTATTTCCTTTTAGTTGATGTACATGTAAATGGTTATAATGAGACATTGTATCATGTGGACTTTATTTGTGAATGGAAAAGTGTTTAAATACTTCCTTCTGAGTATTTTAATTGCAATCTATTTCTGAATGTTAGTTGTAATTGCTGAATTAATTATTGTTGAGTAACTATATTCGGATATGGTAGGATCCGACGGCTCGGAATTGAGGTCATGGCAAAGAGGTCTTCATAAAAGTAGGTAGCAATCCGAGCAATGTCAGCAAGATCTTCTCATCTAATTCCCCTATTGTTTTTAAGGGCAAAAATGCAGTTTCTACTTCTATTTGTTAAAACTGTAGTATGCAAAAGACAAATATTTTTGTCCCCGTCACGAAGCGACCTAATCTTGACTCTTTGGTTCTGCATCTCAACAGAGTCTTTTCCCACATATTCGAAATTGATATATAATGAATTTAAGACTTCCCTATCGATACTATCTAACGTATCTGGCTTGTTTTCTATCTCCGTAATTAAAAAAGAGACACATTGGATCTCTGGTTGCAGGGAAGGAATGTTCTTTCTTTTCCATAATTTAATTACACTTTTTAGTCTCTTTGTTTTGTGGGCCCATTTATGAAATGGATTATTAGATATCATGAAATGGCCAGCTAGTTTTAACCATTTTAACAAACGAGGGTTTTTTCAAGACAAAAAGATTCCAACTTAAATATGCCTTTTTTGATTTTTGAAGAGCCATGCGACCAATAAAAGGGGATGGTCGTTGCAAAAGGTTCTAGGTAAGGTGGAAAGATTTGAACAAGAAACCACACCAACAACAATAACAACAACAAAGCTTTTTTTTTCACAATTAAGTAGGGTCAGCTACATAGATTCTTCGCCTCCATTCAGATCTATCTTGGGTCAATCTCAGGCTTATATCCAGAAAACTAAGATCCCTACGTATAGTCTATCTCCAACACTTGTTGGGTTGTCCTCACCATCTCTTTGCCGAGTCAACATCCCAACAATCACATCTCCTAACCAGTGCATCAACTGATCTTCTTTGCAAATGACCAAACCATCTTAAGCGGTTTTCTCGCATCTTATCCTTGATCAGAGCTACACTAACTTTATTTCTGATTGCATCATTCCGAATCGGATCTTTACGTGTGTGTGTGGGGGTGTGTCCACACATCCACCTTTGCATTTTCATTTCTGCTACAGCTATTCTCTGCGCATGTATTTTATTCACATGCCAACATTTGGATCCATGGAGCATAGCAGGTCTCACGACTGCTTTGTAAGACTTTCCTTTAATTTTTAAAGGAATTTTCTTATCACATAGAACAGCAGAGGCTCCTCTTCACTTTAGCCAGCCTGCATTTATTATATTAGTAACATCTCCATCAATTTCTCCATCATGTTGCAAAATAGATCCCAGATATCTAAAAGAATCTCTCTTCCGAATATTATCGAAATCATATCCAAAAATTTTGCATTGAAAATCATCCTATCCAAGATCACCAACTACCTAGGGAGCTTCCCACAGCCCAAGTAAAAAGTGTACCATGATTTGGAATGTCAATAAGACCCACATTGTTGATCTAGGCATTAAATTTCGTACAGAAGCCATTAATTGGAGCACCTGATAATCTATCAGTGTATTTTCTTATAAGATTAAAATTTCTGACAAAAATAGTAGGGATGGGACTTATAGAGATATGTTCTAAGAAGTCAAGGAAACCATCTTTTCCTTGATCAAACAGAGGTCCATACATGTTGATTTAGTGAAAAGGAGTGTTCCGACCGAGCCACATTATTCGATCGTGCCCCCATAGGTTTTTAGCCATGCTGGCTTCGTAAATACGGTTTTCTTGAAGCACAAAAATATATATTTTATGAGCTTTTTCTAGCTCACATAGCCTGCCCACTTTCCACCTATCACCCATCCCCTCATATTCCAAGATAATATTTTTAAATCCATGGAAAACAAAAATGGAGAATCAAATTAGGGTGATGAGAACTTTACTCCCTACCTCATATATGTTCATCCAGTTTTACAATGAGGGTTCACAAGCCACGTTATTCGATCATGCCCCCATAGGTTTTTAGCCATGCTGGCTTCGTAAATACGGTTTTCTTGAAGCACAAAAATATATATTTTATGAGCTTTTTCTAGCTCACATAGCCTGCCCACTTTCCACCTACCACCCACCCCCCTCATATTCCAAGATAAGATTTATACGAGTTTTAAATCCATGGAAAACAAAAATGGAGAAACAAGAACTTTACTCCCTACCGCGGATAGGTTCAATGAACCTATTTGCCATTGACTGTGAATCGAAGTGGATCCCCGATATGTCATGGAATTGTTTTTTGAACCGTTTAGTATTTGGGGATAGATTCCGATACAAATTACATTTCTTCTTTTTTAATTCAACTTTTTTGATGATTTCTACCCTAAGAATTTAATATGTACTATCAGGCAAGTGAAAATGTGCCACCTCTTTTTCCACCCCTTTTGTATTTATGTTTAGGCCTATGTGTTTCATGCTCAATCGACAATCTATATCATTTAACATTTCCACCACTAGATTGATCCATTCATCTCATGCAACTATTGAGAAATCCCAAAATTCTTTCTTACATTTTATTGATTAAAAAACCCTCTATTTGCTTTCTAAGGGTACATGTTTGCACTATTTTGCTGATCAAGGTGTAAAAATATCTATTTTAAAATAGTTATGTAGGAAAAAGAATTTTGAATAATATTTGATGGAGTGGAAGTTCGTCTTCACGTTGTAAAAGATCATGCAAATATCTCATAATTGTGTTATTTATGTCAATCTTTGCGAGGGAACATAGTGAGAAGAAACTTTGCAAAAAGTGCCCCACTTGAATGCCTACAACTCAATATTTTCATCTATATTTCATCCCATTTTATTTATGAATAAATTAAAATCAAATTGTCCTTATAACATACATCGATGAAAAAATGTCAAAATCCAGAAAGAGTAATATCAAGGAGGCATATTTGGATTCCACAAGTTAGAAAAACCTTTAAAATTCTATAAATCTAAAAACATGTGCATTATTTTGTGAAAACACATTTGTCTACACAACCCACAAGCTTATGAATATATGCTCATCTAAAGGACAGAGTAGCTTCAGAGGGGAACTTTGGACTACTACATAGGCGTCCACTCACCACGCCATACCATGCATGGGCACGGGTGCGAGCGCGTTTTTTGGGTTCGTCTATCAACCATATTTTATTTCGGTTTTGCATTTTGAATGCATTTTTTGAACTCAAAATCCCTTGTTTGTCCCTTGATTTTCTCCCACAACGTGTAACCAATCACCATGACTTAAATATTCATTTTAAGTTATGCTTTTCTTCTCCCTTTGTGTTTGAGTGCGTTCCTTTTTCTTCGATCTCAATATCGTCCACATAGGTAGTTTCAAGGACGCTCTTGCATTGTGTACACCGTATATGAGCATGTGACCATCGTACCCTGAGAATGGCATGCCAACACCTCGTGCATCGATAATGCGGGGGCGTTGTCTCTCTGAGGGGAGTTCTTCGGGACACTTTGGTGATATATCTAACTCCTTTTTTTATTTTTTGATCCGTTATGCATTGGTTTTCCCAATCATTATTGTTTCTAGATTAATCATATACATTTATATGTGTATAAATTTTATTTGGATGTCTTTCATGCTATGGATAAATGTGCTTGATATATGATGTTGGGAAACTGGTTCTCATTCATGTCATGTTATGTGTATATGCAGATTTATTCCCAACAACTTGTGAGGAATGAGATCAAATGGTATGTGGGTGATGTGTAGCAGATCTAGCAAATCAGAAGAACAACAAGCACTACATGAGAGTAGGAAACAAAACAATTATTATAGCAAATGAAGAAGCTAGAGGAGACAAGATTACCTAAGGAGAAGAGATAAATGAGAAGTGAATCGTTTCCTCGATGCATGAGTGAGGACCATGAAGGATTCACGCTAAAGCAATTGTTACCACTCTGGATCATGTTGATCAGAACATCGATTTGCTTGATCGAAGAAGTTATGCACCTATTGTCACTCGATGGTGGACTCACAAGAGCTTGGAGAAAACTCGTGTATCGTATTCGAGTTATGGGAAGAAAAAAAAATAAAAATTGATTTGAATCAATAAAATAAAAATTATATTTGCAAATAGAATAAAACTTCACATAACATGTCAGATCCCCTGTGGATCAATCCTTTACTTGCCCAATACATTATTTGATATCTCTTGGCTCGTAGTTGAATAAATTTTATCGAAAATATCTCGATTTTTGTACGTGCATAAAATGACACATAAAAACACACTTTTAGCACACCAAAAGTCATAGTTTCAGCATCCCAACCTTCTTACCGTGAGAATCTAATATCTCTATTCAACATTCACTCACCCTTAAGTTGATATGTTATGTTGCAACCTCTATAAACGCGATGAGTACCAGCGGGAGCTATTTATGAGAAAATATGAAGAAAAACCTACAAACAGGAATTAGAATGAGAATTTTTGAATTTTTCTTCAATTTTATAGAATTTTTATGAGTTTTTAGGTATTTTATATTTTTTGAGTTTTGTAAAGCATTTTTAAACCAAATTACTATAGCAGATAAAACACACAAAAACACACAAACATGAATTTTTTTGGAATTTTAAGACCCTTTTCATTTTTTATGGATTTTTAAAACTAGATAGGACACTTTTTATAGGTTTTTGATTTTTCAAGAATAACAAATGCAAACAAATTACCCCATAAAAATTACATAAATACTATACGATAACATGAGTTGAAGCTAATTTTTAGATAAATTTTGGGGTAAATTAGCTAATTATTAAGCTAAATAAAAGATAGGCAGTTTGTAGGGGCCTATATGTAATTAAAATAAAGGTCTGGGCCAAACAGTAACACACGTGGAAAGTATAGGGCCAAAGTTGTAAAAAGTCCAAGCAAGCACACATGCAACACGTGAATCAGGCTCACAGGGGTATAAATACAAATCTCAAAAACTTGCCATGCAATTCATAACATCCATAAAGTACATGATATATAATGCAAATAACCCATAAAAGCACGTGGGACTGCACGTGAGTTCAAACAAACTAGACTAAAATGCAAATATCAGAAACTACAAGGGTCTAACTACAAATTATCCAAAGTAATTTAAACTATGATAAATATTTACAGGACTAAATAGCAAACACAAAACATAGATGGACCTAAGTGAAATTTACCCCTTATTAAGGTGCTATCCAACGGTCGAGGGATCTCCACTAATGGATGGATGGTCTGGATTGGAGGGTACCCCTACAGCGATGGACGGCTCTGGCGAGCGCCTCGGATTGATCTAACTATCCCGGATCCCACGATAGCATACGGTGACGATTAGATCAGGGAGGCGACCGGATCCAATGACTGGGATGGTATCTGGACGAACTGACGAGGAACTCAACTCCGGCGAGTTTCGATCGATGATTGCGTGCTAGTCCGGCATCCTAGAGAGCTACTTTGATGGGGGAAACGTTCTCGAAGTTGGTCCACAGCTGCTGGAATGCTCAGAAGGGTCCAGGGCCAAGGAGAAAGTCCTGGAGAAGCATACATCCTGGAGCTATTGAGCCTTGATGCTTTGACCTCCAGGTGAGGTGCTCTCTTGCTCTATCCTACAGGAGAACGTGCGTGTTCGGAGGGGATGCTCCAGCGAAGGGTTAGAGCACATATGTCATTGGAAACAAGGGAGGGGAGGATGGGCCAGGTCTCCGATGGGTGGGGGATTCGACCTGATTCTCAACTCCAACCCGATGGCTGGAACCGAGGGAAAGGTTGCGGAGCATAACGTAGAAGTGGATGAGGGTCGTCTGGGAATGTGCGAGCGTCGGAGCGATGTAGCAAATAGGGGATGATTTGATCGTCGGAGCGAGATGAATGTGAGCTGATGGATCAAAAGAACATGAAATAGAGTTGCTTGGTTTACGTAGGGATGAATGCCGGCGCCTGGGGTGGCGAACGGAGTCCACGTCGGTGATGATGGCATCGATGGTTGGCGCAACCAGAGGCTGGAAACTCCTCACGATGGAGCTAGAGGGAGACGTCACTGGACTTGGGGTGTTGCACACCAATCGCTACCCTTACCCTATCCCTCTCTGTCTATCACTCTGAAAAGGAAAAGCTTGTGCAACGGAGGTGGTGGAAAAGTAGAGAGGGTGCGGAGGTTTTATAGGTGTGCCATGTCCGAAAAGATGAGAGGGAAACTCACGAACCGAGGCACGTATCAGGACGATGAAGGTCGGGCATGTATTAGGGATCCACGCCCGTTAATAGGCGTTCTTAATCGGGGGCAAGCTCAGCAGGATCGGCTCAGGGAAATTCGATGAAGTGGAGCAAAACCGATCCAGCGAGGAAGAAAGGAAGGGGGGGACTAGTTTACCGAGGTCAACAAAGTTGGCGTGGTCCACTCAAAAGTGGAGAGAATGTGGACAAAATAGACTAGAGGACAAAATAGGGAGAAAAATAAAGATAATTAAATTAAAAATAATAAATGAATATAAATTAAAAGTGTATAAAATAAAAATGTTAATAATTTTTCAAGGTATTTTCTGTGGTTTTTAGTTATTTTTATGAAAAATAAATTAATGTATATACAATATATAAAATTATATACATGTATAATATACCTATACATTATGTACAAATATTTTTATTATTTTATTTTTACACCGATACCCTTATTTTATATTTTCTTATTTACAAAATATTTTTAGGAGTGTAAAAAAAGTTATTTCATTTTTACAAATTATTTATATATACATAATAAATAGGAAATGGGATATATACACATGTATTTTACACAATGCATGAATGATTTTATTTTTTTTATTTATTTTTTTGATTTTTATTTTATTTTTATGTTATTTCTAGAAATATACAAGTGAGTAAAAATAATTATTTTATTTTATTTTATCAAAATAATTACATAAATAATATGTATACAAGTATAGGTAATATATACACTACATAGTGAGCCCTATCTCTCTCTACCTATTTTATTTTACGATAAGGTCAAGGCTTGACCTTCTCTTGATGTTTGGATCACTCTGTATTTATTCTAAATACATCATTCCTTTTTCTTTTCCTTTCTTCTTTTATTTTTACAAAAGAACATGCTAATTATGCAATATTAACTCAGGCATGCAACTTGACAAATTATTGTATTTACAAGTAATCACATGATGTTTTGTTAAAAAAAGAGATAAAATAAAATAATAAAGAGTGAGAATCATGGATTCATCACTCCCCTATATTTTATCTATGCTAGTCCCTTAGCAAACACTTATTTGAAAAAGAAGTGAAAAGAAAAAGAAGGAGAATCGAGGTTGATTATTAAACTTATCTTTATTAATTTGAAGTATGGAGCTCAGTCAGACCTTTGGATTATTAGTTTGTCGGAACCTTATTGATAGGGCTGGCTATTGAGTAACGGCTCGATGAGCCAGGCTCGGGCTCGACTCAATAAGGGCTCGTGAGCTGGGCTCATTGATCTATTGAGTCGAGCCCGAACCAGATTTTTGGGCTCGATAGCTTAACGAGCCGAGCTCGAGCCGAGCCCTGCTCGGCTCTATAACTCAATAAGGGGCTCGATAAGGAATATATATTTTATTTGTGAAATTGTAATGATGTTTATTTTTATTTGTATTAGTTTTGCAACATTGTGAATGGTGGATTATATGTCTATGTGGTTTATATAACGATAATATTTGGTCGATTATGTTGTAGACTTGGATTTTCTACACTTATTTATGTTAATCTGGGTTATAATTAGATAATTAGTAATTTTTCTTTTTTATTAGCAAATAGAATGTTAGAATATGTATTATAATTTAACCTTTATATACAACTAGGATGATGGTTTACTGGTAAGGAAGACATTCTTAAAAGAGAAGGTGGCGAGTTTGAGCCTAGGTAGCAACACTTTTCCACCAAAAATGGCTATTTTCCTAAGGAGCCTAGATCGAGCTTGATAAGGGACTCAGACTTGATAACGGGCTCGACTCGAGCCTTATCGAGCCCGAGCTAGCTCGATAAGAGGCTCGAGCCAACCGAGCTCAAGCTCGAGCCCGAGCCAGCTCGATTGGGCTCGAACGAGCTCGAGCCCGAGCCTGAGCCCAGCTGGGCTTGTCAAGCCCAAGCACGAGCAAAGGTCTGGCTCAGCTCGTTGATCTTGATAGCCAACCCTTATTATTGGGATACTAGTTTAAGACTCAACATCCTCTAAGTTCCACCATTCTATGGTCAAGACTCCTTAATAAACCAAGTCAGAACAAGTCTACATACGCAAACTCTAATGACTATGAATCTTTGCTTATACAATGTAAGTTATATGTAGCTCCCCACCTCAGAAATGGCAAAGTAACTACTGCCCTCAACAAGGTAACTCTAATTCCCTAGTCCAGCAGCTCTTTCCTCGAGGAGCGAGGTATTCCCTTCTAAGTTCAAGTTCAACCAGCTCAAGAAGAGGGGAAAGAAGAGAATGGACCGTGACCAGTGTAGTCACGTATCCTTGAGAGCCTAACCAATGTAGCTAAGTCTCCTGCTGCAAGCTTCATGAGATGAGAAGGTATATTACATAAGCTTTGCTTTATTGACCCGTATGAAAATACTAATAAATCCGGAGGCCCGAATCCGCTACTTAAATTTTTCAAGCCTCATAACTCGGTCGTATGAACTCCGAATTGTGGCAAACTCGGTTCCAAAAATTTTATTTTGCAATTATCTATAAAATGACACTAGTTTCGCTAAAATCGGAGTAAACACGAAAAATATGGTTTTCGGGTCTGTATTGATATATTGTACAATGTACCGTAATATATATTATTATTTTATATAGGTTAATTTATATACTTTATTTATATTAAATAAAAATTCTAATTTAATTTATTATTTATGTATCTTTTAAGGCTCATATATAATAGCGCTCCCTTGCCGTGTAAAGAAAGTGATGTACTAGTAGGGCACTGATGAATCTATATTTCATCATCTTTATTCTATCATTTTGGCCTCAATAACCCTGGAAAATGCATGTAAATACCCTTAATTCCAGCATCTTAGCATTAATACATATGCATGTAAATAGTGTATAAAATAGAGTTTTTAAAGCCAAAATAATAGAATAAAAAAAAGAAAAGAAAAAGAATAAAATATTGTAAATATTTTATGACCCAAAACCTCGCGACCTAGGCATCCAGATGACTAGGTCGACATGGAATAAAGTAGGGGGAGATAAGGGCCAGATACAATAAAGATTTTATTCATTTTTTATACATTTTCGACCTATTTTTGGTTTCACTTTTTATACCTCAAATAAAGAAATTTTGTACATGAAAGTTGTAGATAATTAAATAAATAAAAATACAAAACTTATTTCATGCAAAAATACTGTACAGATAAAAAGATATGATCTGAATAAAATCCCAGAACACCAACTTCCCAGACCTGTATCTAGCAAATAAAAACTCGAAATGCATCAAATTCACCTTTAATTGTATACAATTTTAAATCATCTATTTAATGAAGGTGGTCTCGCATTTTACGAAGCTACGGTTTGAAAGTTGAGTTCTGGACCCCTATTGTATACTTGTACCGATTAAAATATTCATTTTATTATTTATTCATTATTTTCATAATTTTATATTTTTACAATTTTGTAAATATTATTTATAATAATTATGTATATTAAAAATCAGAATAAAAACTCAAAGAAAACACAAAATAAACTACTTATATAAATAGCATACCTAGGTATAATACATATACATATACCTATAGAATTATTATTTATATTTTATTTAGTGTACAAAATACATTAGAAAAATCAAATAAAAATATATTTAAGTGTACAAAAATATTCTATAAATTTAAAAAATAATACAAAAATAAATAAATTAAATACACTAAATAAAAATAAAATAATAAAATATATAGATACATGTACCTATATAGGTCATAAAAGGTAACTTGTAATTATATACCTCATAAAAATAAATAAAAATCACCATAAAATTCTTTATAAAATAAGAAATATTTTTTTATTTTATAACCTAAAATTAATAAATTCATTTACTATTTTATTTCGAATTTACAAATAATTTTGACCTGCATTTTTCTGGTTGGTCCACGTGGACCAACCAGCGCCAGTCAAGTGTTGACCTCGGTCAACTCCCTGACTTAGGCATGCCAGGCCTGACAATTCATGATTTTTGCCCCGTTTCAAGAAATTATGGCGCCTAAATCTTCCATATTTTGGCCTCGATCCCTTCTTGGGAATTCTTCCCCAATCATCACTTAGCCACGCATTGCATCCAGATCATGCAAAATCCTCATGATTCGCGTGTGTCCCTCGCTTGAAGAAGACGCCACCACCTTGTACATAACCGACCCGCCACTTTCGAGCTCGAGCGGGAACCCTTTCTTGCTAGCAATCCTCCTCCCTTTGGCGTGCTTCGTGTTGCTGAGGTGACAGCTCCACAACCGGACCTTCAGGCGAGTCGAGGAGGCCTCAAGGCGGCTCCACCATCTTCGCTGACCTCCGGCGTCGAGGTACCCCTCCTCTGGTCTCCGACCATCGAGGTATCCCTTCTCCCTCACTTCTGTTTGCTTCATTTTATTTCCTGTAATCGTAGGAGTAGATTAGACCCATTAGATCCCATTTCTGTTCGCTGAATCACCCAATCACACTCCCCTCGTCGGAGCGCATCTCCGACCGAACACCCAAGTCGCCGCTCTACCTTCGTCCGACCAACATTCCCCTTCCGCGGGGTCCAGGCATTTTGACCTGGTCCCCTTCACTCCTTTTTTGCAGGTCAAAATGCAGTCAACGCACCTGGAGATCATTTTGCATAGTTCGCCGGAGCTACCTGGAGCTCCAAGCTCCGCCGCCTTCGTGCCAACACCATAATGCTCCTCCGACGAACCTGAGACCTCCAGCACGTAGCCTGACCTCCCAGGAGCACCTCGGCCACTTTTGTACGCTTCCAGACTGCCGGAGGTCCGAGATCGAGCTTGGGGAAGTTCGCCACGTCGGCGTTCTTCCCTGTTCTTCCCTCTGGCCTATCAGTCGTCCGATTAGGCCCCCGCTCCAGTTCGATCCGCAGTCGTTGGATCTTGGCCCGCATCAGCCATCGATCTCCTCGCCAGATCTAATCCCAGCTGATCATCGTCGAATCGTCATCAGCCATCCTCGAAGCACCACGTGGATAAGTGAAGGACGTCAGCCGTCGGATCACCAGGCCGTGGGTATTTTGCACCTTTGACCCCAGCCATTTTGCATTTTATTTTTAGTCCATAAACTTTTATTTGTAGTTTAAATATTTCTGTAATATTTGCATCTAGGCCCCCGTACTTTCATTATTTGCATTTAGGTCCGAGCCACGTCACCTCACATGACTCACGCACGTGGGGTGGTGGGCATCTTGCATCGGACCCCCCCCCCCCCGGGGTTTGTTTATTTCATTCCAGTCCATGAACTTTTTATTTAAGTTGTAATATTTTGGTAAAATTGCATGTTCGCCCCTGGAACTTGGTAAAATTGTAAAAATACCCCTGCCAGGTCACGCGCCCAATACGCGTGAGTTTGGATATTTTGCAGCGAACCCCCTCCGGGTTTGGGTATTTATATTTAGTCCAGAAAATTGTGTTTAACGTTATATATTTGTGGAAAAATTGCAAGTAGGCCTTTGGACTTCTGTGTATTTATGTTTATGCCCTTGTAGTATTGTATTTTTGCTTGGATGTTTGCATTTATTTCATGCATCATTTTAACTCGAAAAATTATCAAAAAAATAACATAAGCTCATGTTGCATTGTAGTTTAACGCATATTTTTAGTTTGCATTTTTATTGCATTTTAATATTTATAAAAAATAAAAAACAAGCATTTTTGTTACTGTTTGCATTAGAAAATACGAAAAAATATTAAAACCCCCTGAAAAATTCCCCAAAAATTATATTTTGTGTATTTTAGTGTGTTTTATTTTCTGGCCAAAAACCCCTAAAAAGTTCAAAAGAAAACTCATAAAAATAGTAAAATTCTCAAAATCTTCATAAAAATCTAAAAAAATTCATAAGAACTCCAAAAGGTGTGTTTTCTGTCTCTGAATTTTCCTTATCTTATTATCTATTTATAAAAATTAATTTGGAAATTTTCACTTATGTTTGCTATTTTATTTCTATATTTTCGTCTCGAATATATATTGTATTCACTGTTTACTAGTATTTTTTACTTTAAAAATACCAAAAAATTAGGAATAATATAGAAAAATCACAAAAATATTAAAAAAATATAAAAATACCAAAAATATTTTATCTCCTGAATTTTGGTTATTTTTACCTATTTTTATAAATACTTTATCCCTCTCTTTCTTACTTTATATATATATTCTATTTAAAGAAAAAGAAAATATAAAAATATAAAATTAAAAAAATAAAATAAGATAAACAGAAAATTAAAAACCCACAAAAAATAGCATTTGCATATGCATTTGACCACTTTCACTTTTTTGAGCACTATTGCCTTGTCTATCCTGTTTGCTCCCTGAGTTCGACACTCTACACATACTTACACCTATACACACTTATTGGAGAGTTATAATAAATTTTAACTCCACATTTACTTTCATTGCTTGATTTACTTGTCGTGAGTTAAATGTTATCTGAAGTCCGGATTTTGTGTCTTCGCTAGATATTCCTGATCAGCGAGAGTTGTCACATGCAGATCTGGTCACATTCACTCGTACATTTCAGAAGCCAGATTTGCCAGCTCCTAGTTATCCAGAACTAAAGCCTTTGCCACAGTCACTGAAGTATAGATTCCTTGCAGGTGAGCATTGGATGTACCCAGTCATTATCTCAGCAGATTTGACTAGAGAGCAAGAATCTCGTTTAATGGAGATTCTTAAAAAGAACCGCAAGGCAATAGGATGGAGTGTAGATGATCTCCAGGGGATAAGTCTGGCCCTGTGCTCCCACCATATCTATCTTGAAGAGGACGCCAAGCCATCACGTGAGCTCCAGCGATAGTTGAACCCGAATCTTTGAGAGGTTGTCATGAAGGAAATATCGACATGGTGGAGCACCGATTTTATCTACCCCATCATCGACTCCAAGTGGGTTCGTCCATTGCATGTGGTGCCCAAAAATACGGGCATCACTACAGTTGTAAGCGAGTCTCGATAGGAAATAGCTACCCGGGTACCCACTTCTTGGAGGGTCTGTATGAACTACAGACGATTGAATCAGGCCACCAAAAAGGATCATTTCCCGCTGCATTTTATTGATCAGATTATAGAGAGGCTAGCTGGGAAGAGTAACTACTGCTTTCTTGACGGGTACTCCGGCTACAACCAGGTGGCCATTTCTCCTGAAGACCAGGATAAGACGGCATTCACTTGTCCGTTTGGGACTTATGCTTTCATACAGATGCCCTTTGGTCTATGTAACGCCCCGGCGACATTTCAAAGGTGCATGTTGACCATTTTCTCGAACATGGTGGGTGACTGTTTAGAGGTCTTTATGGATGACTTTTCAGTCTATGACGATGGGTTTGATGCTTGTCTTGACTATCTAGAACGTGTCCTTCAGAGGTCTATCTTGTTTTATCTTGGGAGAAGAGTCTCTTCATGGTGACTCAAGGGACGGTGCTTTGTCATATCATCTCTAATAAGGGCATGAAGGTTGATCCGGCCAAGGCGGATATCATCAGGAAACTTAATCCATAGTCCAACCTATGATAATTACGGTCTTTTCTAGGGCATGTCGGTTTCTACCGACGGTTCATTCATGATTTCAGCAGGATTGCCCGACCATTGACTGATTTGCTGATAAAAGACACCGAGTTCATTTTAGATGATAAGTGTCTTGTGTCATTTGAGACTCTCAAGAGCCTAGTTGTTGAGGCTCCTGTCCTTCAACCGCCCGATTGGTCTCTCCCATTCGAGATCATGACAGATGCCTCCTATTTTGCCGTAGGGGTCGTGCTAGGACAGAGGAGGGATGGAGTACCATTTGCCATTCACTACACTAGCCGTACATTGGATGTCGCGTAGCAGAACTACACTGTTATGGAGAAAGAGATGCTAGTTGTAGTCTTTGCCTTGGAAGAATTTTGATCATATATTATTGGATCCAAAGTGACTATCTTTACTGATCATACTGCCATCGGGTACCTCATGGAAAAGAAGGATGCCAAAGCGAGAATGACTAGATGGATCCTTCTACTCCAGGAGTTTGACATTAAGATTAAGGATAAACATGGAGTCAAGAATGTAGTGGCGGATCATCTCTCCCGATTAGAGAATCTTGAGGAATCTGAGCAGACTGAACCATTTTAGAGACCTTCCCAGACGAGGCAATCCTTGCTATCGCCTCGCTCCAGTGGTATGCTGATATTGTGAACAATCTTGTTGCCAAGAAAGTTCCATAAGGTTGGCCCAAGTAGCGACTTGAGACCTTCCTCACGAAGGCCAACTCCTACCACTGGGAGGATCCCATCCTTTATCATGAAGGAGGGGATAACGTTTGGCATCGATGCATTCCTCAGGAGGAGCACCATCGCGTCCTTGCATACTGCCACAAGCTTGAGGTAGGAGGACATCATTCTGGGAGGAGGACATCATAGAAAGTGCTCCAATCCGACCTATGGTGGCCTACTCTCTTCAAGGATTTTGAAAAATTCGTGAAGAGATGTACTGACTGTCAGAGGATGGGCACTTGTGGACAACATGATATGATGTCCATGCAGCCTATTCACTTCTGTGAGGTTTTTGACGTGTGGGGCATCAATTTCATGGGTCTGTTCCCTAAGAGTCAGGGATTCGAGTACATTCTATTAGCTGTGGACTATGTGAGTCATTGGGATGAGGCCATTCCCGCTCAAACCGCAGATGCCAAGACTGTTTGCAGATTTTAGAGGAAGAATATCATTTCACGGTTCAGGGTGCCTAGAGTATTGATATATGACGGGGATCTCACTTTATCAACAACAAGGTAAAGGCCCTTTCTAATGAGTTCAGAATAGACCATCGAGTTGCCACTCCATATCATCCTCAGACCAATGGTCTTGCTGAAGCATCAAATAGGGAGATCAAGACGATATGCATATGGTAGTGCGTCCAAACCGAAAGGATTGGTCACAGCTCTTGGACTCGATCTTGTGGGCATTTCGGATTTCCTTCAAGACTCCTTTGGGTATATCTCCCTTTCGTCTCATTTATGGCAAGCCCTGTCATTTACCTTTTGAGATCAAGCATACGTCGCTTTGGGTTGTCATTGATATATTATTGGATCAGAGAGTATAGGTGATCAATGGAAGGCAGAGTTAGCAGCCCTGTAGGAGCTTAGAGATATAACCTTTTCAAGTAGCCTATAGTATAAAGAGCGAGTGAAGATATGGCATGATTCTCATATCATCCATAAGCAGCTTGAGCTAGATCAGAGAGTACGGTTGTTTGATGCCAGGCTTAAATTATTTCCAAGGAAATTGCAGAGTAAGTGGAAAGGAGCATACCTGGTCCGAAAGGTGCATGACAATGGTAGTATCGACATATCTGAAATGTCATCTGAGTCCACCTTTCGTGTTAACAGTCAGCGCCGCAAACCATATCTAGATCATGAGCCATTGATCATTGACGTCGCCCTGATTTATTTTGCATGAGATGTGGTCTTTAACTCACATCAGTTGCATCCCATGCCTGATTATCACTATCTTCCGCCTTGTATAGATCCAGATGTCCATATCATCTCATTCTCTAGTCTAACACCCCATCTGCATCTTGTGATTATGCTAATACTTAGGGTGTACTTTACCCTAAGTATAGGGGGTGTCGGTTTCTTGATCATTCTTTTGATTCTTTTTACCTCTGTTTTGTTGCCTATAATTAGCGACATTTAACCCTAAGTATGGGGGGGGGGTAAACCCCATACATCCTTTCACTCGGTTTTCCCTTGGTACATAGTCTGCTATACTTAGGATTACTTAATCCTAAGTATAGGGGGAAACACCGAGTCCTCTTTATTCTATTCTTTAATTCATCATTGTAGTATAGCATTCCTTTTCACTTCCCTATACTAAGCACGAGTTATGTCTTCTTCTTCATCGCTCTTTGTTAACTTTGAAGACATCGTTCGACCTAAGTATAGGGGGTGCCGTATATATTACATATATACTTTAGCCATAACTCGTACTTTGTGTGAGTGTGTTAATAAATAAACTGGCCAAAAAACAACTATTAGAAATCGTAAAAATTTTAAAAATTTTCTTGTATATAAATTTCTTTCTTGCACATACATAGCTATTTATAAAACTATTTTTGTACAACTGTTTGTAAAAATGTTTTATTTGTAAAAAGTTTATACATATTTTTGGTATCAAAACTATGTATATAGTACAAACTTTTTGTAAAATGTTTTAAAAATAAAAGTTTGCAAATACCCATGTGTAAATGTTTGTAAATAATTTGCAAAACTTCTGCATCCATGCATACATTCAAACATTTTTCATAAATTTTGCACATTTTCAAAAAAATTTCATAAAACGATTTTTGTATATACTTGTACATTCTTCTGAATCATAGTTGACATTTAAACTATCCTAGAACTAAATTGAAAAATGGAGCTTGGTTAAGACCTTAATCACTTAATTATAAGAGGAACCTTATAGGATTTAGGGTTGAGACTTTTCAAATCCATTGGTGACTTAATTCTTTGAGTCCACTAGGCTATGATCACATGTCATCTTGATGAGCCTAAGTAGAACATTTAACGACGCACACATGACTCTCACAGATAATGGCTTTACTTGCACCAGCACCTTACACATAGCTCTCTATGGATGAGGTGGTGAGGAGGCAATTTCCTTTAGCTTGGGGTAGCATACGAGGGTAGTACTTCTAGGCGGAACTTGTCATCTTCTATTAGGGAAGGAAGTGCACCTCAACTTGGTCTGGCGGTGTTGAGATCTAAAGACATGAGTTGTGGGTTGCAATAATGCTTCAAAAGAGGGATAGTCTAGCTGAAGAGGAAAAAGTCATATTGTATATATGCTGCACCATGTAGATATGTTGTACATATGCACATCAAAAAAATGTGCAAAAAAAAGAAGCGGGCCTGATAGAAAATGAAATCCCTTTCGGAGTGTATATAGCCAAATAAAGCAAAGCTTATGTTACCCATTCTTATCTCATGAAGCTTGCAGCGGGAGACTTATCTACACTGGTTGAGCTCCCAGGGATACAAGGCTACACTGGCCACGGTCCATTCTCTTCTTTCCCCTCTTCTTGAGCTGGTTGAACTTGAACTTAGAAGGGAATACCCCGCTCCTTGAGGAAAGAGCTGTCAGACTAGGGCATTAGATTTACCTTGTTGAGGGAGGTTGTTGCCTTGTCATTTCTGAGGTGGGGAGCTACATATCACTTACACATTACAAGAAAAGATTCATGGTCATTAAGGTTTGTGTATGTAGACTTGTTCTGATCTGGATTATTGAGGAGTCTTGACCATAGATTAGTGGAACTTATAGGCTGTTGAGTCTTAAACCTAGGTCCAAATAAGGTTCCAACAAACTAATAATCCGAAGGTCTGACTAAGCTCCATACTCCAATTTAATTAAGACAAGTTTAATAATCAACCTTGATTCTCCTTCTTTGTCTTTTCTCTCTTTCTCACTTCTTTTTCAAATAAGTGTTTGCTAAGGGACTAGCAAAGGTAAAGTATAGATGGGTGATCAATCCCTGATTCTCATTCTTTATCTTGGCAAAGCATCATGTAAATAGATGTAAATACAATAAGTTAGCATTAAGCATGCATGTGTTAATATAAATATTTAGCATGCATTTGTGCAAAAATAAAATAATAAAGAAAAAGAAAAAGGAAGGAGGCATTTAGAATAAATACAGAGTGATCCAAACCCAAGAGAAGGTCAAGCATTGGCTTAATTGCTAAATAAAACAAGTAGAGAGAGATAGGGCCTACTCTATATTGTACATATCATTAAATAATTATTTTTGACAAAATAAAAATAAAATGATCTTTTTACCTCGTATATAATCCCAAAAATAAAATAAAAATCAACAAAATAAAAATTAAAATAAAAGTTTCTCTCACTTGTACAAAATACATGTATAGATGCTTCACTCTCTATTTATTGTATACATGTAAATAAATAACAAAAATAAAATAAAAATTATTTTATACTCCAAAAATTATGTTATACATAAATAAAATATAAAAAGAAGGGTATTTATGTAAAAAAACAAAAAAAAATAATTATATAAAATACATAGGTATATTATACCTGTATATAATACATTATACTGCATAAAAATTAATTTATTTTTCATAAAAATAAAAAAAATTACAGAAAAATAGTTTGAAAAATAACAAATATTTTTCGTTTTATATACTTTTTGATTTAAAATCATTTATTATTTTTTATTGAATTTGTAAGTATTTTGTATATTCGAATTATTTGATTGCTCCACGTCATTTTGTTGACCTGGGTCAACGCCCTCTTCCAGGCTTGATCCGACCCGATCATCTCCGTCAGACCGATTTCTCCTAATTCTTCCGGTCGAGTTACGCATCCCCTTGCCCTAATTCTTCGCCAGTGGCCTCTCCTTGGATCCAAGACCTTCGTGGATCCCTAGGAAGGTGCGGATCTTCCTAAGGTTGTGTGCCCTCGCCCAATCTTCTAGCCTCCTAGGAACCCTTTAAATCATCTCCTCCGCCTCCCAAGAGAAGCAGCTCGTGCCTCGTGCCTCCCTTCAGCTCTAGCCACCTCCAGTTGAGTGACAGCTTCCAGAGGGTCCCTTTGGATCGAAGTTTGGAGGAGCAGCCACGCTGCTCAGCTACATGGCCGGCGACCGCCACCGCGTTCAGCCTCTCAGCCTTTTACAGCTTGGTTGAGGCCAATACCTCGTCGACCACCTCTGCCTAGAGCTTAGGATCGTATTCCCTCCTCCAGGTACCCTTTATTCCCCATCCATTTCCCTATTCTATCCAGTCATTTCATTCACCGCCGTCGCATGATCATCTACTCCGACCAGCTGGTCGAAGCCCTGATATCCACATCCATCTGCTCCGATCGAACCCCCGACATACGCTCCACCTTGCACCGTAGCCTGATCACCCTTAGGCCCGTCCCTTAAGTCAAGATTAAGGATCAGATCTCCTATCTCATCTTCGCTGGAGATCGAACCTCGCCCCACGTTGCTTCTTTCCGTTTTCATTCGAATAACCCCCGACCGGAGCTTCACCCCGAGTCAAGCTTTCCTCTGCAGGTGTTTGCACACGTTGGGACTCCAGTTCCATCCTTTAGAGGGTTCGTTAAAGCAGCTCCAGGTCCACCTTCACCGTCACGCACATCCGGCCATCAGCTCCTCCATCAGACCCGACTGTTAGACGCGAGTGACTTCTACGACCTTGTCAAGCCCTTCCGATCGATCATCGGGACCTACCGATCCCTTCCGAGGCTCTGTGAAGTTCACCTCAGCCATGTTCTTCCAGACTTCCTCTGCGTCGTTGGATCGGTCTTTGTCCACCAGATCAGATCTAAACCGCCTACCATCACAACCTTTGAGCCGTTGGATCTGACGCCTGACGCATCTGCGCCCCACGTCCCCAGCATTCTCTGGGGCATCAGATCTGACACTATAGAGGATCTCAGCCGCACGTCCACACGCCTCCAGTGGTTGCCATGCATCCCCCTCACGCGCACTGTAAGTGCCCGCCAAGGGTATATTGCATTATTTCCCCTGCAGTTTGCATGATTTATTTTCTAGTCTATTAATAAAAGTTGTAGTTCAAACATTTTACATGTTAGACCTTGATGTTTCTAGTATTTGCACTTTAGTCCTCCCAGTTTGAATACATGTGCACGGTCACGTGCTTTTGTGGTATTTTGCCGATCTCGTCCTGCACTTTCTAAAGGTTTTGATTTGAATGAAATCTTTTCTATATTTGCAATTATGCCCTGTGCGTGGTGATTTGAGCATGTGCGTTAATTTCGGGGGCTTTTTGGATTGATGACCCTGGGATTTTTTATATGTTATTATTTAGTCTGGAAACTTTAGGATAGTTGCAGATAGGTCCCTACAGCTTATGTGTTTTGTTTTTGATCAAATTCTACTCCAAAATTTCCCCAAAAATTACCATTAGCTCATCCTAATGTGTAATATTTTTGGTAATTTTTGTGACTCGAGTTGATTTTATTTGATTTTTTAAAAATAAACCCCTAAAACTAGTTTGTCTATTTTATAAAATACCAAAAAATATAAAAATACACCAAAAATTCCATAAAAATTCCTATGTGTTTGTTTTAATTTATTTTCACCTCAGTACTATTTTGATTCCGTTATCTTTTACAAAACCCCAAAAAAATAAAAAAGACCAAAAATCTTAAAAAAATCATAAAAATTCTAGAAAATTCAAAAAAAGAAATTTCAGTTTCTTTAGGTAGATAATTTTATTTGCTTTGGTCTAAAATTGCTATCCACGACATTGGGAATTTTAAGTATTTTTAACTTGTATTTCTGTCCTAACTGTGCATTGGTTGCCCTGATTTCATTTCTTTTATTTTTAGAAAATTATCTAAAAATCTGAAAAATGCCATAAAATCACCAATAAACACTTGTATATTTTAAAAATATAAAAATATATTTATTTCTAATTTTTGCATATTTTTGGTCTAATAAAAATTGTTTAAGTTTGAGTTCCTATATCTTTTTATTTGACTTCTTATTAAAAAATTACAAATTAAAAACCACAAAAAGATGCCTTTTATTTTCTGATTCTTGCCTACTTTGTAGGCTTCTCTCGTGCTCCTTGTGTTCGACCCTGGTCGCTATACCATGTTAAATAAATAGCAGAGACCGCTACACTTGATTTCCGTGCTTAATTGTTTTATTTGTGGTCTTGTTTTTCTTTTTGAGTCCAGCTCGGGTGGTTAAGATCGCAACGACCTTTGACATCACTTAGCCTCGATCGCCCGAGCGCTCATCACTGCCACGTGTCTGCTTCCTCATCTGCCACCCGACCTCCCTTTTGGCTTTTGGATTCACCTTCTCCCCACCTCTATCACGACCGTCCATCCACCTTCTCCTCCCCGCCATATGATCTCCCCTGAGAAATGATCCCAACCACGCATGCCCGCCTGCTTCTCAGCCGTAGGATCATAATTGATCCTACGACTCTCTGATCATCGCGCCTCCCCTTCACTCACAACCCTTGGATGAAGCCCATGCTTTGTCACAACCATTCGTTACCGCCTCTACCCTCATCGTTAGATCTGATCTGATCAATTAGATCCGAGCCCCTCGTTCACGCCCTCATCTAGACCGTTGGATCACATGATCCAACATCTCTGGCTTTGTCTTCTACCTCCAACATCTACCCCTCTCCCAGCTGTTTAACCTCACGACACCCCCGACCCGTTCCATTTTTGGTCGTCGCCTTTCCCTCTCTCTCCTCGATTCAAAGCTCCCTCTATGAAACCCTGGCATCCATTACCCTCACCAACCCATAAATGACCCTCGACATTGCTCCACCTTCCTCGGATAACTGTTCAAAAGACTCACCATCATCACCTGAAACTGCCCACCTCCTCCCTATAAAACCACCTCGCCGCCTGACGTCACCCTCATCCACCACTCGCGGCGTTGCGACCTAGCTTCCTCTGGCCTCTGGTGACAAAGGATGGCGACATGTCGAGGTGAAGATGACTGCAAGTCCCAGCTATGATCCTTGGCCCTTCTGGTCATGTAGAGGCCGCCCCAAGCACTAGCGAGCACTAAGGACCGGTTGGCCTTGTGAAACGAAGACCGTAGCATCTCTGGATGTTGAGCCTAAGCCCCCACTCCGCCAATGGCCTGCTCTGATCAGGTATCCTCCTTTCCCTCAATTTTCTTTGACTTTGCTCCTCATTTTCCCAGTGCTCACCCTCAATCTTGCCGTTCACCAACCATCCTACGACCTCCACCACACATCCACCATCTTCGTCGCACCCTCCGATCACTGTTCCCCCTTCTCCACAACCTGTTCACTCCGCCCCATCTTCTTTTCCGCCTCGCCGGAGAAGGAGCTACGATCTTCCATCCCCTCGCCCCTACAGGACCTCACTCCACCCCACTTCAAACCTGCACACTTCGGCTATACACTGATTTGTCTCTCCATTCCACTGCTACTACAACTTATCCACAGGAGAACTTGCAGAAGTGCATCAGAGGGATGTGTGATGAGGTCTAGGATAGACTCTTCACTTTGGACCTTACCTCCATCAAGGAGGTGACGGTGAAGTTGACAAGATGGAAGGTTATTTAGAGCCGATAACCTGCAAGACAAAGTCAATCCCATACTCTGTAGTACAGTATGACAACATGCTGAGATTCATTCCTTGTAGAGATCACTATTGAGATTACTGTACATCTCTGGTGTTATTCCTTATTTTATTTCCCTTATGTACCTCTCTTGCTATTTACCTAGGGCTTTTCTTCTATATAATAGGCCATGGGGCCTCATGAATAATTAAGTATTTCATTTTTCCCAACATGGTATGGGAGCAATGATCCTAGATCGAGGTTCCCGTATCCCACCAACCCTAACCTTACATGCCCACCCCCCTCCAGTCGTCGCACCGCCAGCCCACAACTCACCCCTTCTCACGTTGGCGACAAACCATTGTGTGGCAACTCCTTTAATGTGGCACACCCCGCAGTGCACCAGCGCTCCTCCTCCCACGCGCAAGCTATGCCCATGCGCCCTCGTGCTCATCGCGCACCACACATCATGACGCTACGCACCCGCGTGCCTACGCCTGTGCATTTGCCTACGCTTGTGCGCACCACACGTCATGCATGCGCATGTGCATGCGCGCATCATGTGCATTGCGCCTCTATGCATCCGTGCGCCAGCGTGTCTATGTGCCTAAGTGCATCCTACACATTGTGCCTGTCCCTGAGCGCACCACGTGCACCGCGCCTTTGTGCATCCTGCGCACCACGTGCACCAGTGCACATGCAGTTAGAATTTGCACAGATTTTTTCATGATTTTCAACATATAAAATTATACCTTCCGACTCTAGCCTCCAACAACAAGAGATGAGGATGGTTGTATGAGTCTACAGATACAACCAATCATCTATATGTTATTATGTAAACTTATTTAGAATGATCAACTCCTCAGTTTTGCTTCGGATTTCGATGTTCTAGCTACCATGTCAGAGACCAAGGGTGATGCTTTTTCGTACGGTGCCTTCAAGGGCCCGGCTCCCATCGTGAAGATGGATGGGACCAACTACGAGTTGGGATCCATGCAGTTTCGCACTCTGATGCAGTGCCATGACAAGGAGCACATTCTGATGGATCCAAAGTCGAAGGACACGATTGGGGATAATGCTTCTTGGAATCAAGATGATGTCTATGCTCGCATTTGGCTCTCTGAGATGCTCACCACAGATATTGTCAATGATATTGTCAATCAACCCACAACAAAGGCTATGTGGGACATCTTAGCAGCCACGTACGGGCAGGAAAAGAAAAGGAGAAAAATTCTATAGTTGCAGTTTGATATTTTTCCGACCAGGCAGATTGGTCGACCTCTTCATGCACACTTCTCACATCTTAGAGGCATGTTTGAGCGTCTGCATAGCTTCATGCCTATTACCACTAGCACTGAGCCGCAATGGGCATAGTGGAATGCTATTGTGACAATAATATTTCTGTCATCTCTTGACTTTGAGTACGATACAAAGCGTACTCAACTACTTACTGGAGAGATGATACCTCCAATGAAGGAGTACAAGAGGCTGAGCAAAATTACTACTTCATCTACTACAGTGGTTTAGACTCCCTCTGCTATGGCATCCTCACGTGACAGAGGAGGTACTTCACAGTTTCGTGGCCGAGGGCCACATGGTCGAGGAGGAGGTCAGCAAGGTCCATGTTCACATTGCCACCGTACAGGTCATTCTGAGGAGACATGCTATCAGAAGCACAGGTATCTTGCGTCAGCCTGAGTTGCTGAGCAAACCAAGCCTACTTCTATTCCGGCTCCGACTCATGATGCATGTTTTGATGACATTGTTTCAAGACTACGAGATATGGTGACTACTACTACTTCGATTGCAGGGTATTCAGACATCGCACACATTGCTAGAGCCTCTTCGAGCTCGTTAGGTATTGCTTATGCCCTTACCAGTAGTAGCATTTCAGATTTGTCTGATCGGATCATGAACTTTGGAGCATCTCATATGAGATGGCGATCGAGCACAGTTTACTTCACACAGGTCTATCCCTCCTAGTAGATCAGTGGTGATTACCAATGGGGTTCATCTACCCATTTTTGGACAGGGGGAGATTGTTTTAGCTCCCTCGATGCATCTGCAGAATGTCACATGCTCCAACATTTCAGATGAATCTTTTGTCTATAAGACAGATTACAAAATATTTACATTGTCGTGCCATATTTGATTCCCCTTCTCTTGTGTTTCAGGACATACTCACGGGAAGGATGATTGGATGTGGCCATGAGCAGAGAGGACTTTACAGACTTGTCCAGCTTCCATGTGCTGGTGTTTCTACTATCCCTTTTGGATTTGTTTCTCCTTTCATGTGGCATCTTCGCTTTGGACACCTTCCTCTGCAGAAGATGTTTCATGTTCTCCCGCATATCTGTACTCATACTACCTTGGATTGTGAGGCATGTCAGCTTGGGAAGCACCATTTTCTGAGTCGTCGGAGTCGTTATAGTGGTCACTTGTTTGAGTTGGTTCACTTTGATATCTGGGGTCCTAGTCATGTTCTTGATCATCAGGGACATTGGTTTTATATTGTGGATGATTTCTCTAGATTATTTTGGGTATTCTTAATGAAGAATAAGTCTGAAGCTGGTTCTGTAATCAAATCTTTTCTTATTGAGAAATGGTGCAGAGAGGTTTATGCGCTGTTGGTGAAATGGAGGTTGAGAAAGATGGAAAGGATGAAGGGGAGTTGGAATTTGATTCTGTTCCGCAATGGCTCAAGACTGCTGCTGCGGCCCAGCGGCAGGCTTTCCCTTGGCTCCCGTTGTCGCCTGGACAGCTTCAAAGTGGGACTATGACATACAATTTGGTCAGTGATGATGTTTGTCTCGAAGATGATTCAGCTCCCACAGATGTGCAAGATGAGATCTTGGAAGAATTGGGTAAGTCACAAATGAATATGCGAACTGATGGTGATGACATTAATCCCATAATCCTTGAGAAAGCAGCTGCCCTAAAAGATGAGATCTTGTCGATAGTATCGCCATCAGATGCTATTCGGGTATGCCGCGACATAAGGCACATCTGCATTGAGGTTGGGAAAGAAAATGGGTGGAAGAGTTGCACTGCCATTCTGGAAATGATTGAACCATGGGAAGCTAAAGATGATATAGCACTGGTTTTACTATTGCATCTCTCAACGGACCCTGAATTGGACTATCCTGTCTGGCCTGGTCACGTCTTTGCCGCGATTGTTATCCCAAAGCTGCTAATCCTCCAATGACCGACATCTAGAGCACTTCTGTCTTTTTGTACTGACTTCTGCAACAACCATCCCAAGTTGGTTGCCACTACAATGCTGTTTCCACTGATCTACCGGAAGGAAGGGATCAATGCACCACTTTGTGATGTTCTCTCCAAGGTTATGAAAGAAATGCGTCCATCCTATGTATCTTCCTTCTGCCATAGGTTGCTTTGTGCAGAGCGAACAGTCGGAGATTTCGCCTGCCTCCGTTGCCACCTGAACATGATATCGAGCAAATTGTCGTGGACAGAGTCCATGTTCTCGTTGTTTCAGAATATCTTGTCATGGGATGTTCCTTTGATTCCAGAAACTATTAGCAAGCTTGTTTCTGAAATTGAAGATAACTTGGACAATAGGTACTCCAAGTCGCTCAAATTTGGGAGGCTCTTGTTGTGTTTGGCGACAAAATCTGCTCATGCTACAAAGTTCCACAGGGATTCGTTGATGGAGATTGCCAGGAAGACGGACACTTTCTTGACCAAGTCAATAGTAGCTAAGCTAGAGGACTGATAAGTTTGAAACCAGAATTGAAGGAAGATGGATGTAGAAGATATATTTGACATCCTTTGTCTGGCCTTGAACAATGTCGAAGGAAAGCGAAAAAAGGATGATCGAGAGGAGGTTCTTTGTACACTACTATGATCAAGTGGTGGATTTGTGTCGGAGTACACTACTATGATTGAGAGATTATTCTTTGTACACTACTGCTGATCATAGGTGATCAAGGCTTCGCATCCAAATATTCAATCAAGCTTTGCTTCTCGAGCCAATTTAGCTGCTCTCCCGTGCCACAAAGTAGTTCCCTCGAATCCCAACCCAGAAGAGCTGTATCAGCTGGCTGGGAAATAGTATCAGTAGAAGTCCTATCTTAATAGGCTGGAAGAAGGTATGGTCTGGCTTGACCTTTTTTTTTCTCCCGCTGCATGCGGAGATTATTGATATAGTGCATGATGCACAAAATAATAAAAACAGTTGCCATTCCTTGTTTATTGGTAATATCCTAGTCGTTTATAGTTACAATATATCGACGTAAATATTATATCATTATATAGTTATATACACGAATCTGATTAGCAATTTGAACATGATATACCAACAGAGATAAAAAGCACCTTAACTTTTTGATTTTGTACAAAGAGTTCTTTTTTTATTCTCACAACCTGACTAGTTACTAGCTAGTACGGGTGCATATGGATCGGATAAAATCTGTAATCCGATGTTATGGGATTGGTTTAGTTTTGTCATTCTAATAGATTGGACCGGATTGAGATTTTGAAAATCTGTTACACTGTGGATTGGATTGATCAAATAAACATCCAATCCGATCCAATCCGTTAATCCGTTAATATTATATATGATAAATATTAATATTTGCAACTTACTTCCTTATCATACTTTATAAATTCTATCTAAATCCTCCCTAGTCAAGTGTCACTTTAATTTTAATTTAACATATAACATCATGCTAGAAATAAAAAGAAAGATAACATTGATATAAAATACAAAAATCCAGCTATCCTATTCTACTTCTCACAAGACAATCTCACAAGTCGATAATGCGAGTGTTTGGACCTTGCATCTCATTCTCAATTCGAGCTTACTTCATCTATGCTTCAATCCCAACTCCCTAGGGCCACTTTCAATGGCTTTGTTCATTATTTGGAGACACGTGATACATTCAAATGTTCTATCTCATTTTACTACTTTATAGTTGTCTATTTTTCTTTGATCTATTAGTGTTGTTCATCAGACTTCGTGTGCTTACATTTCACAGCAAAATGGTGTTGCTGAACGCAAACACTGTCATCTTTTGGATGTCACGAGGACTCTTTTGATTTAGAGTCGAGCTCCTCATTCTTTCTAGGGTGATGCAGTTCTTACTGCATGTTACTTGGTGAAATGCATGCCGTCTACTATGCTTGGAGAAAAAGTTCCTTTCTTGATTGTGTTTCACGAGAATGACTTATTCTCACTTACCCCCAGAGTCTTTGGATCTGTGGCTTTTGTCGACAATTTTACTCCTGGTCGCGATAAGCTCTCACCTAGAGCTGTGAAGTGTGCGTTCGTTGGCTATTCTCGTACCCAAAAAGGGTATGGATGTTTTGATCCTCTTGGGAGAAAATATTATGTGAGTGTCGATGTCATATTTATTAAGTCTATTATATATTTTCTCCTATAGGTGACATGTTATCTAATGTTGACTCTGGTGAGGAAGTATTTGTTCCATCACCTTTATCGTTTCCACCTAGAACTCCTCATTTTGAGTCTCAGTCACCTACACCTCCACCACCTCCACATCCATCTACCCTGCCTCAGCTCCTACCTCAATTTTATATTCGCAGGTCCTCTACTCGGCCCTCTGCTCGTGTGCATTCCCCATCATTCAGCACGTCCCAGGTATGTAGTGAATACATTATTTATACTGATGGCACAAGTGCTTTGCTTGATCCATAGGATACTACACAGGAGGAGTTGATACCAAAGAACAAAGAGGTTGATGTCCTTGATGTACCTATTGCCTTGATGAAGCCATGTCGCTAATGTGCTATGTACCCTCTAGCTGTGCATGTTTCCTTGGACCATCTTTCAGAAGAGTACATGAGGTTTGTTATGGGCCTCTCAGCTATTATTATACCACTAACATATCAGGAGGCCATAAAGGATAGCAGTTGGCGACTTGACATGGGAAAGTAGATGGCCTCTTTGTAGTATCGTGGTACCTAGAGTGTTGTTTCTGTCCCTCCAGGTGCATCTGTTGTGGAGTGCAAATGGATATTTACGGTGAAGTAGCGAGTAGATGGCAGTGTGGATTGCTACAAGGCAAGGCTTGTAGCACGTGGATTCACCCAGACTTATGGGGTGGGTTATCATGATACCTTCTCTCTAGTGGCTAGATGATGACTCTGGTCTGACGAGGGTCTAGAGTAATCCACACAAGGCGGGATTACAATGTCGCTGAGGCGGCCGCTCACCAAATCCCCGATCAATCAACAATTAACCCACAATAAATATATGCAATGAATATCCAAAAATGTGGAGTTAAAATTTATTATAACTCTACATGCAAATGTGTATAGGTGTAAGCACGAGTAGACGTCGAACACTGGGAGGCAAAAGGTTGTATAGTGAAATTTGTTGTACAATTATTCAATTCATTGTTCATGTCCATTCCTTTATTGTTTTTTGTGGGTTTTTAATTATATATATATATGTTTTATTATATATTTTTTGTTTTTATAATTTTTGTTTTGTTTTATATTATATATATTTATATTTATATTATTTTTTTAATTATATAATATAGATATACATATATATACATGGATATAGAGATATATATCTATATAAGAGGAGAGAGAAAGAGATATAATATATAGGTATGTATATAGATATAAATATTTAAAATATATAGATATAATATTTTTTATATTTTTCTAATTTTTTTGTTATTTTTCTGGAATATTTCGAATTTTTATGTATTTTTAATTCCAAAAATGTCCCTATTATGGGATTAATTAAATATGCCGAAAATAATTTGGGTTTTAAAATATAAAATAAGTCCAAAAATTACCCAAATTAATTTTAATACATTAGTTATAATATATAGATAATTATAAAAGAGAAAAATGTATTTTTGGGATTTTTAAGGGTTTTTCTATTTTTTGTTGGATTTTGGAGCTTTCTGATTTTTTTATTTTTCTTTTTCTTGTTTTTAGGGTTTTTCAATTTCTAGACTCCATAAACATATAGATATATCACATATAATTTTTTTGTAATTTTTCAAAAGCATTTTATAATTTTTTTGTATTTTCTAAATTAAACAGTACTAAAATGGATACTTTTTCATTTTTAATAATTAGGTTAAATGCAAAAAATGCAAAATAAAATGTGAGCGTGAAAGTACACTACATGAAACATCTAACCTAATTTTTGTGGATTTTTAGGAGCTAATAGGTATTTTTAATAAATACATAAAAGACATAAAAATTAAACAGCCTGGCAGGGGCATAAATGCAATAAAATTGACTTGCAGGGGGCACAGTGCAAAAACACCAACATAAATAAACATTTATTTAAAGTTTTCGAACTTTTTCCCAATATACAAAAAGAGCCAGGCCTACAGTGCAAAATTCGCGCGCCTCACGTGGGACTGCACGTGAGGCACAGAGGGACCTAATTGCAAATAGACGAACTATGGGGGCCTTCTTGCAAAATTACCATTTTTTTACAATGTAGTAATTGATTTACAATACTAAAAATTAATTACAAAAATGGCGGGGAATATATATGAAATTTACCCCCAACAGGCGCGCTGGCGGACGGCTTGGATCGCTTCACTTGCCACGCGTCGCCCATCCAGCGGCCGGTACCGGTTCGTCGATGGACGCGTGAGATTAGATCATCCCAGATGATCTGACGGTGAAGGCATCATTCCATCGGACGGTGGATCTTCGACCTGGGATCTTATTCTTCATCCAACGATGAGGAAGACAACTGGAAGAACTAGGAAGAACGCTCGCCTGGGCGAGCTTCTTCCAGTGACATTTCGCTCCTCTGCCGGCCTTTACTACTCCAAAGCATCCCAGAAGGTTCCTAGCAGGTATCCCTATCTGCTAGAGGTCTTGTATCGGGCAGAGACGCACTAGAGATCCCCCGCGAGGTCGGAAGAGCTCGTGGGTTCCAGGTGCCTCCGACAACTCTTGAATGCATCCCCTGGTGCTTGGTAGCGCACCTAACCTGCTCAGGAAGAAAGCACGGCTCGAGGCGACGCTCCTCGGCCAAAAATAGAAGCTGTTAGCATAAAAACGAAGGGGAGCGGCGATGCTCTAGCGAAGTGGAGGAGGTGAGCATCAATTCGCAGATCTAGGGAAGATCTGGTTGGGTTTAGGTGGCCTGGAGGTGGAGAAGGCGATGGGAACAGGATGAAGGTGAAAGTGAGTCGGGAAAGGTCGGGGATACAGCGAATGGGTTCGTCGGAGCAGAGCTCCGGCGAACTACGAATCGGCTGATTTACACTAAACCTAAGGCCTACTGATGAAAATAAATGCAAAAATGAATAGCTGGGAAGAAAACCTACCTAGAAAGATAAATAGCGAGCTCTTATACCTGGGGGCCTCCAGGGAGCAGGACGGTCGCTGGAGCGCCGCCGTGGGCGCATCTCCTTCCTTCGTGATCTTCCACAACCTTCAGGGGACCTCCATCTGTCACATGGATGCACGCTTGGCCGAAGGTTGGAGCTCTAGGGCTAGGGAAATGGCCAAAATGATGAAGGAGGGAGATGGAGTTATTTATAAACAAGAGGGGGGCCCCCTTATTGATCGGCTCAAATCAAAGAATCAGACATATGTACAAGCAATCTACTAGGGTGGCGTGAATCATGATGATTCTAGGAGAAATTTCCGTGAAGGGGTCGAAGGTGATGGAGCTATGTATCATCCGCAAAAAATGCAAGAATATAAGGGATTGGACAAGTCTGACAGAGGTCAGAGGCGCAGGGGAGTTGACCGAGGGTCAACACTCCCTGGCCTCTGATTGGTCCACGTCAACAATACATTGACTCATTATTTTAACCTAATAAATGTTTAATTAAATTTTATTTATAAAATAAAAAATGTTTATTAATTAATGTAGTATTTATTTATGATTTGTATTTAATTTTTTTGATGTATTTTATTATGGGTTTATTTTAATTATGTATTTATAAGTATATTTATATGCATTTATTTTTATTTTGTATATTTTCATCTTATTATTTTATTTTCTTATTTTATAAATTTATAAATTATTTTTGTGAGTATATTTATTTATTTATTTATTTATTTTTTATAAGTTTATTTACATTTTTAAATAAATAGGTATGTATATTATGCAGGCATACTTTTATGTATTTTACCTATATTTTATATACACTTTATTTATTTAATGTATTTTATTGGTTTTTATTTTGGATTTGGATTTTTAATATATTATATGTAATATTTACAATATAAAAATATGAAAGAATAAAGTAATTAAAGAATGTATCCCCTTTATTTGTATACATATATAACATAGATATTTTGCCTATGTATTACATAGACTCATTTTATTTGACAAACTCTTTTTGGTTTTCTTCTAATTTCGATATGTATATGCATTATGTGTGTTATTTACAAAATTCTAAAAATATGAATTTATAAAAATGATGAATGAAGAGTAAATTGAATATTTTAATCAGGTAGACTGTACAATGAGGGCCAAAAACCTAACTTTCACATTTTAACTCTAAAAATTAGGAAACCAATTTTATTAAATAGTTCTTGAAAAGCTATGTACAATCAAAGGTGATTTTGGGTGATTTTGAGTTTTTATTTGCAAGATATGGGTCTGTGAAGTGGAGATTCTGGCTTTTTATTATGTATATAAAATGTACACTGTGTAATATTTTTGTACAAACTAAATTTTGTATTTTTATTTACATTATTATCTACAACTTTCATGTACAAAGTTTCTTTTATTTAATGAATAAATAATTATATACAAAATAGGTGTCAAAAATGCATAAATGAATAGGTATTTATTGTATTATTGGCCCTTATCTCCCCCTACTTTATTCCTTGTCGACCAATTCCATTCTGGCCTTGGTCTCGGGGTTAGGGTCATAAAATATTTGCAATATTTTATTCCTTTTTCTTTTCTTCTCTTTATTCAATAATTTTGGCATTAAAAACTTTATTTTATGTACAATAAATACAATAAATAATGAATGCTATTATGGACAAATTGATGGTATTTACATGCATTTGCTGGGGTTTTTAAGGCTAAAATGATAGAATAAAGGTGATGAAATGGAGATTCATCACCCCCCATATACTTGCCTTTGCTAGTCCCTAGCAAATACTTATGTAATAAGTACAAAAAGAATAAAGAATAAGAGGAAAAGAAAAAGCAAGAACAAAGAATTTAAAGAAGAAATTGAATTGATCATGATTATTAAACTTATCTGTAAAAAATCAAAGTTTGGAGCTCAGGTTAAACCTTGGTGTGAAAATGTGTGTGGAACCAGGTCGGGAACTAAATTTAAAACACAACAGCCTTCAAGAGTCACAGAACTCGGTTCAGCCCACCTCAATAGCCTGGTCAGAACTAGCCTACGTCATACACAAACTCTTATGACTATGAAGCTGACTTGTACAGTGTAAGTGATAATAGCTCTCCCAAACTGAAATGACAAAGAGACTAGCTTCTCCAGACTGACAACCCAATGATTCCCCAATCCAACAGCTCTTTCCTCGAGGAGCGGGGTATTCCCTTCTAAGTTCAAGTGGCATCCAACTCAAGAGGAGGAGGTAGAGAAGAGAATGGATGGTAGCCAGTGTAGCCACCTATCCTGGGATGCAATACCAGTGTAGTCAAGTCATCCAGCTGCAGGCTCACATGGTATAACTTTGATGCTCAAGCTTGCTTATTTTCTTTACAACATATTTACATTCTCCGGCAGGCACTTTATTTTATTTTCAAGCATGTCCCCTTTTTTTTGAGATTTTTTTTTCAACATACTATTTATAGCAACCTTTACATAAGGACTTTTTCCTCTTGAGCCAGAAGACTATCCCTCTTTTGAAGCTTTATTGCAACCCACACTCTCGTGTCGTTAGACCTCATGGCTATTGGGCCAGGTTGGGGTGCACTTCCCTCCCTAGATGAGGACGAATGTTTCCACCCGTGTACGTCTCAGACTGGAAAATCCAACCCCCTCACCACTCCAACTGAGTTGAGCCAAGTGAAAGGTGCGAGTGTCCA
Source organism: Ottelia alismoides (assembly GCA_037367405.1). Lineage (NCBI taxonomy): Eukaryota > Viridiplantae > Streptophyta > Magnoliopsida > Alismatales > Hydrocharitaceae > Ottelia > Ottelia alismoides. Next base: position 229,411 of record JAZKJV010003314.1, read on the forward strand.
AGTTAGGTCACAGCCGACAAGAGTCATGCGTGTGTCTCAAAAAGTTCTAGTTAGTCAGTTGAGATGACTTGAACTCAGCACTGATTTCTCAAAGAATTAAGTCTGAATAGACCTGAAGTACCCTAAACCTAGTTCCCAAAAGGTTCCAGTGCAGTTAGGTGCAGTAAGGTCTAACCAAACTCCAATCTTCGACTTTATTGGACTAGTTCAATCACCAAGCTCAATGTGGAAAAATAATGAATGCTATGCAAATGGTATTTACAAATATGCAAAGAATAATGCAATTCTTCAAAGAATTTGAAAACAAAGAGAGGAATTTTTAAACAAAGAATTTGCAAATAAAAGAATTCTGGCAACCAAAGTAAAATTTATACATCTATTTACACGGGTGTGCCGCTTTATTTTACAAGAATTAAGAATTTACAATCTAGTTTTATTTATAGGCATATATGTACAATTATTAAAGAATCATGTGTTATTTATTATTTCTTATTGATTTGATGTATCCATTCCTCAAACTTATTTGAAAATCATTTTACAAACAATTTTGAAAAACTTTAGTCCCAAATAATTTTTACAAGCACTTTACAAACATGTACACACATTTGAAAATCATTTTTGCAAAGGTTTTCCAAACAGAATATATAGATTTTTCACATATTTTTGCAACCATTTTTCAAACCGTTTGCAAACAATTTTTCAAACATTTTATTTCACACAAAGAAAATAAACTTTACAAACCAAAATGTTTTTACAAAGGTTGAAAACATGTAACAAGACATTTTGAAAATAGTTTTTAAAAGATTTTCACAAAGATTTTCAAACTATTTTTCAAACATTTTGCAAAAAACATTTTCACCTGATTTATTAATCAGTACATAAAAAGAATTTGAGGAATGATACCATCTTTTTATTATGGGTTTTTTTAATGAATTTTAAAGAATTATTAGCCATATTATTAAGAAAATACGAAAGTACGAGTTATGGCTAAAGTATATACACAGTATATACGACCCCCCTATACTTAGCTTGAGCTATGTCCTCATAGATCGAAAAGGAAAGAGAAGACATAACTCGTACTGAGTATAGACAAGTCTAAAGAATATATGAATAAGAAATGAACAAATGGGAAGTTGACCGTCCCCCCTATACTTAGGATCAAGTAATCCTAAGTATAGCAGACTGTTCACAAAGCAGGGAGGGTCAAGGGTGGGAATAAACAGATTAATGAATGAACAAATCAGGGGTGCACCCCCCTATACTTAGGACAAAGTAGTTCCTAAGTACAGGAAACTGGCACAAAGGGGCGACACCTTTTATCTATATAAAGAAATATGAAAAGGAAAAGAAGAAAAGAAGAAAAGAAGAAAAGATAGATATATAAAGATAGATGAAAAGATCGTGGAGAATATACGCATCACTCCCCCTATACTTAGGGTGAGATATCCCTAAGTATAGGCAACAATAGGAGTGACGAAACTGAATGAGAAGAGAACAACGTGGTGTGTACCCCCTATACTTAGGACAAGGTACGTCCTAAGTGTAGACATAAAGATATAGCGACTGATCTAGGGCACACATAACATGCGGGAGAAAGAATAAACAAGGCACACATATATACAAGTGGTGAAGAAACTAGTGAAGTACAGGATGGTATCTGACAAGTGAATACCGTACTTGCGTCATCGTCTCCCTGTGAGAACAAGGATGCAGTCAGAAGGTGAAAACACACCCGGATATGCAGCCAGGTGAGTGTCGGCTACCGAGGACAAAATAGATCGAAAGTACAGATATCGGGTCCGGTAGCATGAAGCAGTCAATCAACTCATAAGGTCAGCATGAGGAAACAGAGCCGATACTATAGGACCGGGAGGAAGAAGGATCAGTACAGATTCCTCCGGTCAAACAAAGTCTCAGAAAGATATGGAAGATAAGGAGCAAGAGACCTCGTGGCATACGGTAGTCATGGCTCAACCGTGCGAGGGTCGTCAAGGTGAGCAGGCTCAAAGGAGCCGGGAATCAGACCATAATCAGAAGACTTGGTCCCGTGATCCGCAGATCGGATACACCATCAGAGAGGGGACCAAGTACACAACTCAGAAGACTCAGCCTCGTGCTCCGTAGATCAGAGACACCAGAAGGAGTCTGAGTACCTAGAAGGTGATGCACCTTCCCGCAGATAACCCTCGGGGAGTAGTTGATGAATCTCCATTTCATCACCTTTATTCTATCATTTTGGCCTTAAAAACCCTAGCAAATGCATGTAAATAGCATTAAGTTGTATATAATAGCATTCATTGTTCCTGGTATTTATGGTACATTAAATGAGGTTTTTTACTGCCAAAATGATAGAATAAAGAGAAGAAAAGAAAAAGGAATAAAATATTGCAAATATTTTATGACCCTAACCCCGAGACCAAGGCCAGCATGGAATTGGTCGACAAGGAATAAAGTAGGGGGAGACAAGGGCCAATATACAATAAATACCTCATTTATTAATTCATCCATTTATGCATTTTTGACACCTATTTTGTACATAATTATTCATTCATCAAATAAAGAAACTTTGTACATGAAAGTTGTAGATAATAATGTGAATAAAAATACAAAATTGATTTTTTGTAAAAATAATACCCAGTGTACATTTTATACACTGAATAAGAAGCCAAAATCTCAACTTCACAGACCCATAACTTGCAAATAAAAACTCCAAAACACCCAAACTCACCTTTAATTGTATATAGCATTCCATAAACTATTTTATAAAATTGGTTTCATAATTTTTGGAGCTCATATGCAGAAGTTAGGTTTTTGGCCCCTCTTGTATAAAAGACTGAGTAAAATATTCATTTTATTCAGTATTTATTATTTGTACAAAATCATATTTTTAGAATTTTGTAAATAATGTATATAATGCAGGTACACATTAAAAATAGAAGGAAACCAGAACTAATTTGCAAAATAAAATAAGTCTATAAATTCATAGACAAAATACCTATGATATCTACCTATCTATAAATAAAAAGGGTTTTAATCCTTGATTCTTTTGCTCTTCTATATTTTTATAATAATATATACATTATACCTAACTCATTTAAAAATACAAAACTAAAATAAGAATCAAGAAAATATAATAAATAAATTAAGTATATAAAATATATAGATAAAACACCTATAAGTATACCTACATACACCTATACCTATTTATTTAAAAATACAAATAAACCTATAAAAATCAAACAAAAATATCTTTATACTCACAAAAATAAATTATAAATTCATAAAATAAGCCAAGAAAATAATAAAAGAAAATAAACCAATTAAAATACATAAAAATATATGGAAATACATACCTATACATATTATTCGAATAAAACTATAATAAAACACCTTGAAAAATTCAATAAAAATCACAAATAAATACTACATAAAACAATAAACATTTTTTATTTTATACTCAAAAAATAATAAAATCATCTACTATTTTAAAATAATCAATCTATATTAACCCATGCTGTTTTGTCTTCTAGCGGCCTGCGTGGACCAATCGCAGGCCGCTAAGGGTTGACCTCGGGTCAACTCTTCATACCCCACCTACCCCTCTGACAAGTCACGAGAGGCCCTGTTTCCCCGATTTTTCACGCGATTTTGGTAGCTCGAGGACGATAAGACCCTTCATGAAGATTGTTCCTTGTACATCCAAGAATCACGCCCAATCCCATGCTCCCTTGTACATAGCCCAGATTCGTCATGATTCGCCGGCCAATAAGGGCGCATACTTTGTCTATAAATAAGACCTTCGACTTCCTTCCGCCTTTTGGTCTCCCTTCGGTTGTTTTCCACCATCTTTTCCAGTCCTTTGAGGATCCTTGTGACAGGAGGGTTCTCCTGGAAGCTTCAGACGGTCGGAGGAGTCGAGAGGAGTGCCCACGGCCGCCGCTCGCCGGAGGTCCTGCTCCCTGGTCGCCAACCAGGTATAAGAGCTGGTTTCTTCTCGTTTTTAGCTTAGTTTTAATTTTTACTTCGTAGTTTAGCTTGTAGAGTAATCAGTAGAACCTCAGGTGCTCGATTAGCCCAAGATCGAAGTTCGCCGGAGTTTAGCTCCGGCGAACCTCTCTACCCTGATCAGCACGCTATCCGACCCTTCGCTCCATCTCATCGCCTTCCCCTACGCATTCTACACTCAAACCACGTTTCTGATCATCCAGAGCTCGCCATGCTCTGCGAATCGAGGTCATCCTCCTCCGCTTCACCGGACCTCGCCGCCCGCCACCCTCCCCTACTCTTTTACCCTAAACCCCTGGTCAAGGAAAACCCCCTCGAGCCCCTAAATTTTTTGGTGCAGGTCTCAAGCTAAACGGAGCCCTCTGGGGCTCGATCATCGTCCCTGCGAGGTTCCAGGACTCCTCTCTCTTCTCCGAGCTCGTTCAACCGATCTAGGGGGTCCTGGACCTTCTGGAGTAGCTCGAACGGTGCGCACCGCCTTGCCGGACGCCTGGAGACCACCAGCAGCAACGTGGAGCGCCTGGAGGCGGAGATATCTTCGATCGAAGTCAGGGAAGTCAGCCGTTCTTCCCTGTTCTTCGTGAACAGCAGCAGCCGTTGGATGAAGGGGACAACCCCAGTTCTAATCAGGGTCGTCCATCTAGCGCAAGCCTGGGCCGTGCGATCAGACCTCAGATGCAATCTCGGCCACAGATCGTCGAAGCGGTATCGAGCGCCGAGGGCTCGACACGTGGACAAGTGGCGCGCTCGATGCCGTTGGATCACGCGCGTGTTTGGGGGTAAATTTCATATTCGACCCCTCAGCTTTTTGTATTTATAGTTTAACCCCAAAATTAAAAAGTTACTATGTAAATAAATTGTGTAATTTGTAGAAGTCCCCCTGTAGTTTTTATATTTGTGTTTTAGTCCTTAAGCGCCGCACGTGGAGCACCACGTGAGGCGCGTAATATTTGCAGTTAGGCCCTGCCGGGTCCTTGTATTTATTAAATGGTCTTGGAAATAAAAAGTTACGTGTATTTTTATTGTAATTTTTGCTTGATTGCCCCTGCGAACTATTTTATTTGCAAAAATACCCCTGCCAGGCCATTTAATTTTTAAATGCTTTGTCTATTTATTTTGTGCACCATATTAATTCGAAAAATATTGCAAAAATAGACTTAAGCTACTGTCAAGCATGCTATATTTTTAATTTTTCATTTTGTCTCATTTTTGCATTTATTAAAAATCAAAAACATGTCCTTTATTCACTGTCTAACTGAGAAAATACCAAAAAAATATCAAAATGCATTGAAAAATTCCAAAAACATTCCCTATGGTGTATTTTGAACTATGTTAGTGTCAGTCCAAAAATCCCTAAAAATCTCAAAAGGAAAACCTTAAAAATCCAGAAATACCCAGAAACTCCAAAAAAAATATAAAAATTCACAGAAAAATCAGAAAAATATAAACTCAGGCCTTATTTATGCTACATTTTATTATCTTTATTAGAAAAATAGGGTGGAAAATTTTTTAGGCTTGTAACTATTTTTAATGTTCATTTTTATTACAGCCAGACCTTATTCCCCTGTTTGCTATTATTTAGCTATTTAAAAATACTAAAAATATTCTCAAAAACCCCCCCCAAAAATCACAAAAACATTAAAATATGATGAAAAACCCAAAAAGACTTTACTCCTTCATTTTTGACTATTTTAAGTATTTTTGTAAATATTATAGTACCACTTTATGTATATATAGGTATTTCCTAAAAAGAATATATATAAAAATATATTATCTAATTATATTATTGTTATCCATATATATATATACATATAATATAATAATAATAAATAAAAAAAATAAATATATATATATAATTCATTAATTAAAAACCCACTGCACACAAGGATGACTAATATGCACAAGTAGGCGTATGCATTTTCGTATTGCTCTCTGTGGATCGACCTCTACATGCTTGTTCCCTATACATCCTTTTGGTAGAGTAAATAAAAATTAATTCGCATTTCTTTTTGAGCTTGATTGTTGTATTCTTTGGTTGTGGGTTAATTGCTGATCAACCCGGGTGTTCCGTGAGCGGTCGCCTCAGCGACAACTCTTTGAGACATTTATTATGGTGACCCCTTCTGGAGTACACCTAGCGGTTATCAGTAGTACATACTAGTCAATGAATAATCAGAACAGAAGATCATCCTTGCGAGGGTCGTCAAAGTGAGCGGACGCAAAGGCGTCAGTGATCCATCAGACGGATTATTAGGTGCCGTCTCAGTAGGCGACATATCGGCTCCCAGCAGAGGAGACCGGGTAATCTAAAGAATGTGGAAGCGTCTCGTAGACAACCCTCGGGGAACGTGCTGCCAGCTAGGCATGGAAATAGCAGATGTCAGGAGCTCAACCTTGCGAGGACTGTCAAGGCGAGCAGACTCAAAGTAGTCCAATCAGATGGATCCCATGATCTGCAGATCGGATATGCAACTCAGGATGGGACAAAAATCATATATATCAAACGACTCGGTTCCATGCTTCGCAGATCGGAGACACAGTCAGTAGGGGGAACCAAGCGTAAAGAGAGTGTCGCATTCTCCCACAGATAGTCCTCGGGGAGTAATGCAATCTAGGCAAGGAATAGTCAGAATGTGTCTCTACCTTATAAGGGTCGTCAAGGAGAGAGAAGGGCTCGAAGGAGCCGGTTCCATCAGACAGATCCACAAAAAATGTGGCCTCGGTAGACGACAGATCGTCTACCAGCAGAAGAGACCAAGAGAGCTACAATGTATCATAGCCTCTTGCAGATAACCCTCGGAGAGCTATGAACTGGGCATGGAATAACCAGAACAGTGAAGCTCTGCCTTGCGAGGACTGTCAAGGAGAGCGGACTCAGATGAGTCTAGTACATTGGCCTCGTGTACTGACAGGTCGGGTACACAATCACCGGTGGAGGCCAATCAAGCATATCATCTGACTCGATTTCGAGTCCCAGCAAAATGGCGACCCAAAAAGTGGATGAAACCGTAGTACTAGAAATTATCGCATTCTCCCACAGATAGTCCTCGGGGAGCAATGCAAACTAGATCAACGTAAGTCATGGGAATGCTGGCGAGTCATCTCAGGTCCTCAAAAGCATTCAATCATTCAATCATCTAGAGGGCATAAGATCATGTGAGGGAGTAAATAGTCAGGTAAATCACAAAACTTCCCTCGGGTCAATCCAACCTGGCGGAGATGGCATGAAAGGTAATCATGAATCATGAATCCTCAGAGTGTCATAGGTGGATAATAGAATCAGGAGATCGGGGATGGTTCGATCACAAAGATGAGAGATCATGTGGGTTCCAATCATCGTCACCATGAAGCGTATATCAAGATAGTCTATCCAGCCCAGAAATCAAAGATGGTCAGAACCTCGAAATGGATAGATCAATAGAAACATCATGATATCATCCTCAAATCACTGAAGCTCATCACATCTTCAATTCGGTGTGCGAGATCTAAATCCTCAATAAAGAATCACACCTAATGATCATGCATCTTCAAAAATCCTCAATAAGCTCATATGCACGTATCAAAGATAAATCCACCAAATCGATCTCAACATCCTCAACATCATTGACCTGATTACACAAATAATCAAGGTAATCATGAAATCCTCAATGCGGGCCTTATCAATATGCATAGCATTCCCGGGTAAAGGGAGGGATGATATGGGGAACACGAGGAAGGTGGATAAGAAGGGTATCACAATGAAGTGGAGAAGCTGAATGAGCTTGCGTGCCAATATCACGGGTGGTAGAAGAGTGATACAGAGGGGACGAGGAGGGAGGGCGAGAAGATCGGGACATAGACAAAATTGGGTGTTCCACACAAGGCGGGAACACCATTAAAATGGTGGTCCGAAAAGCATGCTCTCCTCGAACCTAAGAAAATGGGGATGGTACGGTGGATACGAGGATGGTGGTGAAGAAGAGGGAAACGAAGGACGTGGTGAAGAATGATTGAGCTCAAGCGCCAATATCAAGACTCGATGCGAATAAGGAGGTATATGTATAAGAGAGGTAGAGAGACTCAAAGATGAAAAATGCATGACTCACACAATGGGACCAGCTACTCACATAATGAATGGAAATGTAACGGACTTCAAGTCACAATCAATACACAAGGCAAACCCCCAATTCACCTACTCGACACAGTGAAGATAGTCAAGTGACGGTCATTTATCTTTTCATTTTTAGACTGAGGTGAAAATCACAAAGTTGTACAAACACTTAAGACGCTTGATGGGATTTGGTCTCTACTCCTTAGTGTGTACGTGAGCAATTAAAACGCATACAATGAGGGGGTTACTCTCCCCAAGACAAGGAAGTCCATTATGTTTTATTTTTAGGTCCAATAGAGTTAACAGTCCCGATTTTATTTTTGGTTATCACTTTTTTGGGTATTTTCAATGCACGTGCCTATCGAGGTTGCAATTTCTATTAAGCATCCTAGGTTGGCAAAAACAGAGGGAGAAGGTCGGAAAAGCCATGCAAGTCGGAAAGCGATGATGCATGTTAAGTAAGAAGACTTACAGTGCCTCCAGCTCTCTCCATGCGGGATGCAGAACAGAATTGAAACCTATGCTATATGCAAATGCAAGCCAAAGAAATCGCCCTAGGATCGTAATTGCTATTATCGTGAAGTACCACAAGTCGCTCGTCGATCTTCAAGGCAGGAGTCTGGTCTACGCTCACCCCTCCTCCTCTCGACACATCGAGTTCGGGAGAAGCGCTTAGCAGGGAGAGCTCGCGGCACGTAGGCTCGAAGATGATGAGGTTGACTGTTTAGAGTTTGATCTAGGTCCAAAGCGAACTATAGGTACATGCAAATATATTAGGGTGTTTGGACCTAACTCTACGAGCAAGCAACTCCTATAGCTAAGGGCTCATTCACACAAAATAATAAAAATGAAAATAAAATAAAGAAAAGAAAAAACGAAAGCGTCAAAACCATCGAGGCCCCAAAGGGAACAATCCCTCAAGCAATGGACCTCGGGAGTCGGAGTGTACCTTTGAGAGTCTTGTATTATTACAAATTTTCTAAGTGTCACTCTCTCACATAAATATACATAATAAAATTAAATGAAATGCATAAAAATAGAGACTGTCTTCAAAAATTCTCCTTCATCTGCCCTTGGTGCTCTCTCCTGTTGGCTGGCGTAGAAGAACCAACTCTGCCTTGCTTGGGTGCATAGGTCCTCCTAGGAGGTCCTCCTTCGCTTGGCAGTCCCTCACATCAAAGACAACTAAAAGAGATGGTTCAGAGCAGTCAGTCAATAATCTCAAAATAATCAAAGAAATAAATGAATAATGGACATGAGCAAAGAATTAAATAAATAAATGAACAACCATTCAAAATCTGTTGCCTCCCCGGCAACGGCGCCATTCGATGACTCTGGTCTGACGAGGGTCTAGAGTAATCCACACAAGGCGGGATTACAATGTCGCTGAGGCGACCGCTCACCAAATCCCCGATCAATCAATAATTAACCCACAATAAATATATGCAATGAATATCCAAAAATGTGGAGTTATTATAACTCTAGATGCAAATGTGTATAGGTGTAAGCACGAGTAGAGGTCGAACACTGGGAGGCGAAGGTTGTATGGTGAAATTTGTTGTACAATTATTCAATTCATTGTTCATGTCCATTCCTTTATTATTTTTGTGGGTATTAAATTATATATATCTATATATGTTTTATTATATTTTTTGTTTTTATAATTTTTGTTTTGTTATATAATATATATATTATTTTTTTAATTATATAATATAGATATACATATATACATGGATATAGAGATATATATCTATATAAGAGGAGAGAGAAAGAGATATAATATATAGGTATGTATATAGATATAAATATTTAAAATATATAGATATAATATTTTTTATATTTTTCTATTTTTTTTGTTATTTTTCTAGAATATTTCGAATTTTTATGTATTTTTAATTCCAAAAATGTCCCTATTATGGGATTAATTAAATAGGCCAAAAATAATTTTGGTTTTAAAATATAAAATAAGTCCAAAAATTACCCAAATTAATTTTAATACATTAATAATAATATATAGATAATTATAAAAGAGAAAAATGTATTTTTGGGATTTTTTAAGGGTTTTTCTATTTTTTGTTGGATTTTGGAGCTTTTTGATTTTTTTATTTTTCTTTTTCTTGTTTTTAGGGTTTTTCAATTTCTGGACTCTATAGACAATAGATATATCACATATAATTTTTTGTAATTTTTCAAAAGCATTTTATAATTTTTTTGTATTTTCTAAATTATACAGTACAAAAATGGCTTCTTTTCATTTTTAATAATTAGTTTAAATGCAATAAATGCAAAATAAATTGTGGGCGTGAAAGTACACTACATGAAACATCTAACCTAATTTTTGTGGATTTTTAGGAGCTACATAGGTATTTTTAATAAATACATAGAAGACATAAAAATTAAACAACCTAGTAGGGGCATAAATGCAATAAAATTGACTTGCAGGGGGCACAGTGCAAAAACACCAGCATAAATAAACATTTATTTAAAGTTTTTGAACTTTTTCCCATATACAAAAAGGGTCAGGGCTACAGTGCAAAATTCACGCGCCTCACGTGGGACTGCACGAGAGGTGTGGAGGGACCTAATTGCAAATAGACGAACTAGGGGGGCCTTCTTGCAAAATTACCATTTATTTTACAACGTAGTAATTTATTTACAATACTAAAAATTAATTACAAAAATTGCGGGGGATATATACGAAATTTACCCCCAACAGGCGCACTGGCGGACGGTTAGGATCGCTTCACTTGCCACGCGTCGCCCATCCAGCGGCTGGTACCGGTTGGTCAATGGACACGTGAGATTAGATCATCCCAGATGATCTGACGGTGAAGGCCTCGTTCCATCGGATGGTGGATCTTCGACCTGGGATCTTGTTCTTCATCCAATGGCAAGGAAGACAACTAGAAGAACTGGGAAGAACACTCGCCTGGGCGAGCTTCTTCCGGTGACATTTCGCTCCTCCGCCGGCCTTTACTACTCCAAAGCATCCCAGAAGGTTCCTGGCAGGTAGCCCTATCTGCTGAAGGTCTTGGATTGGGCAGAGACGCACTAGAGATCCCCCGCGAGGTCGGAAGAGCTCGTGGGTTCCAGGTGCCTCCGACGACTCTTGAATGCATCCCCTGGTGCTTGGTAGCGCACCTAACCTGCTTAGGAAGAAAGCACGGCTTGAGGCGACGCTCCTCGGCCAAAAATAGAAGCTGTTAGCATAAAAACGAAGGGGAGCGGCGATGCTCCGGCGAAGTGGAGGAGGTGAGCATCGATTTGCAGATCTAGGGAAGATCTGGTTGGGTTTAGGTGGCCTGGAGGTGGAGATGGCGATGGGAACAGGATGAAGGTGAAAGTGAGTCGGGAAAGGTCGGGGATACAGCGAATGGGTTCGCTGGAGCAGAGCTCCGACGAACTACGAATCGACTGATTTACGCTAAACCTAAGGCTTACTAATGAAAATAAATGCAAAAATGAATAGCTGGGAAGAAAACCTACCTAGAAAGATAAATGGCGCAGCTCTTATACATGGGGGCCTCCAGGGAGCAGGACGGTCGTCGGAGCGCCGCCGTGGGTGCATCTCCTTCCTCCGCGAGCTTCCACAACCTTCAGGGGACCTCCATCTGTTACCTGGATGCACGCTTGGCCGAAGGTTGGATCTCTAGGGCTAGGGAAATGGCCAAAACGGCGAAGGAGGAAGATGGAGTTCTTTATAAACAATAGGGGGGACACCCTTATTGATCGGCTCAAATCAAAGAATCAGACGTATGTACAAGCAATCTACTAGCGTGGCGTGAATCATGATGATTCTAGGAGAAATTTTCGTGAAGGGATCGAAGGTGATGGAGCTCGCGAAAAATGCAAGAATATAAGGGATTGGACAAGTCTGACAGAGGTCAGAGGCGCAGGGGGCGTTGACCGGGGGTCAACACTCCCTGGCCTCTGATTGGTCCACGTTAACAATACATTGACTCATTATTTTAACCTAATAAATGATTTAATTAAATTTTATTTATAAAATAAAAAATGTTTATTAATTAATGTAGTATTTATTTATGATTTTTATTTAATTTTTTTGATGTATTTTATTATGGGTTTATTTTAATTATGTATTTATAAGTATATTTATATGTATTTATTTTTATTTTGTATATTTTTATTTTATTATTTTATTTTCTTATTTTATAAATTTATAAATTATTTTTATGAGTATATATATGTTTTTATTTGATTTTTATAAGTTTATTTACATTTTTAAATAAATAGGTATGTATACTATGTAGGTATACTTATATGTGTTTTACCTATATTTTATATAGACTTTATTTATTTAATGTATTTTATTGGTTTTTATTTTGGATTTGGATTTGTATTTTTAATATATTATATGTAATATTTACAATATAAAAATATGAAAGAATAAAGTAATTAAAGAATGTATTCCCTTTTATTTATATACATATATAACATAGGTATTTTGCCTATGTATTACATAGACTCATTTTATTTGACAAACTCTTTTTGGTTTTCTTCTAATTTCGATATGTATATGCATTATATGTGTTATTTACAAAATTCTAAAAATATGAATTTATAAAAATGATGAATGAAGAATAAATTGAATATTTTAATCAGGTAGACTGTACAATGAGGGCCAAAAACCTAACTTTCACAGATTACCTCCAAAAATTACGAAACCAATTTTATTAAATAGCTCTTGAAAAGCTTTATACAATCAAAGTGATTTTGGGTGATTTTGAGTTTTTATTTGCAAGATATGGGTCGGTGAAGTGGAGATTCTGGCTTTTTATTCTGTGTATAAAATGTACACTGTGTATTTTTTTCGTACAAACTAAATTTTGTATTTTTATTTACATTATTATCTACAACTTTCATGTACAAAGTTTCTTTATTTGATGAATAAAAATTATATACAAAATAGGTGTCAAAAATGCATAAATGAAAAGGTATTTTTTGTATTATTGGCCCTTATCTCCCCCTACTTTATTCCTTGTCGACCAATTCTATTCTGGCCTTGGTCTCGGGGTTAGGGTCATAAAATATTTGCAATATTTTATTCCTTTTTCTTTTCTTCTCTTTATTCTATAATTTTGGCATTAAAAACCTTATTTTATGTACAATAAATACAATAAATAATGAATGCTATTATGGACAAATTGATGGTATTTACATGCATTTGCTGGGGTTTTTAAGGATAAAATGATAGAATAAAGGTGATGAAATGGAGATTCATCACTAGACACTCAACATTACGCATTCTCCTATCAATTGTTGTTTCACGAGACTAGCCGCTTTACCAACTTGATGTGAAGAATGCATTTCTTTATGGTGATCTGCAGGAGGAGGTTTATATGCAGCAGCCTCCAGGGTTTACTATTGAGGGTGAGTATCAAAAAGTGTGTAAGCTCCACAAGGCAATCTACAGCCTAAAGTAGAGTCTCAGAGATTGGTACCATAAATTTTTAGAATTGATAGAGCATCAAGGGTTTGCCTGATTCACTGCGTATCATTCACTATTTGTTCAGAGGATAAAGAGAGGTATTATTGTTATTCTTGTCTATGTTGATGATATTATTGTCACGCGTGATGATGAGCATGGCATTCAGGTGGCCAAGGAGTTCCTAGGTCAGCAGTTTGTGACCAAGGACCTTGGCAATCTTCGATACTTCCTGGGATTAGAGTTCGTCTTGTGATGACCCAGAGGAAGTTTGTTAGTGATCATCTTCTAGTGACATGCATAACAGGTGCAAGCCTGCCACTACTCCTATGGATCCAAGTATGAGACTATATGATGATGATACTGAGGAGGTACCAAAGGAGATACAGAGAGTTGGTTGGGAAGCTTCTATATGCTACCATCACCAGCCAAATATATACTTTACCATGAGCAAAGTAAGCCAGTTCATGGAGCATCCTAGGAAGGTTCATATGGATGTTGTCTATATGATTTTGAGATATTTGAAGTCTTCACCAGGAAGTGGTCTTATAATCAGCAGAAGCACTTCTCTTGGTGTAAAAGCGTGTGCATACGTAGATTATGCAGGATGCCCTAGGGACAAGAAGACTACTTATGGCTATGCTATATTTGTTGGTAGCTCACTCGTGTCTTGGAAAAGTAAAAAGCAGACAGTGGTTTCTAGATCTAGTGTAGAGTCCGAATATAGGGCCATGGCTGAAGGAAGCACAGAGATGATGTGGGAGAGGTCGGTTTTGAGAGATCTTGCAGTTGATGTACCTCTTCCTATGTAGCTTCTATGTGACAATCATGCAGCATTTTTTATTGCAAATAATCCTGCATTCCATGAACGTACAAAGCATATAGAGGTGGATTGCCACTATACTAGAGACATGATCCAGAAGGGTCTCATATCCACCTCTCATGTTTCTACTGGAGATCAGACTGCTGATATATTCACCAAAGCTCTTAGTAGAGGCCATTTCCAAAGATGTTGTTCCAAGCTGAGCATGATAGACATATATGCTCCAGCTTGAGGGGGAGTGTTGAGATTACTGTACATCTATGGTGTTATTCCATATTTTATTTTCTTTATGTACCTCTCCTGCTATTTACCTGAGGCTTTTCTCCTATATAAGAGAGCCATGGTGCCTCATGAATAATTAAGTAATTCATTTTTCCCAACATCACTGTTTCCATGTATTTACGACGGCACAAACAGATAGTGTTCCCACTTCCTCTCACACCTTGGGAAAGGCTTTGTCTAGTTGTGGTGCAGCACCTTCTCGACCTCTAGTGCACCCATAGAGACACAAACTAGAAAGAGACGGTATGGTTTCTAGAGGAGCGCTCTCACACTAGACTTGGCCAATGGGCCATGGGCCCGCCCACCCAGCCTGCTCATGGGTCGAGCTTGGGCCAAGAGATTTCATAAATGGGTCGGCCTAGCTAGCTCTTTGGCTCGCCCATCAACTGGGTGGGCCATGGCATGTGCCATAAAGCCCAATCGGCATGGCCCATACATATAAAAATATAGGTTTAATATTTATATTTTAGATACATTTAATATAATATACTTCAAGTTTTTGTTTTACATTATAAATATTACATCTTATTTTATAGTATACATGTAAAGTATTACTTGAATTTAGAATGATTAGTGATGCTAAAAAACTTAATTATCTCCATAAATTTGATTACAAAATTAATAAAAAAAATACTTTACATTCGGCCCATGGGTCAGCCTGGCCCAGACCTGGGCTGGGCTTGGTCCTTGAAGTATGGCCCATGGACTGGGCCGGGTCAGGGTTTTAGAACGTCGGCTCGTCCCGACCTGCACTTTAGCCAGATCTATCTCACACACAACGAGCTTGCTTCCATTTCCATCAGTCTAGCCACATCATATCATAGTGTCCCCTACATGTTGATGATTCGGGTATACCTCAACAGAGTGCGAGGCCCAACAGTTCATCATATATACATGGGTCGGGTTTCCACCATAGAGACAAAGGCTTCTAGCATCCTTTAACACATCAGATTTAGTGCAACAGGATCCGATTCTTCACCGACACAACGAGGACATCTAAATGTCATTACTCAGGAGCATGCCCATGCCTCAGGTTCAATTATTAGAGGTATGATATCTATATATAACTTTTGTTTCATACTCCGTTTGACTTTGGTGTCACACTTTTGTTTTATGTCCATCACTTAGTACCCACACTAAGTAAGTTCCACGAGTATCAAATTTTCTTACTATATAAATGGCCCAGGGGTTGGGGGTATTCATCGTAAGACAGACAGTAGAGGATAATTTATGCCCACATTCCTTTCACTAATTCAATTGAATGATTTTGGCATCATTATGGTTATGAACTGGATGGAGAAGTATCTTATTCTCACGATGGGATCTTTTCTTATCAAAGATACCTATTCACATCCGGCATTGCATGATTAAGATCTTGCGATGGGGATATTCCACTAATTAATGTAGTTAGGCATGTGCACAATATCGAGGAGGCTACATAGGAACCAAAGAATGGGATTAGGGATAAGTATCATCACTTGTTTCCGGGTATAAAAGTTCAAAACCCTAGTTTATTTTTCTTTGAGATTTTTAAGGATTTCGTTCTTTTCTTTAAGATTTTTATGAGATTATCACTTTTGATATTTTTACAGGTTGCACGAATATGAGACTAGGTAGGGACACACATCAAGTCTTGAGGACGAGACTTCCTTTGAAATTTTTATAATTGTAAGACTTATGTATGTGTTAAAATACAAGATCTGATACGTTATAGATATCGGGTGTCCATACAAATCGGGTCTCGATACGGTTCAAGATATGATTTTTGATGATACTCTCATGCACTTTCGTTCACTTCTTTTTAGATTTCAAATATGGATGATATTGAAATTTAGAACGAGTATCTATTATGTAGTACCCGTTGAAATCTTTCCAATGATATTAAGAACATCAAAATCCGACATCGAACAAGCGAGATACGGTCATTTTACGATCATGTGTTGGTAAATGGATCCTAACCCGAATCAGTTCCGGATCCGATTAAACGAACCCAGATACATACAGGCTAGGGCTCGGATCTAGTTGACCAAAACCCATTTCCAGTCCTAGAGCTTCACCAGAGAGTCGTCATCGGATCTTCGCTGGAGTTGCTGGTCATGAAGTCAAGAATGCCACCGCGTAGAGCCTATTGTGGGGAACTCGTTCCTCATGGTTGCGACGTACAAAAACCCCTCTCCTTGATGCCGCTTTCCGCATTTCATTTCCTATGGGTCGGTTTTCTGATTTTGTCATAAATCGTATTTGGATCACGTCAGTGTCAACGTTGATCGCATATGTAGAATCGAATTGTAGAACGCGATCTGAGGTCCATTATTTCACGTATGATACCATTCTTCGATCATTTTGCTAGAAAGCTCACCTCATAGTCAGTAATAAAAATGGGGCATATTTAATTTGATGCTCGATTACGACTGATACATGTTCTTCCGTTAATGAGTCAATTTAGAATTCCCAGAGGGTTATTTCGGTCACGAATAACTATTTTTATCTGTTGTTAATTGGATTTGTTTTTCCTTTTGTCTCTTGTACCATTCCCATTAAATCATGATCAAGCAAATACTTGGACGGATTCCTCAGAAACCATCAAAATTTGTGGAAAAAGTTGAGTCTGAGAGTTGAGGAGGGGTGTTCATGTTTCGAATGTTGGGGATATTGCACAATCAGGAGTATCCCCTAAAACTGTTCTGCAACAAAGATGACACAACACAATATGTGTTTCCCATACGGGAACCCAATGGTAACAATATGACAAGCACAAGCAAGCACAACAAGCAAGCACACGAGGCAAAGATTTTTAAGTGGAACCTTACTCGATGTGAGCAAGGGAAAAACCACGGGGCAAGACCGGCAGCGAATCCACTACGGTCAAAAAGAGCCAATGTTCTTTCGATTTTGTTGCCCAACAAAACCGAGATACAAGCCACACACACAACAGATAGTTCTTATACAAGAAACTAACTATCCCTAGGTATCCAAAATACCAAATGTGCTCAAATCTTAAGAAGATGAGATGGCTTTCATGTGGGCTTCTGGATGGAGACCCAAAAATTAGCTTCGGCTTCTTGAGATCGTTCCCAACGACCTCCTCGCTCCCAAACTCGAGCTTGCACAGCCCACAGCTCCTCTCGAGCTCGTTGCATCTTCTCCGCCTGCTACACGACCAACAGAGAAGAGGGGAGCCTAGCTGCACCCTCTCTTCTTCTTTCTCAGCCTCTCTCGTGGCTGGAGGGAACGAGGGTTTCAAAACCCTCCTGCTGGAGTCGTTTTTCTTCCTAAAATGGGAACTACGGTGTTATGAATAGGCTGGGAACAAATGGGACTCATTGTCCCTGTTCTGGAATCGGGGCCAACAAATGGGGCTTCCCACTTGATGGGGAAATATCAAAGAGGCCCTTCAAGTTGGGGCTGGATAGCTAATTACCCAACAACCTCCCCCTCCAACCCTGGCGGGGAGGTGTTGTCCAATGATGGAGATCAAGAAGAGGTGACACCGCTTAGCTCTCTACAGAGCTGAAGCTTGTCACGAGTGACTGCCTTGGTCAACATGTCTGAGGGGTTCTCATCGATGTGAATCTTCTTCAACATGAGCTGCTTCTGTTCAATTGCATCCCTTAGCCAATGGTATCTCACATCAATGTGTTTTGTGCGAGCATGGTGCATGGTACTCTTGCTCAACTCTATAGTTCTCTGGCTATAACAAAACACAACTGGCTCACTGTCATGCAACCCGAACTCACCAAGAAAGCGTTGTAGCCACAACACTTCTTTCCCAGCCTCTGCTGTTGCAATGTATTCTGCCTCTATAGTCGAGAGAGCAACACATTTATGTAGCTTGGATTGCCATGATATGGCTCCCCCTGCAAATGTGAAATGTACCCTGAGGTAGACTTTCTCTGATCCATGTCTCTTGCCATATATGCATCAGTGTAGACACATAGTTTGGGATCTGACCTCCCAAACATAAGACACATACTTGAGGTCCCTCTCAAGTATCTCAAGATCCACTTCACTGCCTCCCTATGGTCCTTGCACGGGTTGGACATGAATCTGCTCACCACGCCCACTGCATGGTCTATGTCTGGTCTAGTGCAAACCATGGCGTGCATGAGTCTCCCAACTGCTGACTGGTATGGGATCTTAGCCATCTCTACTTTCTCCTCAGAAGTAGAAGGACATGACTCTTTGGTCAGCTTGAAATGAGAGGCTAAGGGTGTGCTAACAGGTTTGGCATTCTTCTTATTGAACCGCTCCAACACGTGTTCAACATAGCTCTCCTGTGACAACCACAGCATGCGCTTCTTCCTGTCCCCTGTAATCTGCATCCCAAGGATGTGACTTGCCTTGCCCAAATCTTTCATCTCAAACTCCTTGGATAGTTCTCTCTTGTGCTTCGCAATGAGGTTGGAATCATGCCCTACAATCAACATGTCATCTGCGTAAATCAAAAGAATGATGAACCTGCCATTGAGAAGATGACGAACATATACACATGGATCGGCTGCTATCCTCTTGAAGACTTGCTTTGACATGAAAGCATCAAACTTCAAGTACCACTGTCTCAGGGCTTGCTTCAAGCCATAAAGACTCTTTCTCAACCTGCAAACCTTGTGCTCTTTCCCTTTCTCTTGAAAATCCTATGGCTGCTCCATGTAATCTCTTCCTTTAAATCACCGTACAGAAATGTCGTCTTCACATCCATCTGCTCCAGCTCAAGGTCCATGCTAGCAACAAGTCCTAGCACCATTCTCACTGAATTCATCTTCACCACTGGGGAGAAGATCTCATCATAGTCCACTCCTTCCTTCTGGCTGAACCCTTTCACCACTAATCTGGCCTTGTGCTTCACCTGCTCGCCACTGTCATTTGACTTTATCTTGTAAACCCATTTGTTCTTCAAGGCTCTCTTCCGTTTAGGAAGCTCAACAAGATCATAAGTGTGATTCTTTCTGAGATATAACATCTCTTCATTCATTGCATTGCGCCAATGATCCTTGTCCTTATGCATATGTGCCTCCTCAAAGGTATACGGCTCACCTGCATCTGTGAGCATCACATACATAGAAGTGGGGTAACAGGATGATGGTTGGCGTGTCCTCTCAGATATCCTGACATGAGGCTATGTTGTGTCTGCAAGTGGATGAGGCTGCTCCCCCTACCCTAAGTCCTCTGGACCTGCATCAAAGGGGTCTGCATTTGGCTCATGTTGCTCTAGCTGCCCATCCTCTCGACATGTACCATGTACTGGAGAGGGATCTCTGTCCTCATCACTATTATCATCCATGGAAAACTCATATGCATCACCACTCTCAGTGGTGTCCTCAGCCAATGTCTGATTCTCATAGAAAATCACATCCCTGTGTTTGGTGATTGTCTTCTTCGTTGGATCCCAAAGACGGTATCCAAACTCCTGGCCTTAATAGACAAGAAAAATACAAGGTATTGCCTTGTCATTCAACTTCTTCCCCTGCTCCTTTAGTACCAATGCATAAGCCTTGCATCCAAAAACCCTCAAATGAGCATATGAGGGGTCCTTTCCTGTCCAAACACGCTCTGGAATCTGAAAGCCAAAAGAAACTAATGGAGATCAGTGATCAAGTAGCATGCGGTGCGAACCTCCTCAGCTCAAAAAGTCTTGGGCAACTTCGCTGTCTTCAACATATAATGGACTCTCTCAACAATGGTCTTGTTCATCCTCTCAGCTAGACCATTGTTTTGGGGTGTGCCTGGCTTTGTCCTCTCATGCATGATGCCATGCTCTGCACAATAGCCCTAAAAGCTATCGGAGGTGTACTCTCCCCCATTGTCCGTGCGTAGACACTTCAACAATTTTTCCGTCTCACGCTCAACCATGGCATGGAATTTCTTGAAGCAATCAAACACCTGATCCTTCGATCTTAACACATACACCCACACCTTCCTAGATGCATCATTAATGAAGGTGATAAAATACATGTTGCCTCTCAAAGAGACTGTGTCCATAGGACCACAAACATCAGAATGAACCAACTGTAGAAGGTCTCCCTTCACCTTGGATCTGGCTTTGTATGGTGCACTCCTGCTCTTCCCAACCTCACATGCATCACAAGGAGACACAGTGATGTCATTGTGACAGAGGATCATTTCTCTCTTGCTAAGAAGCTGCAAGCCCTTCTGGCTCAAGTGGCCAAGATGACGGTGCCATAGATCTGAATTATCTGCCTCGCTGGCATGCAAACTGTCATCTATGACCTTCACTCTAGTCATATAGAGTGTGTAACACAAGCTGTCTCTAGCCATGATGAGAGAACCCTTGCTTATCTTGCATTTGCTGTCACCGAACTTCAGATGGTAGCCTTCACTATCTAGCTGTGAGCCAGATATAAGGCTAAGCCGCACATCAGGAACATGCGTCACATTTTGAAGAATCATTGAGTACCCAACATCCGTCTGAATTGAGACGGTGCCCATGCAAATGATCATAGAGTAACTTTCGTTACCCATCAAGACTCGTCCATAATCACCCCTAGTGTAGGTGGTGAAGAACTCCCTGTGTGGAGTTACATGATAGGAGGTGTCATATCAACAACCCACTCCAAATCGCTCCCTACGTGCAAGCATTGATCCTGGATGGTGAGAATCACATCTTCTGCATTGTCATCTACCACAACTGCAACTACATTCCCATCTTCCTTTTTCTGATATTTCTTGGCTTCAGCTTGTTCTCTCTTCAAAACCCTGCAATCTCTCTTCCAGTGACCGGGTTTCTGGCAATGGTGACACTTTCCTCTGTCCTTGGACTTATCTCTGGATTTCTGCCTCTCTTGTGACACTCCTCTGCTACTGGATCTTCCTCTCCTCTCAACTGCATACACATGTGAATAGAAGGATGTCTCTCCCGAATAGCGATGTCTAATTTCCTCATTGAGGAGACTGCCCTTGACCATAGTCATGATCAATTTTCTATCCTTCACATAGTTGCTCACGGTGACTATTAGAGTCTCCCAACTGTCCATCAATGAACCCAATAAGAGAAGTGTCTGCAACTCGTCATCAAGTACTTATCTCATGGAGGTCAACTGGTTGATAATGCTTTGAAATCATTCAGATGTTCCACCACCTTGGTTCCATCTTTGTACTTCAAGTTCACAAGCTTTCTAATCAAGAAAGCCTTGTTTATTGCAGTCTTCTGATCATAGAGCTCAGACAATTTGTCCCATAACTCCTTCGCATTCGTCTCCTCGGCTACGTGATGAAAGACCGACATGTCAAGCCACTTCTGAATGGTCCCAATGGCCTTTCGGTTCAACTTTGTCTACTCTCCTATGGACATGTTCTCCGGCTTGGCACTCTCTCCTTCAACGGGATCGTGAAGGTCCTTGCAATACAAGATGTCGTTCATCTTCGCCTTCCAAATCTGTCTGTTGCTGCTTGTGAGCTTAATTATAGTGCCTTCATCATCTTTGCCCATTTTCCTCAACCTGAGCTCTGATACCACTTGTTGGGGATATTGCACAAGCAGGAGTATCCCCTAAAACTGTCCTGCAGCAAAGATGGTAGAACACAATATGTGTTCCCCACACGGGAAATCAATGGCAACAATATGACAAGCACAAGCAAGCACAACAAGCAACCACACGAGACAAAGATTTTTACGTGGAAACCTTTACTTGATGTGAGCAAGGGAAAAACTACGGGGCAAGACCGGCAACAAATCCACTATGGTAAAAAAGAACCAATGTTCTTTCGATTTTGTTGCCCAACAAAACCGAGATACAAGCCACACACAAAATAGATAGTTCTTCTACAAGAAACTAACTATCCCTAGGTATCCAAAATACCAAATGTTCTCAAAT
This sequence comes from Ottelia alismoides, assembly GCA_037367405.1. Classification (NCBI taxonomy): domain Eukaryota; kingdom Viridiplantae; phylum Streptophyta; class Magnoliopsida; order Alismatales; family Hydrocharitaceae; genus Ottelia; species Ottelia alismoides. The sequence continues at coordinate 251,889 of JAZKJV010003314.1, forward strand.
CTTAAGAAGATGAGATGGCTTTCTTGTGGGCTCCTGGATGGAGACCCAAAAATTGGCTTCGGCCTCTTAAGGTCGTTCCCAACGACCTCCTTGCTCCCAAACTCGAGCTCGCACAGCCCATGGCTCCTCTCGAGCTCGATGCACCTTCTCCGCCTGCTGCACGACCAACGGAGAAGAGGGGAGCCTAGCTGCACCCTCTCTTCTACTCTCTCGGCCTCTCTCGTGGCTGGAGGGAATGAGGGTTTCAAAACCCTCCCGCTGGCGTTGTTTTTCTTTCTAGAATGGGAACTGCGGTGCTATGAATAGGCTGGGAACGAATGGGACTCACTGTCCCTGTTCTGGAATCGGGGCCAACAAATGGGGCTCACCACTTGATGGGGAAATATCAAAGAGGCCCCTCAAGTTGGGGTTGGATAGCTAATTACCCAACATCGATCAATATGTGCAATAGATTGCTCGTGAGATTGATACGTGTTGGGTGAGTCGTTTTGGTTCAGGAGAACTTGAGGGAGATGAAGGAGCTCGGGAGTGGTTTCAATGTTTATACTTTGAATATCATGGTGAATGCATTATGCAAGGAGAGGACTTTCGCAAAAGCTGCAGGATGATTCATGGGACAGAAAAAAAGAGTGCCTTATCTTAGTATTAGAAGGGGGTGGGGGGGGATTTGAACCCTCGTCTTTTTTAGTTGGAGCCACTGCTTCTACCACTAGACCATTAAGAGGGTTCGTGGTTAGAATGTGAGACTATTATGTAGTATCCTTTATTATATATCATCCCTTATGCCGTTGCACCATCCATAAACATTACGTTGGGATCAGAGAAGAAGCCATCGTGCACTCTTCCTTCAATGGAAATGCTGACAACCTCGAAAATGGCTCTTGTTTGTGAACGTAAGTATTCTGAGTGGTGTAATTCAAAGCTCACGTTCAGGGAAGAAAGGGGCAGAGGAGAGCAAGAAGCTACCAAATTTAGGCCATGTTTAGGGGCAATCGGGCTCGAAAGGCATTCCATGTGCTTGGTGGCATCATTAGGTTGCAAGCCCTTATCCGTGGGCACTTGGTACGGAGGCAAACTTCTGCAACATTACTTTGCATCTGTGGAATTATCAGCGGGGTTCGTGGTCAGAAACTGGGATTGGAGTCTATGAAACAGTAGCCTAGGTAATGTGAAAATGTTTAAACGGGTTTTGCAGTCACCCTAAAAATATGGAAGTTTTTAGGAGTAAAAAGATATAAGTAGTAGTATTATGTCGAGTCCTCTTAACGAAAGCTTATTAACACTTTGGGTCCTAAACATCTATTAGTCACGTAATGCCACCCTTGCATTTCTCTTCAACCTAAATGATCGAAATCATTGGGTGTAGCAGCCTTAGATCTGATAATCCAATGGTTAGCCTTAATTTAGATTTTGCAAATTCAGATGGTGGTAGAGAATCTATGGAGTTAACCCCAAATAATAGTTGAAAAGGTTTGGTTTTGGTCTTGATGTTCTGCGTCATCATACTGCAATTGTTTGCTTTTCAAGTAATTTGGTATGAACCCTTCGTTGATAGATAAATAGTTCAAGGAAGTATTTTTTTAGTGTTTTTAGATATTAATATATTCCATGTGTACATCTTTTGACTAACATAAACCAAAAGACTATATTAGACTAGTTGCCAGGGGATGAACTCTGGAAGCAAAAAAATGCTAACATTTTATCTATATTACATGGAAAATCTTTGAAGTAAGCGATATGGTATGACTATAAATATTGAGATATCTATTTTGTCGTGCATGCAGACCTCGTGTGCTTTGTGTGTCTCCACGGATGTCCTTTCCCTTGTTGAGATTTCGCACACGAATGGAGTTCCCGTGTTGCCATTGGTAGTTGGAGATAGCGACCGCAAGGGATGGGCATGCACCCTTGGTTCTCCAGATAGATGACTAGATGGTCGCAACCCCAGTGTCTGCATTGACTGGGAGACATGTAGTCTGAATGTGCACGGTTGTAGTTCCGATGGTTATGTGACGGCATTTGAGGACGCATGGCTGGTAGTCTTGTTTCTCTTTCGGTCATATGATTAATATGGGAGGTCAATTAATGTTGATCACTCGAGTTTGTTTCTCGTATTGGTTATATGAAGGGAGTTCCAGGATGTGGTTAGTGAAGGAGGCGGTTTATCGATTTGACCCGTAGCCGGAGAAAAATGAAAGGTTGTCGTAGGTCTTTCCGACTACAGTGATGAGTGCTAAAGCAAATCCTATAATCAAGTCTTGTGCTTTACCGTCGTGGACTCTTACTGACGAGTAGTGAATCTTAGTTGATCATGGTTCATATCAAACATCTTATCTCATGTGTAAGGGATAGAACATAGCGAGGATTCATATAAATAACAATAATGCTTCTTTTATTAAGTAAATTGGATCACGTGAATGACAGAGCTACCTTGTAAAGTGTTCGCTTCCTGTTGAGTACTTGTTAGTGGTCACTTTTCTTATTGGTAGTTTCTTCCTTACAATCACCATTTCTTGTGTATGTTTTTTACCGTTTTTAGCTGTTGCTTTATATTTGTACTAGGTGCTTTGCTCATAAGCATATTTATGTGAAATCGAGAGATTTGCAAGAGAAGCAGCCGCAGCAGTAGGCAGCTTGTGGCTTACTCTTTCAGCTCTTTTTCGGATAAGTTGGTGTATGTTCTTTTGTTTTATGGTATGTGTCCTGATTTTTTGAGAGACGTTATATGAATGTACATGTGGCTAAAATTGGATAGCAATGTATTAGTTTTTGTGGAATTAAATGTGAATGGAAAAAATGGATTATTCTTCCTTCTTATTGCTCTCCTGCATAAATTCTAGTGTTAGGCATTTCGAATGTAGAATCGTATGTTGTGGATGTGTATTGCTGGGTATCTAGACATTGGGGGCATGTCATCTCGAAACCCTCCTGGAATGGTCAATCCTACTCACTCAAAACAGGAGTCCAAGAGCATAAAAGGAATCGAGAAGAGGACAACTAGCTTTTTAATCACATATATAGATGGTGAATATGCTCTCATCATTATAGCAACAGGTGCACTATATCGTATTTTGCTAATGGAGATACTGTTGACAAGAGTGGATGGGTGTTGCAATTTTCACAAATGACATTTGAATGGGAGAAAGATGATAGCCTACCACTAATTCACCCATATCACTAACCTAACCCAACCCTGCCCATCCTTGCAACCAAACGAACCTTAAATATGGTGCTCCTCGAACTTTTTTTAGAACTTGATGGGTGATCCTTAAGAACGTTACTCGCACAAAACTGAAATCTGAACATCAAAATCTCTCATTGTAGTTAAGCTCTATCTGCTGTTCTCTAGCCTCTATTTCTTAAATGTCCATCTCTTGCTTGGTAGTTTAAATGTCCATCTCTTGTTTGGTGGCCTACGTAGAGAATGCATGGAACTAGGGCTGTTAATCGATCTGAACATGTTCGTATTCAATTAGAGTTCGTTCGATAATAGTTCGGAAAATGTTCGTTCATTTCTAAACGAACTGAACATGAACTTCAAGTTTTAGTTCGATAGCTTAACGAACCGAACATGAACATAACATATGTTCGTTCGATAAAAGTTCGAGTTCGATATATGTATATGTGTGTGTATTTGTATGTGTAACTTAGTATTTATCCACTTTATAAATTTCGAGGTTAAAGAAATTGTGGTATTTATTAGGCTTTGTACCATTTTAATTTGAATAATTTCTTATTTTTACTGCTTATCGAACCTTGTTATCGAACTCTAGTTTCGAACTTGTTCATATAAATAACTTTTAGTTAAGCTAAATTGTTAACGAACTATTATCGAACCGAACTCGAACGTTCATTTCTAAACGAACTCGAACTCGAACATATCCTATCGAACATTTATCGAACCGAACTCGAACTCGAACTTTCGAACTTCTTTATCGAACTGAACTAGAACGTAGGTCTGTTCATTACAGTTCGGTTCGATTAGCAGCCCTACATGGAACGAGAACGGCATGCAGCAGGGTTTTCGGAAGGGACCTCTTCAGGGGACAGGCCAGCAGTGGGTCGCGAGGCTCCTTCTCCGCCTGGGGGGAGGGGCACAAGGAGGGGCTGGGGTACGATATCAGGGTCAGGTCCTCCGACCCCGAGCCACTGAATCAGGGGGTGCTCGATGACGTGAATTGCTGGGAGGTGGACTTGGAAAGTGATGCTCGGACGATTATGCAGGGGGAAGACAACTATGGGGTGGTCGAACCTCTTGGTCAAGATGGAGAGAACATCAGATTTGGAGCTTGCTACACAAGAAAGGTATCCAGCGGGGCAGAGAGGAGACTGAGAAGAGCGGCATCATTCAGTTCAGAGGCCAGTGAGATACGTGCCCATGTGGTGCTTCCATCTTGCACCAACACATAGGCACATTGGAACCGCTTCGGTGTCTTGGACATAAGTATAACAGAACAGTAGAGGGTAGTTCCACCAAAGAAGCAGAAGTCTCAGACCATTTTTAAATGAAGATTCTATCTTAGAATGTAAGGAGGTTGGGCCGCCCCAAAAAGAGGCTTGGGGTCAGACATCTATTTATGGAGGTTGGTGCAGACATTTTTCTTCTTCAGGAAACGAAGTTGGCCAGGGATGTTGACATGGTCAAGCGGGAATTGGATGGAGGTGGCAGGTATGATCTCACAGAGCTGACGGCACAGGGAGCGTCGGGAGGACTATTGATTGGCTGGAAGAGAGACGTCTTCGAGTTATTGGACGAGTCGAAGTCATTGTTCTGTTTATCTGTCAGGCTTAAAAGGAGAACTGATGACATGTCTATCCGTATCACAGATGTCTACAGTCCGATCAGTAACGAGGGAGGCTCCTTGGTGTCTAAGATGGAGCAGTTGGGGCGGCGAATGCATCTGGAGTGTGGATCGTTGGGGGGGACCTTAATGTTACACTTTTTCCAAATGATCGTCCTCAACAAACCAAAGGAGGCGACCCTATCTTGGAGGAGTTCCGAAGAGTGTCCCATGCTTTGGGCATGTCGATTATCGATGTTGTTGGATGTTCTTTCACTTGGCACAACATGCGGTCGCGGTCCAGATTGAACAGATTCCTTTTGTCTCCTGAGGGAATGGAAACCTTCCTCACGTCATGGGCTTGAGCATTGCCACAGGCTCACTCTGACTACACGTCAATCCTTTGATCTTCAGGAGAGAAAAGAAGGAACGGATTCTTTTTCCGTTTCGAACGGAGTTGGCTTCTAGAGGAAGGCTTCGGGGAAGAGATAGAGAAGATAGGGAGAGGTAGGTCCCCTGAGGGCTTGGTTGTCGGAAGGTTGGCAACAAAACTGCAGATGTTGAGGTCGTTCCTTACCTCCTTCGGAAGGGAGGTGAAAGCTATGCGGAGGTCTAAAAGGGAGGTGGCACGGGCTGCAGTTGCCCAGTTGGACGGTATAGATGATGAGAGAGGGTTGGGCTAGGAGGAGTTGGTGGAGAGGTTGGGCTTCCTCGAGGAATTATTGCAGGAATACAAGAAGGAAGAGGTAGTGTGGAGACAAAGATCTAGACAAAAATTGTTGAAAGAAGGGGACGTAAACGAGATTCTTCCACAACATGGCATCAGGGAGGCGGAGAAGAAACTTCTTGCACGAAATTGAAGTTCGGGGAGGGGGGTTAAGAATATCGGGGAAGGCGTAGATAGGGAGTGCTTTACAGGGCCATTTTATATAAGATTCGTGAAGAAGAAGGGAAGGATGGGGTGGTTAGAAAGAGGAGTTGAGACGTTGTCTGGCGTGCAAGCGGAGGCTCTTGTTGCCCCTTTTACGGAGGAGGAGGCGAAGCAGGCTGTGTGGGGGCTGAACGCAGATGGTGCCCCCAGTCCAGATGGCTTCCAAGCGTTGTTTTACCGGGAGTTCTGGGGATTGGTTAAAAGGGAGGTCCTCAAAGTGGTGAACGGGTTCAGGGAAGGGAACAGAGGTTTTGAGAAAGTCAACATGGCATTGTTGTTCCTCCTTCCCAAGAAGGAGTCTCCATTGGGGGTCGACGATTTTAGGCTAATTGCGCTTTCCAATGGCATCTTCCTAATAGTGGCCAAGATTCTGGCAAACCGACTAAAGACAATTATGGATTCGGTGGTGCTTCAGGGACAGTCAGCTTTCGTTCCGGCAGACAGATGGCTGATGAACTGCTGATGGCCTCTGAGATCTATCTCAAGTGGAAGAGGTCGAGAAAGAAAGGGGCCATATAGAAGATAGACTATGCCAAGGCCTATGACTATGTCGATTGGAAGTTCTTGTGGACGTCCCTGCGGAAGAGAGGTTTCCCTGATCAATGGGTAGAATGAATGAAGAGATGGTCACGAAAAACAGAAAACCAGAGGGGGGTTCTTTTAGCCCCAAAGAGGAGAGCGACAAGACTTTCCGTTGGCTCCTATGCTTTTCGTGTTGGTGGTAGATGCTTTGGCGGTCTTGCTTAAGCGGGGGTTGAAACGGGGTGGTGTGAGGGCTTTCGGCAGGAGAATATTTCTATCCATATTCTACAATTTGTTGATGATACAATTATGTTTCTTGGGGGGTCAGAGGAGCAGAACGCCAATGCAGCTCAGCTAGTAAAGATCTTCAGTAGTATCTCGGGCCTCGAGATAAACACGCAAAAGTCGACTGTGGTTACTTTTGGGATGGAAAAGGCGGAACGCTCCAATCTGGCAGTGATGATCGGCTGCGGGGAACTCCCAATATCCTACCTGGGGCTACCACTGGTGGCTGGGAAGCTGAAGAAATCGGAATGGGATGCAGTGGTGCAGATGATGGAGCAGAGGCTAGCTGGCTGGAAACCGATTACACTCTCTAGAGGGGGGAAACTGATTATTTTGAAACATGTTCTGTCAACAATTTCGATTTTCTTCTTTTCTACCCGATTGATGCTAGTGGGAGCCAGGAAGAAAATCGAGACTCTGATGAGGAGGTTCTTCTGGTCAGATGGGAAACAACAAGGGTCTGGGATGCACCTGGTCAGCTGGGGTGAGGTGACGAGGGGGCGTAAGGAAGGGGCCTAGGAGTCCGGGATGTGGAGTGCATGAATAAGGCGTTGATCGCCAAGTGGGTGATTCACATTTGGGGATTGTCGTCTTCGCTGGTGGCTACCCTTGTCAGGAAGCTTTATGGGGTCAAAGGGTAATTGGTGGTAGGTAGAGTGCAGTTTGAGTTGCCGCTTCGGGTAGGAATACGTGAGGTACTGCCGCTGATTGCCCATAGACTGCAATCGAGAGTGGGAGATGACCACGTTTTCGGATTTTGGCATGATGACTGGTCGGGAGACAGTACCCTGGAGACAAGATTTCCGAGACTTTTTGCAATGGCAACATCGAAGGAGAGTTCGCTTTTGCAAGTGGCGGACTACGACACTTGGTCGTCGGTGTTTGTTTCAGACCTGTCAGATCAGCACTTGGAGGAATTTTTTAGACTGTAGGAGGAAGTCCCCCACCTGGAGATTTTACGCTGGATATATATCATTTCAAATGGGAAGGGTCCGAACCTTTTGTGAAGAAAATTTATAATGAACTGAGGAACATGGCTGAGGAACAGGATGCAGACTTATGCCAGGACATGAAGGCGGTTTGGGCAGCAAAGATTCCATGCAGAGTTAAGATCTTTCTTTGGTGTTTAAGAAGGGGATGCTTGATTGATAAGGCAAGGAGGGGGAGATTGCTTCGGTTGGACGACACTCTGTGTGACAGGTGTGATGGAATGGTGGAGGACTCGGACCACTTGTTCTTCAATTGCCCAACATCTACGCGGGTTTGGAGGGAGGCCGAATGTGATTGGGTGGCGATGGAGGGGTGGACAAGTTCTGCAGGTCGATTCGAATGGTAGGGAACAACTCCACGGAAGATTGCGCCAAGCCGTTTGCTGTTATGTGGGCCATCTGAGCAGAGAGAAACGACTTGATCTTCAACGCTTAGAAATTTTATTGCAAAAATGTAGTGTATCAATGTATTCTAACTTTGGTTATCACGGTAATGTATTCTAACTTTTACTTAATGAAACAGTTAACGTGGTGAGTCCAACAATGGGAGATCACCCTCTTTTTCATAAAAAAAGAGTTGTTCTCTTCAACTTCATATTTCATGATAGATTGGCGATGCATGATGCATCGCTCGACATATCAGATCCAATTTATGCACCATTCAAACATGCATAAATTGGAGAAATTTAGTCATATAGGAGAATTTTTCACCACATTATTTATGCACCATTTAAACGTGCTCCAATTCTTAGCTCATTCTACCTAGATTTGACTGTAAATACCCACACTTTTGTCGTAGTCACTCAAAACTAGGTTTCATCTGCATATACAACTTTCCAACTTCAATCAAGTTCCATGTTGTATTTCTAACTCATACCAAGTTTCATAGCTTTTATGTGGGTTTGTTTATTAGTATAAACATTAGTTTGTAAATTTTAGAGAGCAGTAAGCTCTGACCTGTGCTTTATTAACATCAATGAAGATTAAAGCTCAACATGAGTTGTCTACTCATTTTCCAAGAATGATTAGTTAGACACAGTTATTTGATGGCGTGGATTAAAACATCTAATTATATATTTATTATACAGGCAAAAAGGGGGAAACACCCAATGGTGTATGCCTCATATATATATATATATATATATATATATATATATATAGATGGGGTATTCTGGACCACTAGTTCCAACCAAGAGAGAGAAAGACAGGAGAGAGAATACAGCAACTTGTGGTCCAGAATGTTCCATCTCACCATCTCACAAAATCTCATCTCATAGGATCACTCCTCTCTCTCTCTCTATATATATATATATATATATATATATATTATTGATATATCTTATTGTAAGGATACGGAGTGTCAATATCCCTTCTATGTTGTCTTTCCAAGATATTACACGATTTTCTAAACATAACATGATATATTACCAATATATTAAAATCCTATTCGCATTATAGCCAAAATACAAGCATTCAGGCTACAATTAAATGTTAAGGCGACATGTGATAGCAAGATGGCAAGATGGCAAATCACCGAGAGGTAAGATGTGACGAATAAGTGTAAATCTACTTGAAGTAAGGTGCAAATAGTATTTTTTTGGTAGAAAGAAGTTAAATATGCTTTCTTGGTTTATATGATATAGTTAACCTTAATAAAAATGTAAAATCAATGGATTAGAGATTTTAAAAATTCATTTATATCTTGGATAGCAAATTAGGACATAAATAAACGGAAAATATTTTATTTCTTTTCTCATAATTTTCAACCTCAAACAACAAAAAAATGATAAGATAAGAATTGCAAACTATCATATTTTTCATAATTGTAAAATGAAGGGTGAGCACCCTAGGTCCCTAAGTAGGTGATCCCTAAAATAGTATATTAATCAAAAAAAGTTAAGAGTCAACAAAAAAATCTCAAATGTAAAATAAGTTGTCAACAAGAAATCTCAAATAAGAGTGGCATGTACATGCTTGTTTTTATATCAGCAAATGCATTTATAAGTTATAGCAAGGTATGAGTTATAATATAGGGTTTTACTTATTGTTGTGCCCCTTGGATATTTTGTAATTATAGTTATGCCCCTTACTTCAATGGTTGTGGTGGTAGTGCAGTGCGCTTACCACCTAAAAGACCATGGTTCAAATCCCTCCTTGTCGGGTTGTGTTAGGTTGACGACATCCAACGTAAAAAGTAGACGTACCTTTCAACATGGATTTGAGCAAGAATCCATTTAACCGACCCTCCTTAAAGTAGGAGAAGACTTCGCCATTTTTTTATAGTTGTACCCCTCCCTTTTCAGAGTCACTTGTGCCCCTACCTTTCTGTACAGTCAACTATTATGCACATCCGTTAGTTTAACCCTCTATTAAATGAACCAAGACATGGTTGACACAAACAAAGGTCCAATTGAGAAGTATCTTATTATATTTGTGCCCATGCCATTTTCCCTTCCTCCTCCACCTTCTTCTCCTCCTCATCCTCCCATCTGTCATACTTGAACCCTCCCCCGAGCTCTCAACCATCCTTGCCCTCCGCTCCTCCACTGGGTGTGCCACCCTGGGGACCACTCCTTGCCCCACCATACTTGAGGTCGAGGTGGGTGGTAGTGGTGTTGTAGGTTAAGCAGAACTTCTTGAAGACAGAGTTGATGTGGAAGAGGAGGCTGATGGTGGAGGGGAAGGGGAAGGAGTAGAGGAGGGAGATAAGCTTGGGGAGGAAAGACGGCTTGTGATAAGGTAAGTAGGAGGGAGTTGATGAGGGAAAGAGACTCGTAGAGTTGGATTTGGATAGGGGAAGGGGAGGAGAAGAGGAGGGCCTTAATCTGCAACTTCTCAGAGTTGGGGATAAGGAGGGGATCGGGGTTGCAGGGGGCCAGCAGGAGCCTCAGTAGATCTTGAAGTAGACAATGGTAACATGGCAGCTATGAGGGCGGAGGAGAGGTCGAAGACGAGGCGGACGAGGAGGGACTGTGAGGGCAATGGTTTTTGGAGCAACACACAAATATACATGGGCAATTTGAGGTAACTTTCTCTAATTGTAACACACTTTATAACCAATTGTCGTTAGTTGCTTGTTTGTTTAATTTCTAAGACATAAAAGACTACGTACACAAAGTATGGTTGTAATAATGTCCTAATACAATTCTCCATGCCTAAAAGAGCATAATTCTATCTTATTATTGTCTATGAATTGTAAAAGCCTTCTTTATGAGAAATATACTTTTTAAGACAATATTGTAATTTCCAACAATATACCCTCTTATGAGAAGATGATTGCATCATCAAGTTGCATACGATTTGAATTACGAAATGGTATGTGATCAAGTAGTGAACGAATGGTTCACTAACTTACCAAGAAAATTCAAGGAATGGGAAGTTGGCTTCTCTATACTGAAAAATTAAAGAGCCATTTGAGGTCTTTACAATGACATCTTTTTCCGATTGTAAGAAGCAACATACATGGATTCAGGTATTTCCGAGACCTGCTCGGGCTTCTCCTCTTCATTCTTCCCCCTCCTCTTCTTCTCCCCCATCCTCCCCCACGGAAACTAACACCCGCAACACAATGCCATCATAATCAACATCTTCCGAATCAATTTAAAAATAGTGTTTTTTTAAATCAAAAAAAGGGGGAAACATGCTTTTTTATGAAGGGGGAAACACGCTTAGGTGTCCATCCCAATTAAATTGAAAGTAATATAATTATAACAACCAGGACTCAAGGAGAGTCCAAGCATGTAGGACTACATTTTTCAACATAGAACATCTCTGAGAGAAAAATTACCCCATTCATGGCAAGCCATAGAGCCCATAAGCCCATGATCGGTACTAATCTCTCCGCATTTGGACGGATTCGAGAGTTGAGGAGGGATTCCCACAAAACTGATATGCTGCTATGATTAATCCAAGTCACACCCATCGCCGGTCATAGCTCCTTCACCTTTTCACAACCTAGAAATAGATGCTCAATGGAATCCACCATCGACCTGCAAAGAGCACAAGAGATATCCTCCGAGCGGAGGATGCGAGCACGTCTATCCCCTGTGAGCAGTCTCCCATGCCTTAAGAGACACAAGAAAACTTTTATACGTACTGGGATCTTAAACTCCCAAATGATCCTACAATCTCTGATCAGATTCATGTGAAGCGAGTGTTGGGCATGCGAGCCCACGGTCAGCCATTATGCAATAATTGTTATTGCGAACATCATTCCCTGATCTAAAATGAAGAATAAATAATTTGCATAATATGTCCCTCTGTACAATTAGAGTTATGTACCATGGACATCTTAATAATCATATAGTTGTTAGAATTATAAAGGCTGGTGTTTGGATGAATATCTGAGTTAGATTGAGGACTCATCAAACACCGCCAAATAATTGTTAAGAGATGATCTCCAGGCTGAGTAGGAGATGGAAATCCTTTCCCATTTGGTTGATATCTGACTCACCTCTTGATGCAGGTCCTCTGCATGGGAATAGAGATTCGGAGGTGTCAGATTAGTTAGATCAAAGAGTTGAGTTAACGAGATCGAGATAACCAAAGTCCTACATCTTATGTTGTCGTGATATAGGCACACATCCTCTGACCAGAGACAGATGTGTTACTATATATCTGAGTATATACATTTGGTAGACCAATAGATTGATGACCTAACCAAGGTCTATATACCACGTGAGCTGGTGTGCATGTAAGAGCATATGAGTAATACGATGTCTCAAAGGGATCATACAGGTTCACTTCTGAACTGGAAGATATGAGCTCACTCATGAGATATTGGGATCGATAAATTCCATGTATGGTCGTCTTGCTTATGAAGCCTGACAGATTTTATAGGTATGATATATGCTTTTGGAAAGCATATGATCAAAACCAAATTCCAATGATCAAATGAGAACCTTAATGATAAAAACCCCGAAGGTGACAGTCTAAAAGAGATCTATAACTTCAGGTTTATTAGAAGGTCTTCCAGTATGCAGGATGTATATGTATTGGGAATACCTAAGGGTGATGTGATCATAAACAATTGTATAACCATAACGCTTCCATTCCGAGGGAGTGATGAAAAAGATTTGGATTTTAGTGACTCCTCTCAGTAGATAAGTAACTTGATCTTAGTCCAAGTGTTGGACATTGATCTGAATGAGATCCATATGCAATGAGAAGATTAGATTTACGGACTTGATTTAATCAAGCATCTACGGGAGGTCCGTGAGATCTGGATTTGAGATGTGATCTCAATATCCAAGTCACTATACGTGGAACAATACAATTGCCCTGTCCTTATCTCCAAGTACCTAAGGTGAATATGAATTATTCTTGAAAGAGTCCATAAATTATTCCATTGTTGAGCAAAGAGAAATAGATAATAAATGTGATTTAATTACCATGAATAATGTGAATTTGATTCACATTATATTGGAGAATGAGAATGGTTATCCAATATAATTAAATGTGATTTAATTATTGTGGATCGGTATAATATGGATAAGAGTATCCATATTATTCATAATATCTTATAAATATGATTTATAACATATTAGAGAGAGTTTGCTATGATTTATATTTGTTGGTTAATTATTGATGTGAATTGGATTCACATTGGATAATTAATTGAAATATAAATCACCTTTTATTTTGAGTTGTGAATTTGATTCACAAATTTCCAATAGCAAGATTGCAATATTCACAAAATAATTATGAATTATTTTTGGTGAATAATTTGCAACAATTGTTGTTGCAAAACATGGAGATAATTAAGGGATAATGGAGATTACATGTAATCTCCACTCCCCTTGATTATCGGGGTGACGGCCATCAATTCCAATAAGGAAAGGTGGCCGTCCACTCTATTTGTTAGAGAGGAAGTTTCCTTTCCATTATCTCCATGATTAATTGATTTAATTTATGGAATTAAATCATATTGATTTATTAATATAGATTTAATCTAAATTAAATTAATTGTTGTATTTTTACAACTAAATCTTGACCATTGAAAGAAACACAAATCAATATCATCCATTGATTTTGTATAGTCTATGGATCCCCAAAATATTATATAAGAAGAGGCACCCCATGCTCTTCAAAGTAACAACAAGTTGTGCACTGACTCTCTCCTCTCTCTCTCTCTCATTCTCACATGCCCTCTTACTTCTCTCTCTTTGGGTGGCCATCCACCCTAACCCTAGATTGAAGAAGGCCCTCGTCGTCACCTTGCGTTGTGCTTCGGTGACTCTCGGTACTCCATCTTTTTTGGTGCTTCTCGCTCACGAAGAAGGCACATGATCTCGTGTGACGATATCAGGAGTTCCCTTGCTTGGACAACTACTTGGATTGCGAGATCCCCACGACTCATCCCCGTGCTCGCAAGCGTCCCCTCCGAAGGTCGGACTTGAGACAGGAGGCTTCTTCTCTTAGAAGCTCGATCACAACCATGCTACAACAGGTATTCCTATATCTGCTATGTGGTTAGACGAAACGATTCATCGATGGTTTATGGATCATGTGGTTTCGTCGTTTAAAATTTTTTAAATTCCGCTTTACCGAGCAACTAGTATGACTAGTCGCTCTTGATCGTATATGATACGATCGTCACACTTCCATGATGCGATTAAGGATTCTCCTGTACCTTCAAGTGGTATCAGAGCCAGGTTTTGGATATGATCCATGAACCTACGAAGATTTGGGCTCATTTCGGTTCGTGAAGATTTTAGCATTTCAATTTTCGCAGACCTGTATTATGATATTTTTTGACCATGTTTAAAATGTTTAAACATGAATTTAATACTTGGATAATGTTTCCCATTAAATAAGGAAAATATGGAATTTGAGTTTGCGTAATTTGGATTCCATTTGCTCAAGATATGATCGTTTTAATGAACATATGTCAAATGTTTCGGGGATGGCAGATGTTAATTACTGTTTTAAAATGCCTGGAAATACGTGTTTATCATATGGTTTCTGTTTTAAACTAAATTATCAATCTCTGGAAATTGTTTTTGCTTAATTTGGATTTAAAATGAAAGATATATGCTAATTTTAGTTAGTGAGGGTCTTTGTTGGAATTTACATGCTTTATCATGAACCTTGTGATTATCATTTAAGAATCTCGAGAAATTAATTGTTAATTTTCTGGAATAATTATGGATAGTATTTGGGAAATATTAGAACAATAATTGTTCCCTTAAATGACATTGTCTCAACCAATGAATGATGAGATTAGATCTAGATCACCATATTGGTTACTTAATACACTTTCATCAAACTTGTTACTTGAATAGGTTTTGAGAATTTGTTTAGCAAATTTCTTTATAATAAAAATGGTTTTGATTATTAATATATGGTATAATTTCGGTTGAAAATCCGATGATCATCTCAACTACAAAGTGATTGACTCGACATTGTTTTTTCCTGAGACGGATATGGTGTCTAGTCGGGGAGCGTTGGGGTAGCAGGTTGCACTGTGTGTGGTCTGTCCCACTTCCGTCGGTACTGACTATGATAGCGGGTAGGGAACGGATGATACCTGAGAGATCATGATGTATTTTTCTAATTATTAAATTCGAATAATACGTACTTTGAGATAATACCACTAATTCAAGTAACAATCAAGTTTGATGATTAAATTGGATTGATAATTGATTTAATGAGATTAGATTAATTATATCCAATTGAAACACTCTATTATGAATAAATGTGTATTTCCCTTGGAAGAATTAATTGCATGAATGTGATTCATTATAATTAATTGAATTTGAATAAGAGGTGGAGGATCAAATAAGTGACATCCATGGTCTCCCGTCAAGGCGAAGGGTTTCTGTCGTCAGGGATTGTATGTAGGAGACACCTGTCCGTAATGACAGCTCCTGCATACAAGCACATCTAGATTGAGCTCTTTGCTTCTCGAAAGAGTAAGGCCATATGCGTAGTGACCCCAATATCGAGTCCTCATATTATTGGGATGATAAGGATTACGCATAGCGAGTGCTAATCCTGTTGACGGTTGGTTCAATTAACAACGGGTCAACATCACCTTAGGGATGGTGGACCCGGGTGTTAAAGACCGAATTGGGATGCAAGTTATACTTGCAAGGAGGAATATGTTCCCACTTCTTTTTTCTGAGTTACAAGTTCTCATATTATTGGGATGTAACAAAGGTAAAAAGGAGATCTCAGATTTTGCTAGAGATATATTGGTAAGAATATCTCTTACATTGAAAGTGATTAAGGGAATGAACTTTCAGTGTTGACAAGGCAAGACAACTTTGATATAAAAAATTCCTAAATCAAAGTAAAATGTGTATATATATTTATATATATTTATGCAAATTTCTTATTTCAGATAATCCTTCATTAAACTCACTCAATACTATACTCAATAATAATCAGTAAAATATCATGGATTATATCCATGATCAAGATATTGTACTTGCAGTTGGACACATATTGTATGTAGTTACAATGTGCAAGTTTCCTCATAATAATGAGGAATGACAATTAAATAGACAATAAGACAACAACCTAGGGTTTGTATGTCTCTATAGTCTTGATCTCTCATCGAATGTACTTTGGAAGTAACATGTCGATGATGATCACAATTGTCAAATAATCCTAATAAAATTCTAAGAAAATATTCTGGCATACATATGTGCTCTTGACATTTAATCATGAATGACATGGTTCACTGCATTATGCAGAATAGTGGATCAATACGAGATGATGTACTCAAAATATTTGAGTACCTACCTGAACCTAAGTCTTTAAGATTTTAATATGTACGTAGATATGATGAGTGTCATCATTTTACTATATATACTCTAGTCATTGATGAATCTTCATAATGTTCATATTATATGAATAAATGAAGCATATATAGATGTCGAAATACTCTTATATTGAAATATTTTGAATTCAACATAAGAGATCTTTTGTCTTAAGTAATGGTTGTTTAGGGGTGAAAGGAGCGTAGTGGAAGCATGGGTCGGACCCAAGAAAAGTCAAAGAGTTGACTGTACTTCTATGGTTTCCGCACATATGACATAATCTACGTTTAATCATTGAAATTGACTTTCTTATTGGATAAGATTAAAAGTCTAATAATTGCATCTCAATTTTTTATAATAACATTTGCAATTGGTTGCATATGTTTTAGAAAATTCGAGAAATTTGATCTTCAGGTTTAATAGTCATCCACATGGATGTTGATGCAATTGTTGCAACAACCTTTATTGGATAAATAAACTTCATATTTTTAGTGGGAGAGCCCTTAGTCTTAGAGAATGTCTCTATGACCTGGATATTAGAATACACTCATTGTTTATTTCTAAATGTTGGAAATAAACAAGAATTCTAGAATAGACCTATCATAAAGAGTTATGATGGATATATTTCAGATAGTAATCTAAGATCTAGTGGACTCTACTAAATTAGAAAATTAATGAATGGATCATTAATGTTTCTTAATACTAAAAATTAAACCTTATAAGATCAATAGGAGGATGGAGATCATTTGATAATGATATGGCATCGAGTCTTGGACATCTGTCTGTTGATGAAATCAATAGACTAGTAAGAGATAAACTTTAGAATGTCTGAAATCTCAAATCTTACATACTTTTTTGAATATTGTATTCGAAGTAAAAAATGTTCAATGCACCCTTCTCTGGGATCGGTGTTAGATGTCGAGGTATTCAAGATCTCATATATATTGATGTATGTGGATCATTTGTATCATAATAAACATTGATGATATGTGATATCATTTAATGATTTTAACTCTGCACAAATGATGTAAAGGGCAAGTATGCAGAGAGTTCGAACACAGGGAGCAAACAGGGTAATTCAAAAATTTGTGCATGAGTGGATGTGTGTGAAGTGTCTACACTAAGCAAGCAGACAATGAAATTTTTGTGGGTTTTTAATTTTTAATTTTTAATTTTTATTTAATTTTTTTAATTTTTAATTTTGTATTTTGATTTTCTGATTTTCTGATTTTTATATTTTATATTTTTCTATTTTCTTTTTTCAATATTGGAAAATAAGGACAATGTAATAAAAGACAAGCTAAAGTATTTATAAAAATGTGCAAAAATAACCAAAAATTCAGAAATAAAATGTTTTTGATATTTTTAGGATTTTTTACTGTTTTTGTGATTTTTGGGGATTTTTCAAGGTGTTTTTGGTATTTTTTAAATACTGAAATAAGGGAAAACAGTGAAATATGTGCTGGCTGTAAGTAAAATGGTAATTAAAATTTGCAAACAGCAACCAAAATTTTTCACACTAATTTTCAAATAAAGAGAATAAAATATAGAACAAATAAGAACTGAGTTTGCTATTTTTGGAGTTTTCCTTGATTTTATATATTTTTTTGAAGTTTTTGATTGTTTTTAAATTTTTAGTGTTTTTCTTGTGAGATTTTTAGTGATGTTTGGACTAACACTAAAATATGATAAAATAGACAATAGGGAATTTTTTTGGAATTTTTAGAGGTATTTTACTATTTGTTTGGTATTTTCTAAGCTAGACAGTGAATAAAAAGCATTTTTTGATTTTTAATAAATATAAAAATAAAATAAAATCAACAACTAAAAATAGGGCGTTAAAGTACACGCATCCAGAAGCCTAAGCCTATTTTTGTGGAATTTTTGGACTTAAAATGATACCCTAATTAATTCATGCAAGCACACAAAAAATCACAGCCAAGCAAGGACGATATTGCAAATAAGCAGAACTCCAGGGGGTTGTACGCAAATTTCACACAAAATTAATACTGAATAAAATATCTTTTGGGCCAAAATGCAATCACACAACCCGCAAGGGCTTTGTAGCAAAAATCCCTAAGTCACGCGCCTGTGCATGCGCTTGGCAAGGGTGTAGTTATAAATAAGCAAAACTCGAAGGGGTTATATGCAATTACGCCAGAACTATTTGAACCGCCTACGAAAGTTTTAATATCAAGAATGAATACATAAAATCCCTAGGGGGTCCCTGCAAAAATCGCTAAGACCACGTGCAACGCACGCGCCCAGCGGGGGACCTAAACGTAATAACGAGGAGTACGGGGGGTCTTACTGAAAATATTACAAAAGTTTTACGCCTTGAGCTGAAAGTTTGAGTTCTGAGAAATAAATAAAACAAAATGCGAGGGTATATAACAAAATTACCCTCGCAGATGGCCGATCCGACGGTGGTGGCCTCAGCCACTAATCCACGTGTCAGCACGGGGGCCCGCGATACCCCTTCGCGATCCAGCGGCTCAGATTAGATGCGGATGACGATCAAACGACGTGGCGCGTGCTGGATAGAACGGGGTGAGAGGATCTGGGGCGCCCTCACGATCCGACGACAGAGAGTAGCTGACGAAGAACACAGATGAACTTCGCCGGGGCGAAGTTCCTCCAGCCTTGCCGCACCTCCCTGGCGTCCGTAGCTGCTCCAAAACGGCCCTCGGACCTCCTGCGGTGGTCCTCTACTGGATGGCGGTGACAAAATGGGCCGTCGTCCACCAGAGCCCACTCTCGACGACGAGGTCGAGGAAGTAGCTCCAGGTGGTTCCGGTGCCTCCAGAACACGCCCTCCAGGCGAATTTCAAGCTCCTGGACCTGCACAAGAAAATGGTGATATGATCGGGGGCAAAATGCCCCGATCACGTGGCGCCAGAAATGGTGGTATGCGGAGGTGGTTGGCGCGGTGAACAGCGGTGGCCGGAGATGCCTCCGGCGACTATCGATTGAGCGAATCGATGCGCGGATGAAATGGATAAACGAGGGAAAAATGAAGCGGGGAATGCAAGGAATGAAATGACGATGAAAAGCTAAGGGATAACACGGCCTCGAGCCCAACAAGGGCGAGGGAAGGGGTACCTCGACGGCTTGGCCGGAGGTTGGTTGGAACTCTCCCAAACGTGGCTGATCCACCGCCCTAACGAGAGCTCCACAGAGCTGTCACCTCCAGGGACTCCTAGCAAGGTCAAGGGGGGAAGTTTGATGGATTCGCGATTCAAAAACGAAAAGGAGTCAAGGGGGTGGTTTTGAAGAGTTGATGAGGGTGGCCCAAAGATCGACGTGCAACGCCTTAGTGATTCAAAGCCCAAGAATTACCTTGGGCGTGAATCACGAGTGTCCGAGGAGCAAAAACTCTGAAGAGGCCATCACGAAAGAAAGCAAGGGCTGACCTAGAAAAATGGGTAAAAGGAGACAAAAAAACTCATTGCTGACATGCTACAGGGGAGGTCAGACAGTTGACCGAAGGTCAACTGTCAGACCAACCTGGGTGGTCCACGTGGACCAACCAGGGAAAAACCCTTTGTAAAATCAATAAAAAATAACAAATGATAATATTTTAATTAGGTTATAAAAAAAAAGTTCTTGTAATTTTATAAGTTATTTTATTCCGATTTTTAATTATTTTTTTAAGATATATTTTTACAAGTTGCTTTTATACCCCTATATAGGTATATTATCTATATATTTGACTATTGGATTTTTAATTTATGATTTTAATTTTATTATTTTTATTTCTTATTTTATAAAATTATAAAATACTTTTATATACACAAATATATTTTTATTTTATTTTTCTGATTTATTTTGTATATTTAATAAATTATAAGAGTATGTTATATAGGTATAGGTATAAGCAATATACCTATGTATTTTATTTTTAAGTATTTTATTTGTTTTTATTTAGGTTTTTATTCTTATTTTAATGTACATAATTATTATAAGTAATATTTACAACATTATAAAAATATAAAAATATAGAAATAATGAAAAAATAATAAATTGAATATTTTAATATGTACAATGTACAATGTGGGTCCAAAACTCAACTTTCAAACCGTAGCTCCGCCAAATGTGAAACCATCGCCATTAAATAGCTTATTTTCTTCTATATACAATTAAAGGTGAGTATGCTGCATTTGGAGTTGTCAGTTGTGAGATACGGGTCTGGGAAGTTGGGATTCTGGATTTTTATTCAGACCATAACTTTTTATCTGTACATTATTTTTCTGTGAAATCAATTTTGTATTTTTCTTTATAAATTTATCTACAACTTTCATGAACAAAGTTTCTTTATTTGATGTGTAAAAAGTGGAACCAAAAATAGGTCCCAAAATCAATAAAGAATAAATAGAATTATAGGTATTTTTATCTGTGTTTCTGACCTTATCTCCCCCTACTTTATTCCTTGTCGACCTATTCATCAAGATGCCTAGGTCTCGGGGTTTCGGGTCATAAAATATTTACAATATTTTATTCTTTTTCTTTTCTTTATTTATTCTATAATTTTAGCTTTAATTACAGCATTTTACACACTATATAGATGCACATGCATGAATGCTAAGATGATGATTTTAATGATATTTACAGTCATTTGCTAAGGTTTTTGGTGCCAAAATGATAGAATAAAGATGATGAAATGTGGATTCATCATCCCCCTATACTTTACCTTTGCTAGTCCCTAGCAAACACTTATGCAATAAGTGCAAAAAGAAAAAGAAAGAAAAGAAAAAGAAGAACTTGGATTTTATCTGATTATCAAACTTGTCTTTACAAAATCAAAGTTTGGAGCTTAAGTCGGACCTTTGGAATTTTAGTGCGGGCGGAACCTTAGTGAGAACCGTGTTTGAAATTCAACAGTCCGTGAGAATCCCAAAACTCTGCTCAAGTCTCCTCAATAGCCAGGTCAGAAATATCTCAATTCATACGCAAACCCTTACGACTATGAATCTGAATCGTACAGTGTAAGTGATGGTGGATCTCCCCAACTAGAATGACAAAGAGACTGACTTCTCCAGTACAACAACCCAATGATTCCCCAATCCAACAACTCCATCCTCGAGGAGCGGGGTATTCCCTTCTAAGTTCAAGTGGCAACCAGCTCAAGAGGAGGGGGTGAAGAGAAGAATGGATGGTAGCCAGTGTAGCTACCTATCCCGGGATGCAAGACCAGTGTAGTCAAGTCATCCTGCTGCAGGCTCACATATTTGACTTTGGAACTCAAGCTTGCTTATTGACTTTGCAACATTTGTACATACTTTGCAGGCTTTTTTTTTGTTCATGCCTGAACATTTTTTTTTGAATACTATATACAGCAGCATTTACATAAGGAGTTTTTCCTCTTGAGCCAGTAGACTATCCTTCTTTTGAAGCTTTATCGCAACCCACAGCCTCCTGTCTTTAGACTTCCTAATCACTGGACGGGTTGGGGTGCACTTCCCTCCCTAGAGGAGGACAAATGTTTCCACTTGTGTGCGTCTCATACCGGCAAATCCAATCTCCTCACCACTCCAACTGAGTTGAGCCATGTGAAAGGTGCAGGTGTCCAAGTTAGGTCATTATCAACAAGAATCGTGCGTGTGTTCCGAAATATTCTACTTAGGCAGTCAAGAATCCATTGAACCAAGTCTCGTGATCCTCAAAGAATTAAGTCAACTAGACCTGAAGTACCTCAAACTCAGTTCCTATAAGGTTCCTGTTATTAGGTAGATTTTACGGTCCAATCAAGCTCCAATCTCCGGATTTTACTTAGACTTGTTAAACTCTCAAACTTGATCCGAAAATGCGAATGCCATGCAATGCAGAAAATATTTTTGTGATGCAATTTTCAAAGATTTTGAACTTTTTATGGTTTTTTAAAAAGATGATGATGATGCCTATGCATTTTTTTGTATTTTTCAAAAAGATTTTTCAAATGTTTTTGGATTTTAATTTTGCAAATGTTTTTGGGATTTTTGAAAAGAAAACGATTTTGGCTGAAAATCAGGTTAAAATATGTACACGGGAGTGCTTCTTTATATATACAAGAAGTGGATTTTAAGAATTTACAGGGTAAGTGGTCAATTTTATACATATATATACATATAGTGGATTTTGGTGAGATGTATATATTCCTCAAACTTATTTGACACAAGCTTTTCACACACATTTTTGAAAACTATAGTCCAAAATAATTTTTACAAACATTTTACAAACATGTACACACATTTGAAAATCATCTTGCAAAGGCTTTCAAAACAGTATATATAGGTTTTTCAAATATTTTTGCAACCATTTTTCAAACCATTTGCAAATCATTTTTCAAACATTTTATTTCACACAAAGACAGTAAATTTTACAAACCACACATTTTTACAAAGGTTGAAAACATGTAACAAAATATTTTCAAAATAGTTTTCAATAAATGTTCACAAGGTTTTTCAAACTATTTTTCAAACATTTTGCAAAAAACATTTTCACCTGATTTATTAATCAGTAAATACAAAAAGAATTTGAGGAATAAAACACCTATTTATTAGGGATTTTTAATGAATTTTAAAGAATTTTTAGCCATATTTATTAGGAAAATACGAAAGTACGAGTTATGGCTACAGTATATACATAGTATATACGACCCACGCAGGGAGGGTCAAGAGTGGGAATGAACAGATCGTACTCAGATTGTCTCCCCCTATACTTAGGGTCAGATATCCCTAAGTATAGACAAGAAGAGGAGACAATGGAGAGGATCGAAAAGAATAGAGAAACTCGGGGTGCACACCCCCGTATACTTAGGACAAAGTACGTCCTAGGTATAGAAAACTGTCTACAAGGACGGCACCTTTTTGATAGATACAGAAGATAGAAACGGAAAAGAAGAAAAGAAGAAAAGAAGAAAATACATCAACAGATGAAATAGTGATATGAACAGATGGATCTGTACAGCGGAAGATGGAATTGATCACCATGTATGAGATGCAGATGATGAGAGTCTAAGGACACATCTCATACCAGAAGAATGGGGGCAACGTCAATGGTCGGCGGATCATGATCTAGATATAGTTTCAGGCGTTGACCATTGACGCGGAAGGTAGAGGAATATGACGGTTCAGATATGTCGATGCTGCCATTGTCATGTACCTTCCTGACCACATACGGACCTTTCCACTTGCTCTGTAACTTCCCTGGAAATAATTTCAGCCTGGAGTCAAACAACCATACTCTCTGATCTGGCTCAAACTGTTTATGGCTGATATGCGAATCATGCCATGTCTTCACTTTCTCCTTGTACTGTAGGCTGTTGGAAAAGGCTGTATCTCTCAGTTCTTCCAGGGCTGCCAATTCTGCTCTTCTTTGGTCCCCTATACCCTCGGGATCTAAAAGCAACTCAGTGACTGCCCAAAATGATTTGTGCTTGATCTCCACTAGCAAATGGCACGGCTTGCCATAGACAAGACGAAAGGGAGACGTCCCCAATGGGTTCTTGAAAGAAGTCCGATAAGCCCACAAGACCGAGTCCAAAAGCTGTGACCAATCTTTTCGGTGTGGGCGGACGACTTTCTGCAAGATAGTCTTTATCTCCCGATTCGATACTTCGGCAAGACCATTAGTCTGAGGGTGATATGGAGTGGCAACCCGATGGTCAATGCCGAACTCGTCTGCAAGGGCCTTAACCTTGTCATTGATGAAGTGAGACCCCCCGTCTGAAATCAAGACTCTAGGTACCCCGAACCGTGAAATTATATTTTTCCTCAAGAATTTACACACGGTTTTCGCATCTGCGGCTCGGGCGGGGATGGCCTCAACCCATCGACTGACATAATCTACAGCGAGCAAAATATGCTCGAATCCCTGACTCTTAGGAAATGGGCCCATGAAATCAATCCCCCATGCATCAAAAACCTCACAAAAGTGAATGGGTTGCATGGGCATCATGTCTCTCTGTCCGCAGGTTCCCATTTTCTGACAGTCAGTACATCTCTTCACGAACTCATCAGAATCCTTGAAGAGAGTAGGCCACCATAGGCCGGATTGAAGCACCTTCTGTGCTGTTCTTTTTCCAGAATGATATCCTCCTACCTCAATCTTGTGGCAGTATGTGAGGACGCTATGATGCTCTTCTTGGGGAATGCACCTCCTCCAGATAATGTCCCCTCCTTCATGATAAAGGACGGGATCCTCCCAATGGTAAAACTTGGCCTTCGCCAGGAAGGTCTCGAGTTTCTGCCTGGGCCAACCTTGTGGGACTGTCTTGGCGACAAGATAGTTCACAATGTCAGCGTACCACGGGAGCGAGGTGATAGCCAAGATCGCCTCATCTGGAAATGTCTCTGTGATAGGTGCGCTGGGCTCAGATTCCTCAAGATTCTCCAATCTGGAGAGATGATCCGCCACCACATTCTTGACTCCAGGCTTATCCTTAATCTCAATATCAAATTCCTGGAGTAGAAGGTTCCATCTGGTAAGACGTGCTTTGGCATCCTTCTTAGCCATTAAGTACTGGATGGCGGTGTGATCCGTGTAAATAGTCACTCTAGATCCGAGAATATACGATCGATACTTATTAAGAGCAAATACTACGGCCAGCATCTCTTTCTCAGTCACAGTGTAATTCCGCTGAGCGGCATCCAAAGTCCGGCTGGCGTAGTGAATGGCAAAAGGTAATCCATCCCTCCTCTATCCAAGCACAGCCCCAACGGCAAAATCTGGAGCATCCGTCATGATCTAAAATGGGAGAGACCAATCAGGTGGCTGAAGGACATGAGCTGAAACAATCATATTTTTGAGAGTCTCAAACGATTCAAGACACTTATCATTGACAATAAACTCGGTGTCTTTTGTCAGCAAGTCAGTCAGCGGTCGGGCAATTCGACTGAAGTCCTGAATGAACCGTCGGTAGAAATCGACATGCCCCAGAAAAGACTGTAACTGACGCAGGTTAGACGGCGGATTGAGTTTTCTGATGATATCCACCTTGGCCGGATCGACCTCCATGCCCCTATTGGAGACGATATGACCAAGGACCGTCCCTTGAGTCATCATGAAATGACTCTTCTCCCAGGATAAGACAAGATTGACCTCAATGCAGCGCTTGAGCACACGGTCTAGGCAGTCAAGACAAGCGTCGAACTCGTCGCCATAGACCGAGAAGTCATCCATGAAGACCTCTAAACAGTCACCCACCATGTCCGAGAATATGGACAACATGCACCTTTGGAATGTCGCCGGAGCGTTACATAAACCAAAGGGCATCCGTCTGAAAGCATACGTCCCAAACGGACAGGTGAATGTTGTTTTCTCCTGGTCTTCGGGCGCAATGGCCACTTGATTGTATCCAGAGTACCCGTCAAGGAAACAATAATGACTCTTCCCAACTAGCCGCTCGATAATCTGATCAATGAAGGGTAGCGGGAAGTGATCCTTCTTAGTGGCCTCATTCAATCGTCTGTAGTCCACACAGACCCTCCAAGAAGTGGGTACTCGGGTAGCGATCTCCTCCCCAGACTCGTTGACAACTGTAGTGATACCCGTCTTCTTGGGTACCACATGTAGCGGACTTACCCATTTGGAGTCGGAGATGGGATAGATGAAATCGGCGCTCCACCACCTGGAAATTTCTTTCATGACTACGTCTCGAAGATTCGGGTTCAGCCGTCGTTGGAACTCACACGACGGCTTAGCGTTATCCTCAAGATAGATGTGGTGAGAGCAAAGATCTGGGCTCAGCCCCTGGAAATCAGCTATACTCCAACCTATTGCCTTACCGTTTCTTTCAAGAAACTCCATCAGACGAGATTCTTGTTCTCCAGTCAAATCTGTTGACATAATGACTGGGTACATTTCTGGCTCACCCGCAAGGAATCTGTATGTCATCGACTGCGGCAGAGGTTTCTGTTCTAGACAACTGGGAGGTGGCAGATCTGGCTTCTGATATGTCTGTGTAAATGCTACCAGGTCTGCATGGGAGAACTCTCGCTCTGCATGAATTTCTGACGAAGGGCGGCTTGTTGAATCATCAATAAACTGCATTGGCTCGCACTCTGTCATGGTTGTCGGCTCAGAAGGAATCAGACAAGGCAAATAATCATTGAAGTCATCCCAGTCAATGTCTGAATCCGAGGGATCAGAAGAAGATGAGCATGAATGAAAATCATCGGCACCACTCATCACAACACTGTCAGCTTCATGTGTATCCTCATCCAGGAGTGTGCTCTCCCGGCTCTCGACTGCCATGAGCTTGAGATATAGTGAATCTGTAGGCAAGGCTAGGGTCGGTGCTATGGGATCTTTTCAGTTGGATTCATCATCAGTCATCTCAAAATCACAAACCTGGTGGATGTCTAGCTCTTCCTCTGTCATCTGCTCGGCTTCGCTGGATTGCTCTGAGCACGCCAACTCTCTGGCTCTGGTCTAGTCGATCGTATCTGTTTGTATGCTTTCGCCCTCTACGCGAAAACATACCGTCCCACTGTCATGGTCGGATACCGCCTTGGCAGTGGCCAAGAATGCGCGTCCAAGTATGATGGGGGCATCGGTTACGGACTCAGGGATCTCCATGTCCAATACAACAAAGTCCACGGGGAATTTCATGCCCTGAATGGTAACGACTACGTCCTTCAACAACCCCTTCGACCTCTTAATCGACCTGTCAGCAAACTGAAGGACTGTTCTGCTTCGAAGAAGAGGGCCAAACTCGAATTGCTTGAGTAAGGCTACCGGAAGGAGGTTGATCGAAGACCCGCTGTCTAATAGCGTACGATCGAACCGCTGCTCTTGGATCTCGCATCTGACATAGGAAGCTCCTGTATCGGGTCGCTTGGCTGGTAATGTGTTCTGAATGGCGCAACAAGTGTCATGAGTAAGCATATGGATTTGATCTCTGTGCCTCTTCTTCCTTCGGACAGTAGTTGTCTCTTTCAAGTTCTTTTTGAAGAAGGGGATATGCTCAAATGCTTCTCGTAGAGTCAGCTGAATGTGAAATCTGTCAATCATTTGGTTGCCGAACTCTACCTGTTGGTTCTTTTTTGGATTTTCTTTTTTGTTCCCCTTCGCCCGGCGGAGTGCCTCGGGGAAGCGGATGGTAGGGGCCTCCTCAGATGGAGGGCTAGGAATCGGTCCCTGTGCCTGTGAAGACGGAGAATCCATACAATAATCATCATTCACCACATATGGATCCGCAATTTGAACAGAAACCTTTCCTTTATTCATATTTTTGTTTTTCTTTTTGTTCCCACAGTCCATAGGTACAAAATGTGGGAACATCACAAATGGGGGCTCAACAAAAGTGGATGTGGTGGCCTCAGCACCACCACTAGCACCTGTCTCTGCGGCATCAGCACCGCGCTCTGGGTCAGCATCCAAAATGGTGGCTTCAGCACCACCGTCTGCATCTGATCTCACGACGGCATCAGCACCGTCGTCTGGATCTCCATCATTGGTGGTATCAGCACCACCGTCTTCAACATCGTCATGAGCGACATCAGCATCGCTATTCTGCTCTTCTGGCGCTCCTGATCCTGCCTCTGGTTGTCGCTCAGAAGAGGCGCCGTCGGCTGGCATCCTACCGCTCCTAGTAGTCACAAAATCAGCATCATTCAAAGAATAAGACATATCATTCAAATCGTCACTAGGAGAAGTATCCTCTGTAAACTCTACCTGCTCAGACTTCCTTTTCAGATTGTTCGGGTTAGGTTCAATCTGAGCGGGTATGGCGGCCTTGCCTTTTATTATGTCCCTCATTTCCTGCCGGAATTCATCCATTTCTTTCCTGCAGGATGCTCGCTGTTCGGAAAGCAAGCGGGCAAGATCATCTAATGCTGGGTTCTCAAAGGTGGGACCCTGAGAACCGGATGGTTGTCCCTGCTGGAAATGGGGCTGCTACTGCTGGTGTTGCTGGTACGGATAATTCTGGGTCGGCTGGGCATAGGATTGCTGGGGCTGTTGTTGCTGCCTCCACTGCTGTCCCTGATAGGAGGGACGAGGACCACTCTGATACTGTTGTGGCTGGGCATACTGGGGCTGCTGGTGTTGCTGCTGTGGCTGGCTGTTATGCTATCCTTGGGCAGGAGGCTGTTGCTGGGATGAGGAGCCACCGTTGCCCCAACGGAATCCAGGGTGATCACGACGAATCCCGGGCTGAGGGTACCGGTCGTACCAAATCCCATTGACTTCCATCAATGGTTCCTGCTCGAAGGAGGGTGGAGGAAGAACGGCCAGGGGCTGCTCCGGCTGATAGACCACCATCTGCGTATCTGAAGATGGCGGCTGCGATGGATAGTACTGTAGCAAGGGAACCGGCTCTGCCTGGATGTGATTCACCTGGCGGTACGAGGTAGAGGGCTGGTTGGCATTGCTACTACTGGGGTCAGCATGTGATCTGGGAGGCTGTTGGGAATGAGCTTGTGCCTCTTGGACGCACAAAATCTGCGTCTTCAGATCACTCATGGTCTTGGCAATTTGGTCCATCTGGGCCATGCCTTGCATCTGCTTCTTCTCGAGGATATCGAGGCGGTCCAGCTTCTCACTGATTATGCCCATATCGGCTGCGGCTGATTCAGCTTGGGCTGCGGCAGCTGACACTGTGTTGGGACCGGCATCGATGCGGGTGATCCTCTGGAATGATCCCGCTCCTTGCGGGGGTTTCTGGTGTGTGTAGACACGGGCTTGGGCCATCACTGTTGAATTTTCTGTCATGCCCTCATAGATGGCCCAGATGTCATCTTCACCCTTGGAGAAATAGGACCCACCGCAAAAGGCATTCACTAGCCCCTGCAGCTCCGGTGTCAGCCCACAGAAGAAACTCTGCACCAAGTTGGGCTTGGAGATATCGTGATGTGGACACCAGTCGATGAGCTCTCGAAAGCGATCCCAAGCTTCATGGAGTTGTTCATTAGGGATCATTACAAAATTGCTGATCATGGCTCTGGCTGCATTAGTCCGGCCGAGAGGGTAGTACTTCTTCAGGTACGCGGTCCGGAGGTCTGCCCATGTGTCGACGAATTGCCCTAGATGCTTGAGCCAATATGCGGCTCTATCAACCAAAGAGAATGGAAAGGCAATCATCTTTATGGTGTCCTCGGTCATCAACCGATCATGGATGGTGCTGCATATCATCTCGAATTCCTGGAGGTGGAGGTGCGACTCTTCGGTCGGCAACCCATGGAACTTGGGTAGAAGCTGGATTGTGTGGGGTCGAAGCTCGAAATCTCTGTGGATTGGCGGGAGTCTGATCCAACTGTGAGTGAGGGAGGCAGCTGGGTTGTGCAACTCCCTCATGATGGTCTGTGGCGGTCTCTCAGCATCTGGATCGCCTCCTCCTGCATCTGGTCCTCCTCCTCCTCCACCTCCGCCACCGCCCCCAGGTCGGTTCTCTCTCATCTGCGCTATCTCTCTCATCAGATCACCCATGAATGTTCCCTGGTCACGGATCTGCCTCTGCATAGTCTCCAGGGATGCTAACAAGGAATTGTTGATGGCCGCCTGATCAAATATGAATGGAGGGTGATCATGGTCATCTGGGTGCTCGCCTCTGTCTGCCATCACTGGATTCTCTGAAAAAGCAAAAGAGGCCATCTCAGGTGTTGTCGAATGATCTGAGCTCTGTGATGCAGTAAATTATGACACCATTGGACTGAGAGAAGGAGAATGGGAAGGGTGGTCGAGGGGGAACAGGGTGGATGTAAACTCAGGCTCGGAGAGCGGACTCTCCGAGGTATTCCTAGATGAATGAGGAGGAGTGCTGGATAGCGGTGCCGACAAGGTCGGCCTAAGAGATCTCCGTCCCATCATCTTGATTATTTGGGAAGAGTAGGAAAATGCAAAAGAAGAAGAGGAACGAAATGAAATGAAACAAAATTGCGCACAATTGTGTTGTGTTTTTTATCTTGACCTAAACAAATCTAGCAATCAAACACAAAGCAGGGGTGAATTCACCAACTCAACACGTGATGCCGTGAAGGTTCGGCTTTTATCTTGTCAATTTTATCTTGATTCAGGAAGTTATCTTTTCACGAGTCCTTAGAACGCTACGCCTAAAGGAGAGAGAGTACTGCCGGGAAAGTATCCCCATACTTGTCCTCCTCCTGTGTAACCTGTAACTTGCGCTTTTTAAGGTCCTTGTAACCCTTCCTGGATCCCTACTCAGCCAATGAAATAGAGGGAGGAAGCCGATAGGCGAAACCGATACTTCGGACCTCGCTCGCAACGGAATCACCCGTGAGCGTGCAAGATCCTACTCGGACGCAGCCGGTGAGACAGACACACCCGTGAAGGCGTGGCCTAACCTCGGTACTTCGGACAAGGTCGGCGCTCACACAATAGTGAGTCACCAATGGCGACCAAGCCCTACTCGACTACGTACGATAGTAGCGCCAATACTTCGAAAATCCAGGCGATACACAAGGCAGCCACAAGTTGGGTTTTTGGCTCTAATCCTTATGAAGCGCTCACCTCACTTGGAAGGAGACCTTCCCATGCAACCTGAATACAAGTGAGGGTGTTACTCTCCCCAAGCAATGAATCCGATTACCGATTTTATTTTTGGTCAAGTTTTCTTAGCAGTCCCTTTTTTAATTTTTTTGGTGTTATCGCTTCTTTTGAGTCAATTCAAACAAGCGTCTAACGTTTTTGTGTTTTTCTTTGTCCTACTTTGTTCCAAAAACAGAGGGAGAATAGAGTCGGAAAAATCCGTGCAAGTCGACACCAAGGTGGAAATCTCACCTTTGTGCCTAAATGATGCGTACAAAGTGAGAAGACTTACAACGAATCCCAGCTCTCTCCATGCGGGATGCAAAGCAGAATTTGTAAACCTAAGCTACATGGTGATATGCAAAACGGAAATCGTCCTAGAGTAGGCAACTGCTAGTGTGAAGAACCACGAGTTAACCACTATCTCTCAATCCTAGTGTCCGGTCTAGGCTCACTCCTCCTCTGCTCAACACATTTGAGTTAGGAGAAAGCGCTTGTGTGGAGTGAGCTCGCGGCGCGCGGATCGGAAGCCAATGATCAACTACTTAATTAGTCTAAGTCCAAATACGATCTATAGGAGCATGCAAAGGTTATTAGTGTGTTTGGACCTATTCTAATCGAATCAAGCAGGACCTACAATCTAAGGGCTCAATCCACAAAAGAAAGGAAAAAGGAAAACAAAACCGGAAAATGACAAGCGAGAAAACGCGATAAAACCGCGGTGAGCCTCCGGGTGAACAAACACCCGGAAATTAGGCCCGGTAATGTCTCAAGAGTCCAAGTGTCCGAGTACCTGTATTATTACAAATTAATAAGGTCACTCTCTCACAAAAATAAATGCAACTAAACTAATCACTCTCTCTCACTCCTCCTGCTCTCTCTTGCCGGCTTGACCTAAGAAGGCCGGCTCCGCTTCCCAAGGATGCTCCGGGTCACCTAAGCGATCCGCCTTGCTCCGCGGTCCCTCGCAAGAAGACAAGAAAGGATGGTCAGAATAGCTCAATCAATATATGTATCAAAAATGCAAGAGAAATAACTGAAGCTATGGTAAACAACAAACACAAGCAAACAAAATATGAGCTACTCGTTGTTGTTCTCCGGCAACGGCGCCATTTGATAATCTCAGAAATCGGTCGATCTTGTGTTCCACACAAGGCGGGAACACAGTCGAAGTGTCGACCAATCAACTCTGAAATTAATCAACAATTAACCCACACTAAAGATCAATAATTAGAAATAAATGTGGAGTTAAAATTTATTTTTAACTCTGCACAAATGATGTAAAGGGCAAGTATGCAGAGAGTTCGAACACAGGGAGCAAACAGGGTAATTCAAAAATTTGTGCGTGAGTGGATGTGTGTGAAGTGTCTACACTAAGCAAGCAAACAATGAAATTTTTGTGAGTTTTTAATTTTAATTTTTAATTTTTTATTTAATTTTTTTAATTTTTAATTTTGTATTTTGATTTTCTGATTTTTATATTTTATATTTTTCTATTTTCTTTTTTCAATATTGGAAAATAAGGACAATGTAATAAAAGACAAGCTAAAGTATTTATAAAAATGTGCAAAAATAACCAAAAATTCAGAAATAAAATGTTTTTGATATTTTTAGGATTTTTTACTGTTTTTCTGATTTTTGGGGATTTTTCAAGTGTTTTTGGTATTTTTTAAATACTGAAATAAGGGAAAACAGTGAAATATGTGATGGCTGTAAGTAAAATGGTAATTAAAATTTGCAAACAGCAACCAAAATTTTTCACACTAATTTTCAAATAAAGAGAATAAAATATAGAACAAATAAGAACTGAGTTTGCTATTTTTGGAGTTTTCCTTGATTTTATATATTTTTTTGAAGTTTTTGATTGTTTTTAAATTTTTAGTGTTTTTCTTTTGAGATTTTTAGTGATTTTTGGACTAACACTAAAATATGATAAAATAGACAATAGGGAATTTTTTTGGAATTTTTAGAGGTATTTTACTATTTGTTTGGTATTTTCTAAGCTAGACAGTGAATAAAAAGCATTTTTTGATTTTTAATAAATATAAAAATAAAATAAAATCAAAAACTAAAAATAGGCGTTAAAGTACACGCATCCAAAAGCTTAAGCCTATTTTTGTGGAATTTTTGGACTTAAAATGATACCCTAATTAATTCATGCAAGCACACAAAAAATCACAGCCAAGCAAGGACGATATTGCAAATAAGCAGAACTCCAGGGGGTTGTACGCAAATTTCACACAAAATTAATACTGAATAAAATATCTTTTCGGCCAAAATGCAATCACACAACCCGCAAGGGCTTTGTAGCAAAAATCCCTAAGTCACGCGCCTGTGCACACGCCTGGCAGGGGTGTAGTTCTAAATAAGCAAAACTCGCAGGGGTTATATGCAATTACGCCAGAACTATTTGAACCGCCTACGAAAGTTTTAATATCAAGACTGAATACATAAAATCCCCAGGGGGTCCCTGCAAAAATCGCTAAGACCACGTGCAACGCACGCGCCCAGCGGGGGACCTAAACGTAATAAGGGGGAGTACGGGGGGTCTTATTGAAAATATTACAAAAGTTTTACGCCTTGAGCTGAAAGTTTGAGTTCCGAGAAAAAAATAAAACAAAATGCGAGGGTATATAACAAAATTACCCTCGCAGATGGCCGATCCGACGGTGGTGGCCTCAGCCACTAATCCACGTGTCAGTACGGGGGCCCGCGATACCCCTTCGCGATCCAGCGGCTCAGATTAGATGCGGACGACGATCGAACGGCGTGGCGCGTGCTGGATCGAACGACGGTGAGAGGATCTGGGGCGCCCTCACGATCCGACGGCAGAGAGTAGCTGACGAAGAACACGGAAGAACTTCGCCGGGGCGAAGTTCCTCCAGCCTTGCCGCGCCTCCCCGTCATCCGTAGCTGCTCCAAAACAGCCCCCGGACCTCCTGCGGTGGTCCTCTACTGGCTGGCGACGACAAAATGGGTCGTCGTCCACCAGAGCCCACTCCCGACGACGAGGTTGAGGAAGTAGCTCCAGGTGGTTCCGGCGCCTCCAGAACTCGCCCTCCAGGCGAATTTCAAGCTCCTGGACCTGCACAAGAAAATGGTGATATGATCGGGGGCAAAATGCCCCGATCACGTGGCGCCAGAAATGGTGGTATGCAGAGGTGGTTGGTGTGGTGAACAGCGGTGGCCGGAGATGCCTCCAGCGACTATCGATTGAGCGAATCGATGCGCGGATGAAATGGATAAACGAGGGAAAAATGAAGCGGGGAATGCAAGGAATGAAATGACGATGAAAAGCTAAGGGATAACACGGCCTCGAGCCCAGCATGGGCGAGGGAAGGGGTACCTCGACGGCTTGGTCGGAGGTTGGTTGGAACTCGCCCAAACGTGGCTGATCCACCGCCCTGACGAGAGCTCCACAGAGCTGTCACCTCCAGGGACTCCTAGCAAGGTCAAGGGGGGGGAGTTTGGATGGATTTGCGGTTCAAAAACGAAAAGGAGTCAAGGGGGTGGTTTTGAAGAGTTGACGAGGGTGGCCCAAAGATCGACGCGCAACGCCTCGGTCAGTGATTCAAAGCCCAAGAATTACCTTGGGCGTGAATCATGAGTGTCCGAGGAGCAAAAACTCTGAAGAGGCCATCACGAAAGAAAGCAAGGGCTGACCTAGAAAATTGGGTAAAAGGAGACAAAAAAACTCATTGCTGACATGCTACAGGGGAGGTCAGACAGTTGACCGAAGGTCAACTGTCAGACCAACCTGGTTGGTCCACGTGGACCAACCAGGGAAAAACCCTTTGTAAAATCAATAAAAAATAACAAATGATATTATTTTAATTAGGTTATAAAATAAAAAGTTCTTGTAATTTTATAAGTTATTTTATTCCGATTTTTAATTATTTTTTTAAGATATATTTTTACAAGTTGCTTTTATACCCCTATATAGGTATATTATCTATATATTTGACTATTGGATTTTTAATTTGTGATTTTAATTTTATTATTTTAATTTCTTATTTTATAAAATTATAAAATACTTTTATATACACAAATATATTTTTATTTTATTTTTCTGATTTATTTTTTATATTTAATAAATTATAAGAGTATGTTATATAGGTATAGGTATAAGCAGTATACCTATGTATTTTATTTTTAACTATTTTATTTTGTTTTTATTTAGGTTTTTATTCTTATTTTAATGTACATAATTATTATAAGTAATATTTACAACATTATAAAAATATAAAAATATAGAAATAATGAATAAATAATAAATTAAATATTTTAATCTGTACAATGTACAATGTGGGTCCAAAACTCAACTTTCAAACCGTAGCTCCGCCAAATGCGAAACCACCGCCATTAAATAGCTTATTTTCTTCTATATACAATTAAAGTGAGTATGCTGCATTTGGAGTTGTTACTTGTGAGATACGGGTCTGGGAAGTTGGGATTCTGGATTTTTATTCAGACCATAACTTTTTATCTGTACATTATTTTCTGTGAAATCAATTTTGTATTTTTCTTTATAAATTTATCTACAACTTTCAGAACAAAGTTTCTTTATTTGATGTGTAAAAAGTGGAACAAAAAATAGGTCCCAAAATGAATAAAGAATAAATAGAATTATAGGTATTTTTATCTGTGTTTCTGACCTTATCTCCCCCTACTTTATTCCTTGTCGACCTATTCATCAAGATGCCTAGGTCTCGGGGTTTCGGGTCATAAAATATTTACAATATTTTATTCTTTTTCTTTTCTTTATTTATTCTATAATTTTGGCTTTAATTACAGCATTTTTACACAATATAGTAGATGCACATGCATGAATGCTAAGATGGTGATTTTAATGATATTTACAGGCATTTGCTAGGGTTTTTGGTGCCAAAATGATAGAATAAAGATGATGAAATGTGGATTCATCAGGGAACATGCTTGGACTTTTCTCTATTGAGCTTAAGACCAGAGAGCTCACCAAAGATCTCCACAACTAGTGACATTCCCCTCACCTCAATTGCCCGCCCTCGATAAAAAGGATAGTTACATCTGCATAATGGAGGACTGGAAGTGAGATGTCCCCCAAACAATATCTCGCTGTGAGACGTTGCTCCACCACAAGATTTACCACACAAGGCAAAACATCCACTGCCAACACAAAGAGGAGCGGAGCTAGGGGGCAGCCTTAATGGACCCCACCTTGGGGCTGGAAGAAACCACCCTCAGGATGACCATTCACCGGAACTGAGTAGGATGCAGTGGTCACCACACCTCTTCTTCCATAATATCCATAAGTTCGGAAATTCTCTCTTGGCCATAACAGACCACAAGAAACGCCAATCAATACTATCATATGCCTTGGAAAATTCCACTTTCCATAGCACCCCACGAGCCTGTCGTCGCTCCAGTCTGCGACAATCTCAGAGGCCATCACCAGGCTGTCACCAATCTGTCTTCCCGAGATGAAAGTAGATTGCACTGGAGAAACATGATCATCAAGAACCATACTGAGCCTTTCTGCAAGAACCTTAGCAATAATGAGATAGATACCATTGGAGAGAGCAATGGGACGGTAATCCTTGACACGCTCGGAAGCCTCTTTCTTCTGGAGAAGTAAAATAAGTGCTTTGTTGACTAAGTTGAATACTGCATTACCCCTGCTAAACTCTTCCAAAACTACAAACACATCATCTCCCACCACCTCCTAAAACTCCCTGTAGTAAGAAACTGGAAAGCCATCTGGTCCAGGTGCCCCGTCACCATTTAGAGCAAAAACAACCCACTTTAATTCCTCCTTCGAGAAAGGCCTAACCAGAAGCTCACTCTGTTGCGGTAGGAGCCTGGGTTCCCCTGTACCCGCCCACGTCCATGATCTAGGCATCATTCTTCTCGAGTGATCGTGAAAGGAACTGATCAACGTACTCCCAATCTCCTTTTCTCCCTCCACCCTCTCCTCCCCTACTACCATAGCTCTTATAAGATTTCTCCTTCTCCTCCCACTAGCCACCACATGGAAAAATTTCGTATTTGCATTTCCATCTCTAATCCACCTCTGCCTCGATCTTTGCTTCCACTCCACCGCCATCTTCTTATCATACAAAGCAACAACCCTCATAAAATCCCTCCTTTCTTTCAACTCTTCTTCCACCAGATCTTTGGAATCCTCAACCCTATCTAGCTGGGCAATCCCCTCCTCCGCCAAATTTCGGCTCATCCTTCTGTTCTCTCTTACTTCTCTCTTGAACTCACTTAAACTCTTCCTTAGGCTCACTAGCTTCCGTGATAGAAGAGAAGTCGTCGAACCCTCTCCCTCCACCAACTGCCAGTGCTCGACCACCAGGTCATGAAAGCCCTCCTCAAGAAGCCATGACCTCTCAAATCGGAAAAAAAGAGTGATGAGGTTCCCCATCTCCAGAGTCCCAGACCAGCGGCGTGTGGTTAGATCTAGATCTCGGCCTCGATGAAACAACACACATGGGGAACAACTGCATCACCTCCATCGAAACCAAGAATCGATCTATCCTCGATCGAGATCCAGAATTTCTCCAAGTGTACCTGATGTCAAATGCATCTAGAATCTCAAGCTGCAAGTCCCCAACCAACTCCATGAAAGCTTTTGACCCAGGATCCTGTCCGCCTCTCATCATTGGTCTGTTTGTAGATAACAACGTAACATTGAAGTCCCTAGCCACAACCCAGGATGCATTCGGAAACGCTGCTCTCACATCCCGCAAATCTGCCCAGAGATCCCCGCGAAGTGAGTAGTCACTTGGCCCATAAGCACATGATAAGATTAAGCTAGAGCCCAAATGTTTGATGCGAAGTTCCACTGTTAGCACGAACGAGTCCTTTCTCTTTGACAACGGTTCGAACATATCCACATCCCACGCAACCGCAATGCCACCAGCACTTCCTACAATATTTAGCACAGAGAAGTCGTTAACGCGCTTTAATCCGAGGGATTTCCATACCAGACCCGAGCATTCACTGAGCTTCGTTTCCTGCAAGAATACGATATCCACCATCCAATCATTTAGTAGCGATCCCACTGCCTCTCTTTTCTCGGGGTTCCCTAATCCACGCACATTCCAGGAGGCCACCTTCATTAGCAAATCTCAGTTCTCCCGATGACGGGGATCACTCCCACCACCTTAGCAACATTCAACTTTGCTGAATTCCTGGTCGAAACATGCGGGTCATTAACGGCAAGGTCCTCGCCCCTTCTGGCCTTCTCCCTCCGAAGTCTGTAACGCTTCCGGCGATGTTGCCTGATGCCCCTTGTACTCGACTCCTCCGTAGAGCCATGCAAGGCGAGCCCAACAACTGTACCATCAACTCCCTCGAGTTCACTCACACCTTCACCAGCCAGCGACATCAACTCGGCATTCCCAACTAGAGGTGCTTCAGGAACAAAGAAGCACCTCAAGTCTATGGACCCCCTCCACCGCTGAACTCCACTGGTGCCCCCACCTCGCTATACGTCACCATGTGAGGAGGACTTTGAGAAGCCTCATCAGGCGCAGCCCTGCCATGCATCTCATCCCGGAGGCTCAGATGCGTGCCTAGAGGCGAGATGGGTGTCTCCAAGCTTTGTTGTAGTAACACTACGTCCTTAGCTGTGGACATTTCATGCGGAATCTGTAGTAAATGGCTTGGCTGACTTGAGATGGTGCCCACGACCACCTCCACGCCGACCTTCCACCAAGATATTGGTCCCGAGACAAAGGGTCAAAGGATCCTGATTCCTTAATCTCACACACCTTCAGAACATGGACGGTAGGAGGATCTTGTTCCCCCTCAAGATTGACCAAATCCACATAGGGCCCACTGACCTCCACCGCATGAACTTGAAAAGGAATGGGATTTAAGAGCCCCTTCTTAATCGACGCAGTTGCTCCATCTCCCCCACATGGGGCCCACTGACCTCCACCGCAGGAATTTGAAAAGGAATGAGATTTAAGAGCCCCTTCTCAATCGATGCAAAGTGCTCCATCTCCCCCATTGATGGCGTCTCTTCGATAACTGCTCCAGGAAGAACGGCATTGAACGCGAAATGATCCTTAGCGAAGTCCCCGGAACTTCGCAGCCCCACCACCACATTCGGCGGTGGAGGCGGATGAACCACCTAAAGAAGAACTCGAAAGCGAGCTCGCCCCACCCCGAGCATCAAATGTTGTGGAGGTCAGCCCTATATCCAGACCGCAATCGTCACCATTTCTGCGTCTGTTCATGGCTTCAGCCCGTCGGAGAGCAACACCAACCCCTCTCCAACACCTGCGAATAGTTCTTGCAACTTTCCCTCTGACCTCGAGAGAAAAGGCACTCCCCGCAAGCGAAGAACAAATCGAACGGCAACCATCTCGCCATCAGCGAAACGCGGTGTCTTCCAGCGTGTTTTCAGATTGCCCCCACCAGCCAGGAGCGCACCAGCATCCTCTGTCGAGAGGCCTCGTGCCAGAACCAATCCAAGGGAAAGCACGACAACATCCCCCTTGAAGGTCTCCCCCAAATACGACGAAACTTCCGCGGCAGCCGACTCCGAGGGACCATACGCTTTACCAATTAAAATACCATTCCCTGGATTCTCTGAGCGGACGCGAGGCCCCATCTTTACCACTTCCGCAAAAGAAAGATCGCCCAGACCGATCAACGTCTTTGAGTGCATCTGTGGAGGCCTCCACGCAACTCGATCCCCCGACTGCTTAGCTCAGTAAGAAGTAGTACAAGGCTTGACTATGCCAGCCACAGCAGTGTGAGGTTGCACTCGCAGACGACGAGGCCTCCCGCAAACAGATCTTCGATGGCCAACTAAGCCACAAGCGAAGCAACGGACCTCCGCACCACTAGAAACAACCCGGTGCCCCAGTAGCCCACATCTAAAGCACTGCGGACCTCGCCGAGCAGCCTTCCTCCTACCGATGACGGTCTTCCAGCCTTCCTCCTCTACCCGATCTCTCCTCGCAGGATCTTTCCGCCGCCATACCAGCGACCCTCCAACGTCACCGCCATCGGAACTACGTGTAAAGTTGGTGAAAATCGATTTCGTTGCGTGCCATATCTAGTGTTTTATTTTTTCGGGGTTTAAGGATCCGAGAAGCACCCATGAGAAATGCTTGAAGGCGTAGAACGCGGGGTCGATCTTGTGTATGTAGTTAATTTTATACTTCTTGAGTTAATTTTCTTAGGTTCTTGATTTAATTAAACATGACAAATCTATTTGATGAAATTCATCCTCTCTCTCTCTCCTTGTCCTCTCCCACTTCTTCCCCTTCCAAGCAACCCAATATCGACAACAGTGTCACCGTCAGCGGTCGCTCATGATCCACATTTTTATCCCCCTCCTCACGATCTAACGACTCCTCCTCTTCAGAACAATGGTTGAGCGGAGGGTGTCGACAGACAAACGATGATGAGAATCCTTGGCAATGTGGATGCTCGTGAGGTGGTTCGATAACTGCTCGCAATCTGGTCCTGATGATCAAGCCTTAGGCGGATATCCAGTGGGTTGTGGCGGCAGTTGGTGTTGTTGATCTTGCACGATTAAAGCAGAAGTTGATCGGTAGATTCTTCTTCTCCATATGCTTGTGGGTTTCAGCATTCTTGTTGTGTTCTTGAGATATGGAGAGATCAGAGGGGAGGTAATTTACAAAGTAACAAGACAACTCCAAATCATAACTCCATATCAAGATCTGGGCACATACAAGGTTTTTGCAACTCAAGAACTAACTCTCTTCAATAACCCCAAAGCATAACTCAGTTGCATCTTCTCTGTGGGGGTCATCATTGTATAGGCGATCCCGAAATCCATGAACGACCTCTGGTGTTGGGTGGTTGTGCACAAGGATAGCTTCACGCAGACCATGACCTCCAGGGTCCTGCAAAGCGCCGTCAATTTTGAGGAGATCCTCTTCATCCGATGCCACCCCTGTTGTAGAGGCGACGCTGGCATGGGGAAGCAGATTGAGTTCGAGCCTCGGGTGTTCCTCATCTTTGTCCTCGTGGGAGGAGGGGAGGAGGCGTGGTCGGGATCAAACATGTGTGAGGGAGGGGATGCAGAGATGGTGATGGTGCGGTGGAAGAGGCGGAAATGCATGGTGTGGAGACGTGGAAGGGGGTGTATTTCTTTGTAAATGTAATCAACTTGAAGTGCGAATAAAATATTTTTTAACATATTTTATCAACTTTAACATCAAAAATGATGGGAGTTAACTAAAGGGGACTTGGTGCAAAGAGCTAGTCTGTCAGTTTATATAGGTTGTAGAATAAATGTGAAGTATATACATGGGTGAGCTGGTAATCTACAGAGTTTAAAGGATTCGTGGTGTAAAAATCTCTTTTGATTTCAAACATTCAATAGATATCTTATTCCAAAATAAGAAAAATAAACATGATTTTACATTTTATATTCATTTATATAAATGAATTGAACCTCGACAAATGTAGTTGATGAATGTGTGATTAGTCTACTTTATTTTTGCATTTAAATTAGAAGCCTTGATAAATACATGAAGATGCATGTCAATACCACGTCCTTCTTAAAAGATTTCATCGAATACGAATACGATATTATCATTCAAAAATACATAAAAAATAAGAAAAGAGAAAAAATGAAAGGAAAAAATGAAGAACAATGTATATACACATATATACCGACTGACTAAGATAAGATCAAGATTAGAACAAAAGAACGATGCATATATATACACAAACACAAAACAATAGAAAACGATTAATAAATAGGCTACTAATTAATATTTATGACTCACAACTCAAGGATCAAGTTAGAATGATTTGGTCGACTAATTAATAGATAGAAAAAATAAGGAAAATCATAAGTAGCAACATTCTATCTATAAAATAGCTCAAAACACATGTGGATATCACTTATAGACTTCATAACATCTATATCTACTTTATATTAATTTTTTTAACCAATTTCCCCCACTGTGTTTAAAGTTATGTGCAAAAATATAAAAATATACTAAAAATTGTACATGTCAAAATCCAAATATGTGTGTGTGTGGGGGGGGGGTTAAATGGGGCTACTTCCATGGGGGTCAATTTGACTACTCTCATCCGTATTTTTTATTTTTAAATGTATTTTGCGAAACCCTGAGGGATTTTGATCACTATATGACATCATGTTGTTATTAAAAATTCGTGTAAAAAAGACGTCCTAAGTCATCCATCAAACATATCGAATTTTAAGGGTCTCGGAATTGCTAAAATTGACCTCTTTTAGATGGGTGTGTTAGGAATATATGTTTTGCACGAAATTTGAATGACAACATGATGTCATAGAGTGATCTATATCCTCCCATGCATGGATGGATGGAGGGGGGCAAGGAGGGGCAAATGCTCCCCTCAATTATTGAAAAAATTAACACATTCTATACATAATTGAAAAAAAATCTCACTCCAAATATAACATCCTTAATACTTTCGCCTCACATAATAACTCCCTCATGTAATCCCCATCTCCAATTATCTCTCTTGCACACACTCCCTCTCCCTCCCTCTCTCCAAATATAGCATCTCCAATTATCTCCCTCATTCTCTCTCTCTCTCTCCTTCTCTCTCTTGCTGGCAGTCTCTGTCTTCCTCCATCTCTCTCTTGCCGACTCTATATATCTCTCTTGTATTCTCCCATCCAATGTCCCTCCATTGATTTCATTGGAAGTTTCTTTTGAGCGATTGTGTTTTTTAAATCAAATTGAACAAAGTTCTGCTGCTATTAAGATTCAAATTCGAAGGACAAATATTTTCTATTACATAATTTTTCTACTGACACATGAACTTTTGATTTTAATCCCTTCTTGATATATTAGAAAATGTCTAATATTGAAAGCAATTTTTGATGGAAGAAGCTTGATTGATTTAAATCTATTGTATAAACTTATTATTTAGAATTTACCAAATAAAAACTGAATTTTGGATTGATTACATA
Organism: Ottelia alismoides; assembly: GCA_037367405.1. Classification (NCBI taxonomy): domain Eukaryota; kingdom Viridiplantae; phylum Streptophyta; class Magnoliopsida; order Alismatales; family Hydrocharitaceae; genus Ottelia; species Ottelia alismoides. The sequence goes on from JAZKJV010003314.1 coordinate 294,572, forward strand.
CGAGAATTATCAAAATCAAAATACATATAGATTCTTTTTTTAAGAGCACGATTATTTTTATAATTTCAGAAAACATACAATCATATTTTCAATTTGTATTGTAGATATTTAATATGATAGTAAATTTCATTAGATGAATACATTTTTATGTTGCTATTTGTGCCCCCTCCTAAATATCATCCTGGCTCCGTCTCTACTTCCATGTATTATAAAAAAACCTTTAAATAAAAAAACAAGGACATGGGTAGTGAAGTTGTCTCCTCCCTAGGGGTAGCCCCATTTTACACTACATACATACATACATACGAAAAACTTGCATTAAGGTGACACCTTCCATGCACTATGGTGCGACACCCTACAGGAGTCGTCCGATTTTCATCCACAGCCCTTTAAATCACTATTCCACTCCAAAACCACTATCAAATACGACATTTTTAGTATACACACACTCTCTCTCCTTCATTTGAATCCTTATTTCACGCATGTTAATTATCCTACCAATAATTTCTAGATTAATCGTTAAAATCGCATCAAATCTTCAATGATTATTCAATCGCATCGAGCTTCCCTCCAGACTCGTGGTCTTCGTCTCCAGACTTTAGGCTCTTCTGAGTTTGTTTCTTTCTCCAGATTCTCCTCCCTCTCAATCGTCTTCGTCAACATAATCTACGAAAGTTTGAGATCTTCCAATGATATTGATATTATAAATATATTTTTCATTCTTCACTAGAAGTCTTCATTTCCTTTAATTAAGGACACATTGATCATTATTTTGCATTTTTATTATCCTTAATATGTTGAAACATCGGTGAACATGGAATGCATCGATTGTTTTTTTGTATATAACCTACAAATATGTACCGCTTGTTTGGTTTCAATGTACTTTCCATTTTTCCTTTTGAATTTTGTTTGCATATTGAAGTATCGAGAATGAGAATAAAAAAATTACCGAAAGGAAAATATATTTTGATTAAAATTGTAAATATTTGTTTGCAGATTGATTTTTGTCCCAGGTTGACAGTATAAATGTTTTGTTATTATAGAAGGTTGTGCATATTGTCGCCTAAAAAGCTGATGTATTTTGTAAAAGTCAAATTGGATGAAATCTATCATGCAAATTAAATACCAAAGGGATGAAGTTTACATATTCAATTGGATGGATTAAATACTAAAAATGATGATTATATTTTATATTTTGGTCTACTAATTTACATAATTGATAGTATAAGTTACATTTTGATTCATTGATTTTACATTTTTGTATGTTTTTTAACATGTTATCTTTTCTAGATGAATAAATGATAAATTATTGATTGACTTCTTATTTTGCACTTCAACATATAGTTGTTACAATGAGAGCATGAATTTTAAAAATCCACACAAACTTTACAATGGATGACGAATTTTTATGGACCCATGGCATTGGGAAACACGTTGGATGGATACATAAAATAATTTATGCATTAATAATAACAATCTACTTTACAAAAACACATGTCTTTTATAAAAGAGACCAATTTACAAAAAAATATCATAGTTTACAGACATTACTCCCACAAAATGTTCACACAAGAGACTACAAAATTTACAAAGAGACTATAAAATTTACAAAGAGACTATAAAATTTACAAAAAAATATTGTAATTTACAAACATTCTTCCACCTAATGTTGGATGACAATGACATTTAGGCATGTACTACGACGTGTATTTTTCTTATTTGAGAAATTAAAAAAATGCACCTCACATTTCATATGATGAGTAGAATATTTAATGTATTCATAGTTTACCCCATTCGATATACTAGGAAATACAATTGTAACAAAAAATAGGAATATTTTCCATAAGTACATCAATTAATTAGCCCAATATCAAAGCATGGCAACATAGAACATGCAATTTTTTGTCGAACTTAAGCTTTTTTAGAATATCAGTGTTTATGATTTTAAAATTTACAGCACATGATTGCTAAACATATCAATCTTTTGTAAATTGATAACTATTCAAAATGTGAGCATTTATTACATCAATTTTCCTGAAAAGTACAACACACGCTCCTCGAGTCTGTCTAAATATAAAATGTTCAATGACACGGATTTTACTAATTAAACACTAATTTAATGTCTCCCTATTTTAGATGCCTCATTACACTAAAATTACCAATTATATCATAGTGGTTTTAGTCTTAAACACAGAGTTCTCATCAAACAATCGAAATTTGCATCTTTCCAAAATCAAGAAAAGATGACACCTCATTTGAGTGAGTGAGAGAGAGAGAGAGAGAGAGATTCCAATGGGTTTTAAGCCCATTAGGTAGGTAACGAGCACCAGATTTTGACCATCTAATCTCCGTCTTACAATCATTATCATCAGGTTGTATTACTGTAACTATCCCTTTCTGCCAGTTTCCAATAAAGCATTCCATTATTTTCACAAAAAAAATTTACGACAAAGCATTCCATTTATTCCCTGCCCATATTTCCACAATATGATTGTCATCATTCAATCATTTTATTATTTTTAGCTCGATCCATTAGCATCAACAAAGCAATCCATGTATTAATTTATTAAATAACTTTTTTCTTATTTCTTCAAATTCAGACAATAAACCCCCCCACCCCCCCATGTAAAAATTCTCTCAACTAAAAATCCAAGTTTCATATTTCATACTTTCTCGTATCAGTTACTCGCATCATTTACCGTATCATGTTGTTAGTCTTACAATTAAATTAAGGATAATTACATCCATAACCCTGAGTAATTTCGCAATAACATTCATAATCCTGCATAATTGCGAATTACATGAGAAACCCTGGATAATCACTCCGTTTCACATCCATAACCCTCTGTTAGTTTAACACGTTAACTCAACCATAGAAGGGAGTTAATCTAACCACTCTGCATCTAACGACTAAGATTAATCAGAAAGAAAAAATAAAAAAAACTCTTGATGGGTACACATTGGAATCCCCAATCTGATTGTATGCGGAAGTAGCAACGGTGGGAGGAACTCCGTTGCAGGTCGGTGGAAGGAGGCAGAGGCCGGCGGGGGCACTTCGAGCTTGGCTGGGAGCTTCAACGGAGGGACGGGTGATCTTGACGCCGTCAACGGAGATCTTGACATAGGAATCGGTGTGGAAGGTGGCAATGGAGGTGATGGTGAGGCAGCTGGAGGGGGAGGCCGTCTGGAGCTTGGCGCCGAAGGTAAGGTGGGAGAAGGGGAAGAGGCCCAAGACGAGGTGCTCACGGAGGAGGGCAAGGGGATTCCGGGGGTCGGCGCGGTTGGCATGGTGGAGTTCCGGGGGTCGGCGCTGTCGGCACGGTTGGCATGGTCGGCGAGGAGGAGAGTCTACGCTCCCGACGGCAGCGCCTTCCTCAACTGGTCGCTTCCCTTCATCTCTACATCTCCCCCTTCCTTCTTCTTATGTATGGCCATTAACTCCGTGATTCCTTCAGCTCCCGCTGCGGGCGCTCGGTCCCCGTCGCCCTCTATGGCATGCACGAGCATGAGTGCCTCGTCGTCTTCTTCAAGCGCTCCAGAGCGCCTGACCGAGTCCTGGGTACCCACCGGAAGCGCCCCAAAGGCGACGACGGTCTGCGGATGCCGTTTGGGTGCAGGCGTGCGCCTGCAGACGAGGGGGGCTCTGGAGTGGGGCTTGCAGGGGGGTCGGGTCTGTAGAGTCGGGGCTTGGGGAGGAGGGGCGGGCTACGAGCGGAGGGTGGCGGTAGGGCTCCGAGGGAGAGGGCTTCGTCTGGGTGGGGGCGCGGGAGGGAGGGGGAGCTCTGAGCTTCCACCGGGCGGGGGCGCGGTGAGGGGGAGGACTTCGTCTAGGCAGGGCGCGAGAGCTGGGCGGAGGCGAGGAAGGGGAAGGTTGGTGCCAGGACTCGGGGGTTTCGAGCAGGGGAGGACCGATGGAGGGGAAGGTCGGTGCCAGGATGGGAGGGGTCGGGCTTCGAAGCGAGGGAGGGGACGGGAAGGATCGGAAGGAGGAGTTGTTGCTACGACGAGCTTCGAGATGGGGAGAATCGACAAAGGAGGCTTCGACTGGAGGGGAGACGGGCTGGCACAAAAATGGCATGTTTTGTAAATAATAATGACTTTTAGGGGCAGTTTTGTCTTTGTAAATGGAAACCGTCAAACATAATGGGTATTCCAAACGGATTATGACACAGGGTTATGTCATGTAAGAGTTAAGCACTACTCGAGGTTTCTCATGTAATTCGCGATTATGTAGGGTTATGAATGTTATTGCGAAATTATTCAGGGTTATGGGTGTAATTATCCCATTAAATTACTAGCAGAAGCATTTTTATTGAGATACATATATTCTTGTTATACTTACTAGTGTATCTATGTGAAAATTACTAATCATTATATCACATTTAATAATCATACCATTACAAAATTGCAAGCATTTTCTCTAAGTTACGTGTGTTCATGTTATACTAACTAGTGTATATGTGAATATTATTAACCATTATATCACAATTACTAATCAGAACATTAAATAATTGCATGTTCCTAACCATTAGTTTTTGAAAATTTATGAAGTATTTGTATATTAAAGAAACGTTACTAACCATTACAAATTTATCTATTTGTCGTTTTCCATTGCAATGATTTGTTTTTCATTGTTTAGTAACATATATTTACTCGGCTCTCAATGCTTCAATCAATCCTTCTGAAAATTCATTTCCTCAAATTATGCAAAGCATTACAATACTTATAATTTTTAAAAAATACAATATCTTCTTTGTTGCACTTTTTATCAACTATTTACCATACATTATAAGTAGCGATAACAAGATGCAAGTGCGATGCAATTGTTTCAACTATTTCCTTATTATTGCCTTTCAATGGAGATTTTTATTATCTGGGACTTTTAATATTAGACGTCCAAAGAATATATTTCAAAATGATACCAAAATTCTCAAAGTTATGCTCTTAGTGGATTTTTCATTTTTTTATTCGTATGGCCATTTTCACTATAATCTTCCTTTTCATTCTCGATTTTGTTATCAACACAATACTCCTTTATTATGCTTCGAGCTTGAACAAGTCAATAAATCTATCAGTAATTCACTTTAATTAATGATAGACCCTTTTCTTGTAATTAATCCTAATTATTGTATAAAAATAATACCTTTTTATTTCCCTTATTTTCTTCTTATTAAAAATTCAAAATATAAATTAATTATTGTACATATTTATTTTGGTTTTAAAAAGAAATTTAAATTACAAAAAAATACAAAAGAATTAAAAAATAGTGTTTTTATTTATTAAAATTACTTTCCAGAATTTTTACTTTATTTATTTGATCTCTTTAGACTTTTTGTTCTACGTGAAACTTGTAGATCTCATCGAGATCTACAACTTTTATGTTTTGATTTTTTTTAAATTTCGCCTCCTTTTATTTCTTTTTGATTTTCTCCTTCTTTTCTAATTTCTGAATAAATTCATTGGGCCATGCGACGCTCTCTGGAGCCATCATGCGGACCGCTCCCCTTGCACCACCAGTTGCTTCCTTATGACGCTAGATTAGATCCCATGATCTGATCTCGGTCATCCCTCCGTGCCTCACTCCTTGTCGCTTGATCAGATCTTGTGACCAGATCCCAGCCACTCCTCCCTGCCTTCACCACAACCGTTGGATCCTGATATCCAACGGACGCCACCACATCTTCCTCCTCCATAGCCTTCTCTCTCCTACATAACGACTCGTCGTCCACCTCTCCCCTTCCATTTTTAGCACCTTCTTTATGCTGCGTCTCCACGACCTACCAGCACCCCTATGTAGCCCTAATTTCTGCCATCCTCGCCCAGCCACAACTCCTCCTCAATCATATCCCTACGACCAACGTCGACCATTACAAAACTCTCCACCACCCACCTGTAACGGCGAACCTCCACCTATAAAACCACCGCCTCCGCCCACATCCCACCTCATACACCATTCACTGACCTAGGACTAGGCCCTCTCCTCCCTCTTATGACAGAGGAGCAGAGGATCGAGGGTCGAAGACCCCCTCCGGGCCGTGGTGTCGACCCTTGGCTGCCATGGCCAAGTCACAGTACCTTTGGCAACCGTCGAGCTCCATGCTCCAGCTGCACATGCAAAGTGAAGATTGGAGGCTACAACCTTGTTATTTCTTAATACATAACCCTAGTTGGTGGAACCGTCCATCAGAATGGCGCTGTTACCAGGGAGCACGGCTTAGTAGTCATTTTCTCTTTTATTTCTCTTTTCTTATATTTTTGTCTCTGTTTTATATAACTATTTTATGATGCAATTCTACTTTTTGTGCGAGAAACCGCCCAAGGGTGCTTCGGTTTTCTGTTGGAGTACCTGCACCTGAGAAAGTGCAGAGGAGCAGGAGAAGATAGTTTTATTAGATAGAGTAGATTTTGTTTTTTAAAGAATTATTATTGTAATAATTTTTGGACTTGCACTCACTTGGATAATTAGACTTATCAAAGTCTATTTCGTCGAGCACCGGTGTGATCGGGGGACCTCAGCGGATTTTTTGTGGTTTTTGTTTTGATCATCTTTATTTTCTTTTGATTCACGAGCATTTAGCCCCTAGATTTAGGACTTGTGTTGATTGTGACGTAATTAGCTAAGACCCCACACTTAACTGCTCATTCTGTTCCTATAGAATGTAACTGGACCTAGCTAATTAATTAATAAGAAAAAGTTAACTTAATCAGTTGAGAGGTCATGTGCCGCTAGAGGTCGTATACAACGCTGTAAGGATCCGTTGTGGCGGATACCGATCGACATCTGAGACCGCAATCAGGCATCTCTCTCTGATTAGTTAGCTATCGGTTCTTCACAGTCAATAGAAGTTGCTCATCTAAGGTTGATTTCTTCGTCGCATCATTTAGTTAGTTTATTTTCTATCTTTAATTTATGTGTGGATCACCCTACATGTAGAGTGCTGGAGTCAGGTACGCATTTCTATCTCTGCATGCATCATCGTGTTTGATCACACATCAACTTTTTTTTACTTCCTCCCCCTATTTTATTGGACTAAAAATAACCCAAGGAAATCGAAAAATTCATCATGCGTTGTTTTTATATGAAAAATACATAAAAAGAGAAAACAAATAAAATTGGTACTGCTATGAAAACTACACCCTAAAATACACCTCATCTAAAAATCTTTATTTTGGGGAGAGTCACCCCCTCCTTGGTTGATTTATTTGTATTGAGAGAGTGACCCGCACATTAGGTAGAGCCGAACCTAAACTCCTTTTAGACTACTGGTCTTGCGGTTGGTTGTTCTCCAGTGATGATTTCACCTGGTAGCGAGTAATCGCTCCAGGACTTCCTTATCAGATTAGGCATATCGGGTAGCCGGTAAACGGTTCACACCCATCCTACATGGGAAAAACTAACTATAGGATTGGGCCAATCTCCTGGGAGCATCGGGTTCCCAACATCTCGCTTAATCGCTCTCATAGATTGACTGATAACCTAAATAAAATTTGACAAGATTAACGATCGATCTCTCACGATCATCAGCTCAAGTGTTGAGTAGGTGAATTGGGAGTTTGATTTCTGATCCTGTTTGTATTCCAGATCTCATCATCATAAATCCCTACATCACAATGATGGGAAGGAGGTCCCTTAGGTTGCCTTTGATAGCACGACTCTTGAGCACTCTTTCCATTCATCTAGGGCAGTTTCAGAGAGCCCCAACCAGCTCTCTGAACCTGAGTTCGCTACCACACTATTCCCCCTCGACCATCCTTCTTCTACCAGTCCTAAGGTGCCAGAACAGAGGCCAACACGAATTTATGTACATTTGACGGCACCTGAGTTGGGGTCTTTTGCCATTGCAGAGACCCAAGAGATGGCCAGCAATGAGGGACGCACCGATGAGCAGCCCCAGGGTTCCACGTATGCACTTGATCAGGGTGTCATCAACAACACACTTCTAGCATCCCTGGAGACCATGCAGAGACATATTCGAGACTAGGGAGCATTCATGGCAAAGGTGCAACAAGAGCTTACGGAGATGATAGCTGCGAGAGGAGAGCCGTAGAGACTAGCCTGTGGAGAGATACCCATAGCTGGAGGAGGAGACGAACATCCAGATGATCAGCCCGAGAAGAGGCCACCACACATGATGAGGCAGTTGCACAACTCTGGTGCAACTCTCATCCACCATTGGATTCAGCTCCCGGAGATCCTGTGTGATTTTGAGCTTCGTCCCCAGACTATTCAGCTTCTGCACAAGTTCCATGGGCTAGCCACTGAGGAGACGCACCTCCATCTCCAGGAGTTTTAGATGATTTGCAGCACTATCCACAACAGATTTGTGGATGAGGACACCATCAAGATGATGGCCTTCCCTTTCTCTCTGGTTGACCGAGCAGCCTACTGGCTAAAACATTTGGGAAGATATGTCACTACTTAGGAGCAACTCTGAACCGAGTACTTGAACAAGTACTATCCACTCAGCCAGACCAACACAGCTATAGTTTTGATCAACAACTTCACTATGATCCTAAATGAGCAATTCCCACGATGCTTGGGATCGTTTCGGAGATCTCATCGACTGGTGTCCACATCATGAGATTTCCAAGCCCAACCTAGTACAGAGCTTCTTTTGTGGGATGACACCGGAGCTGCAGGGGCTTGTGAATGCCTCAGGTGGGGGGTCCTATTTCACCAAGGATGAGGACCAAGTCTGGGCCATCAACGAGGAGATCGCAGAAAACTACATGGTGATGTCCCAGACTCGGGTCTACACACAGGGATAGACCCTCCCACAGGTCGTGTCCTATCAGAGGATAGCACGGGTCGATGCAGGTCCTTCTACTTCATCGGCAGCAGCAACACAAGCAGAGTCATCCGCAGCTGACATGGGGATTATCAGCGGGAAGCTGGACCACATTGAGATTGTAGAGAAGTAGTGCTAGGGCCTAATTCAGATAGATCGATTGTCATAAATGCTTAGTACCTTGAAGACATAGATCGTGTGTCTCCATGAGGAACAGACGGCTCCACTGCCTCGTCTCATGTCTAACAGCAACAACTCTTCACAGCCTTATGCCTACTACCAGGTCCCTCACATTCAGGCAGAACCGATCTAGCCGCAGCAGCACTATTCTCAACCACCATCCTCTCAGGGCACTCAGATGGTGGTGTACCAACCAGATCATCCCCCTGGAAGTTCTTCCTCCTTCCCCTGATGAGTAGGAGCCATTGATAGAAGTCAATGGGATTTGGTACAACTGGCACCAACAGCATCCCAGGATCCATCATGATCATCCCGGATTCAAATGATCTACCAGAGGCACCTCGTCCCGGCAGAAGCCTCTAGCTCAGAGCGGTCAGAGCAGCTAGCAGCAGCAGCAACCCCATTACTCCCAGCCATCCCAGCAGTACCAGCAGGGTCCTCGTCCCTACCATCAGGGACAACAGTAGAGACAGCCACAACATCCTCAATAGTATTCGCAGCCTCCCCCTCATTACCAGTATCCTCATTTCTAGCGAGGCAACCTGTTCGATTCTCATGGACCCGTCTATACTCAGCCCTTGACAGTCTCGCATGCCTAATTTCAGACCAGCGGGCATCTTTCCGGTGGGAGATGGATGAGTTCCTACAGGAGATGAGGGAAATCATCAAGGGCAAAGCCATACCCGCTCAGATTGAACTGAACTCGAACAATCTGAAGAGGAAGTCTGAGTAGATATAGTTCATAGAGACTACCACTCCTAGTGATTCCTTGGGTGTATTTCTTCCTACATATTTGATGCTGATTTTGTGACACTTAGGAGTGGTAGGATGCTAGCCGGCGGTGCCTCGTCTGAGCGACGACCACATGGAGATTCAGAAGCGCCATACGAAGAGGATAGCGGTGCTGATGCTGCTTGTGATGATGATGACAGTGGTGCTGATGCCACTAAGGATGTAGAGCAAGCCGATAATAGTGAGGCCGTCACGACTCCAGATGTAGTCAGTGGTACTGAGGCCACCATTTCTATTCCAGTTGCTGAGCTAGAGCGCGGTGCCGATACCGTGAAGACAGATGTTGTGGGTGGTGCTGATGCCATCGTTTCTACTTCAGTTGTATTGCCTTCTGTAGTATTTCATGACAGTTCTAGAAAAAACAAAAAAAGGAAAATGGAAAAGAAGAAAAATATGAATAAAGGAAAGGTTTATGCATCTTCTTCGAGTACATATGTATTGAATGCTGATGATTGTATGGATTCTATACCTTCACATACTCAAGAGCCTATTCCAGACCCTCTTTCTGGAGAAGGCCCAGCCATCCCCTTCCCTCAAGCACTCTGCTTAGTGAAGGGGAATAAAACAGAAAATCTCAAAAAGAGACACCAGGTAGAGTTCAACCAGCATATGATTGACAGATTGCAGATCCAGCTGACTCTACAGGAGGCACTATAGCACATCCCTCTCTTCTAGATGAATTTTAGAGAAAAGACCACCATCAGCAGGAAGAGAAGGAACCACAATGCAGAGATCCATGTGCTCACTTGTGCAACATGCTTCGCTATCCAAAACTGATTGCTAGCCAAGATGCCAGATGCAGGAGCTCCATATGTCAGATGCCACATCCATGAGAAGAGGTTTGATCAGACTCTATTAGACATCGGCTCTTCCATCAACCTTCTTCCGATAGCCCTACTTGACCGATTCGAGTATGGCCCTCTTCAACAGAACAGGACAACCCTTCAGTTTGCTGATAGATCTGTCAAGAGGCCGAAGGTTTGTTGAAGGACGTGGTCATCACAATTTAGGGCCTGAAATTCCCTGTGGACTTTGTTGTACTAGATATGGAGATCCCTGAGTCTGTGACAGATACCCCATCATTTTAGGATGTCTGTTCTTAGTCACAGCTAAGGTTGTGTCCTACCATGATGCGGGAAGGTATACTTTCGCATCAAGGGTGAAAGTGTACAAATAGAGACGATCGAGGAGACCAGAGCCAGAGATTCAGCCTACTCCAAGCAGTCGAGCGACACAGAGCAGATGACAGATGTAGAGAGAGATGCCCACCAGGAGTGTGATTTTGTGATCACAGATAATGAAGTAGTTTGGTCCGACCCTGTATCACGAGCTCTCGTTGCACCTTCAGATACTACAGAGTTACAGATTCCAGTAGATGAGAGTTCGGATAGCAACTCTTGCTAGAGGATGCCATTGAGGTTTACGATCGCAGAGAGGATAGAGAAGCAGGTTTATTTCTTGTTCGTCTGATTCAGATCCCTCAGATTCGGACATTGACTGGGATGAGTTTGATGATTATCTGCCATGTCTGATTCCCACAGAGCCAACAACTAGGGTGGAGATTGAGCCAGCACTGATTACAGAGATACCGTCGTGGCTGTCTTCGCCAGCATTTCATACACAGCAAGAGTTCTCCCATGCTGATTTGGTTGCTTTCACTCAAACTATTCAGAAGCCAGATTTGCCAGCTCCCAGTTGCCTAGAGTTGAAGACCTTGCCACAGTCAATGAAGTACAGATTCCTTGCGGGTGAGCCAGAGATGTACCCAGTCATTATCTCAGCGGATTTGACTGAAGAACAAGAATCTCGTTTGATGGAGGTTCTTGAAAGAAACCGTAAGGTGATTGGATGGAGTGTAGCTAATCTCTAGGGTAATTCCGGCCCTATGCTCCCACCATATTTATCTCAAAGAGGATGCTAAGCCATCGCGTGAGTTCCAACGACGGCTAAACCCGAATCTTCGAGATGTGGTTATGAAGGAGATATCAAAATGGTGAAGAGCCTATTTTATCTACCCCATCTCCAACTCCAAGTGGGTTAGTCCATTACATGTGGTGCCTAAGAAGACGGGCATCACTATAGTTGTGAGTGAGTCTGGAGAAGAGATAGCTACCCGGGTATCCACTTCTTGGAGGATCTGTGATGACTACAGATGATTGAATCATACCACCAAGAAGTATCACTTCCCACTACCATTTATTAATCAGATTATCGAGAGGCTAGCTGGGAAGAGTCACTATTGTTTTCTTGATGGGTACTCCGGTTATAACCATGTGGCCATAGAGCCCGAAGACCAAGAGAAAACAAGATTCATCTGTTCGTTTGGGACATATGCTTTCAGACGAATGCCCTTTAGTTTATGTAATGCCCCAAATGCATTCCAGAGGTGCATGTTGTCCATCTTTTCAGACATGGTGGGTGTCTGTTTGGAGGTCTTCATGGATGATTTCTCGGTCTATGACGATGGGTTTGATGCTTATCTTGACTGCCTATATGGCATACTTCAACATTGTATCGAGGTCCATCTCATATTATCTTGGGAGAAGAGTCACTTCATGGTGACTTAGGGGACGGTGCTTGGCCATATCATCTCCAACATGGCATGGAGGTTGATCTGGACAAGGTGGATATCATCAGAAAACTCAATCCACCGTCCAAGTTGCGGCAGTTGCAGTCTTTTCTGGGGGTATGTCAGTTTCTACCGATCATTCATTCTGGATTTCAGTCGTATTGCTCGACCGCTTACTGATCTACTGACAAAAGACATAGAGTTCATTAAATATGATAAGTGTCTAGCGTCATTTGAAACTCTCAAAGGATTATTTGTTGAGGCTCCTATCCATCAGGCACCAGATTGGTTTCTCCCATTCGAGATCATGACTGATGCTTCTGATTTGCCATAGGGGTTGTGCTAGGACTGAGGGGGGATGGATTACCTTATGCCATTCACTATGCTAGCCGGACTTTGGATGCCGCTAAACGAAACTATAATGTTACAGAGAAGGAGACACTAGCAATATTCTTTGCTTTGTACAAATTCAGATCTTATATTCTTGGATCCCGATTGACGATTTTTACGGATCACACCACCATCCGGTACGTAATGGCAAAGAAGGATGCTGAATCCAGATTGACCAGATGGATCCTTCTACTCAAGGAGTTTGACATTGAGATTAAAGATAAGCCTGTAGTTAAGAATATGGTGGCGGATCACCTCTCCTGATAAGAGAACCTTGAGGATTCAGAGCAGATGACACCTATTACAGAAACCTTCCCAAACGAGGCGATCCTTGCTATCTCCTCGCTTCCATGGTACGCCGACATTGTGAACTATTTTGTTGCCAAGAAAGTTCCACAAGGTTGGCACATGCAGCGACTTGATACCTTCCTTGTGAAGGCCAAGTCATACTATTGGGAGGATCCCATCCTTTATCATAAAGGAGGGGATAGCGTCTGGTGTTGGTTCTTTCCTTAGGAGGAGCACCACATCATCCTCACATACTGCCACGAGCTTGAGGCAGGAGGACATCATTCTGGGAGGAGGAAAACACAGAAAGTGCTCTAATCCAGCCTATGGTGGCCTACCCTCTTCAAGGATTCTGATGAATTCGTGAAGAGGTGTATTGACTGTCAGAGGATGGGCACCTGTGGATAGCATGATATGATGTCGATGTTGCTCATTCACTTCTGTGAGATTTTTGACGCATGGGGAATCGATTTCATGGGTTCATTCCCTAAGAGTCAGGGATTTGAGTACATTCTGCTCGCTGTGGATTATGTGAGTCATTAAGTTGAGGCCATCCCCTCCCGATCTGCATAGGATAAGACTGTTTGCATATTTCCAAGGAAGACTATCATTTCATGGTTCAGGGTTCCTAGAGTGTTTATATCAGATGGGGTGACTCACTTTATCAACGACAAGGTAAAGACCCTTGCTAACGAGTTCAGCATTGACCATCGAGTAGCCACTCCATATCACCCTCAAACTAATGGTCTTGCTAAAGTATCAAACAAGGAGATCAAGACTATATTGCAGAAAGTCGTCCGCCCGGACCGAAAGGATTGGTCACAGCTTTTGGACTCGTTCTTGTGGGCCTATTGGGCTTCCTTCAAGACACCTTTGGGTACATCTCCCTTTCGTCTCGTTTATGGCAAGCCATGCCATTTACCTGTGGATATCAAGCATAAGTCACTATGGACAGTCACAGAGTTATTATTGGATCCCAAGAGCATAGGAGATCAGAGGAAAGCAGAGTTGGCAGCCATGGAGGAGCTTAGAGACACAACCTTTTCGAGTAGACTACAATACAAGGAGAGAGTGAAGATATGACATGATTCTCATATCAGCCATAAACAATTTGAGATGAATCAGAGAGTATGGCTATTTGATGTTGGGTTGAGATTATTTCCAGGGAAGTTGCAGAGCAAATGGAAGGGACCATACTTGATCCGAAAGGTGTACGACAATGGAAGCATTGATATATCCGAGTTGTCATCTGAATCCACCTTTCGAGTTAACGATCAGTGACTGAAGCCATATCTTGATCATGATCCGCTTATCGTTGACATTGCCCCTATTCATTTTGCATGAGATGTGGTCTTTGACTCACATCATTTGCATATCATGCTTGATTATCACTTCTCCATCGCAATTGTATAGATCCAATTGTCCATATCGCACATTCTTTTCTCTAATGAAAAACGCCACCAGATCACTTGTTTATTCATGCAAAAGAGATAGAAAAGAGATTTTACGGTCATTATATCGACTAGGTGAGTTTTATCAGAAAAGATTAAATTTTTTGGTTTAATCATATTATTTTATTTATACTCCTAAACAAGATGTATAATGTCAAGTACGGGAGTGTCGAACTCAGAGAGGCAAACTGTTTTAAACTATGAGAAAACTATAGATATTAAGGTTTAATGGAGTTTTTTTATTTTTAAGGAATTTTCTGGATTTTTATTTGATTTTTAAGAAATTCTATATTGTTTTGTGATTTTTGAGTATTTTATTTTTAATTCTTTCTTATTTTAGAAAATATTTTGTAATTTTTTATTTAGTTTTTATTTTATGCTTTTTATGAATTTATTTTTTTCATTTTTGTGGATTTTAATGAGTTTTAATATTTTTAGGGAATTTGGATTATTTTTAATGTGAAAAAGTGAGTGTATATTGAAAATTGTGACGCTTTTTATTTTTAAGATTGAAAAAGAGAGGAAAATATTTTTATTTTATTTTTAGTGGAACGCAAGAGAAATTATCTTTAAAATGGTAGGTTGTGCGTTTTAGGTGATTTTTATTTAGTTAGTTATGATTTTTACATTTTTTTTGTAAATTTTGTATTTTTTATTGGTTTTTATTTTCAATTTTTATTTAAATTTTGATTTATTATGTAAAATATAGTAAAATATGCTAATAGTAATTTTTATTGAATTTTTAAAGATATTCTTATTTTTGTGGTTTTAAAATTTGTGATATTTTTATGGTATTTTTTTATAAGATTTTATTAATAGAAACTATTTTTATTTTATGAAAAACTATTTAATTCTATATATAGGATATTTTTATGTATTTTTATTTATATTTTTATATTTTGTATTTTATTTATTATGTAGAGTATATATTATATGAGTAATATACAATAACATGGGTATACACGTAATAAGTAGAAAGTTGGGGGCTTGCTCGCAAATGACCCAAAAGTCACGTGCTCATGCATGTGCTGTAGCAGCCACCCGATCCTATATGAAAAAAAAATAGAATCGCATGGGTCATGCATTAAATTCCAGCCATCACGTATGTTTCACGTGTTCTCCACCCGGGGGATCTGTTCGCAAAATGTAAAACGTGGAGGGGTTATTTGAAAATTCGCCCAAAGATATTCAGTTCCCCACCTCACGTGCTGCACATATGGAGATCTTTAACGGTGGGTTGGTCATCTTGATGAGATGCTGACGCATGGAGAAGTTGCAATCCTTGGATCAGATCAGATCCAAGGGGTGCCGAGAAATCTGAAACGGTTGCTTTACCATCTTCCCCCTTTTGTCAAACGCAGGCGACGATGGTGCAAGCAATGTTCTTCCATGTTTGCTACTTGATGATGCAATGTTCTACTACGATTGATCAAGAGTTTGCGGTTCAGGCAGACAGATCTGCAATATCTATCAATGTCTTGATCTCTTATTTTATTTCTCGCTCGAAGTGGCGCTGGTATCTGACTTCAGGAGGATAATTGCTTTATTGATTCTCACCATCTTTAATCCTTGCGTTCTGATGTAACGAAGGCTCCAAGTGGTGTCTTGTCACATATGCGTTGGTAATGGAAGAAATATGTGTGTTTCCAGTGGTGTAGATTCGTTGAAGGTTTCATGCTTCCATATTTTGTTTTGATTTAAATGTGCTCCAATGAAATTGTTTCGTCTCCGAGGGATGGCGGTGTGGTTGTGCCAAAATATTACTGGTCTCCGATGATAGATTGCTTTTAGATGAAGCTTCATGCGATATTTTCCTTGATTTCAGACGGATGTGTGGTTTCAGATCTCTGGAGATGCGGATCTATGATCGTGCGAGGTTTTTGATTGTCAGTTGAAGCTGCTTCCAAATGTCGAAGATGCAGTCGCTCAAGAGCTCATGTGCACAGGTTGATCGAAGTTAGTCTCCATGTCATTCCTGATCAGATCAGACGCTTAATCCTGCAGGTGAAGAAATAGAAGCTCGAGGGGTCTAACCTCGGCTGATGATTATCGAACCGAGAATGAATGAATGAACGGTTCCAATGAAGATGGTGGATGGAACCTCAAGCTCCGGCCACTGTGTGTGGTCGGAGGTGATCAGGTGTGTGAGAGAGAACAGAATACGATGGAATTGAAAGTGAGAATGGAGAATCAGATTGGATTTGGCTAGAAATATCGGAAAATACAGAGGGAAATCAAGACGAGAAGTGAGAAATCCAGGGATTGCGAAGAGAAATAAGAGGGGATAAAATGAGAAGAAACAGGGAGGTCTATCACCTGGGAACTGGATGGTCGCTTCGATGCACCGGCGACGAATGCAGAGGCTCTTTGCGGCGGAGAGAACCTCGACGTCGGCGACAATCTCGTCGAGGGAGCAAGGCCGAGGCTGTCACCCTCGCTATCTCTCTCTCTCTCTCGCTCAGCTTTGGGATGAAGCAAAGCAAAATGGTGGATCATCCGGTGAGAGGAGATCGATGGGTATTTATAGAGGTTGGGGGAGGAGGTTGGAGGAGGAGGTTGGCGCAACCACCGCCCGTTAAGGTTGTTGGAGTGGTTGGACGGTGGAGAAGAGGAGGCGGGAGAGAAAGAAGGGCTGGCGGGGGAAGAGGAAAGGGGAGGAAAAAAACCGTTGGGGAAGAAGAAGAGAATTGGGAAAGTAAGAGAGAGGAAGGAAGAAAGAAGAGAGAGAAAAAATGGAAATAAAAATAAAAATTAATATAATTAATATAATTAATAATATATAAATTAATTAGTATATAATTAATTTCGTAATTAAATAAATAATTAATAACTAAAAATGATTAATAAATTAATTAAATATTAGATTAAATACTTTAGTGTATAATTAAATAATTAAGTAATAATTAATTAAATAAATAAATAATTAATTAATTTAATAAAATATATATAGAAATAACAAATTAAATTAGAATTTTTATCTAATACAAATAAAGTATATAAATTAACCTATATAAAATAATAATATATATTACGGTACATTGTACAATATACTAATACGGATTCAAAAACCGCATTTTTCGCATTAACTCTGATTTTAATGAGTGTCGTTTTGTAGATAATTGAAAAATAAAAGTTTTGGAACCGACTTTGCCTAATTCGGAGTTCATACGGCCGAGTTGTGAGGCTCGGAAAATTTAGCTAGCGGATTCGGACCTCCGGATTTTATTGGTATTTTAACTTTATTATATTTTTACATTTTTATATACAATTTTAGAAGATTTTAGAAGAAGGAATTATGTTAATCAGGTTTACAGTTATTTAATTAAATAACCGGGAAGATTCTACATATAGTACACGTAGACAACATGTCCAAAACGTCAAAACTCACCGATTTTATTCGAATATTTTTTTGATATTTTTAATAAATAATAATACGAATAAAACAGATTTTAAAAGTAAGTTTGGTCTGTTTGGAGTTTTCTATAAATAGTTATGAACCTTGGAAGTCGGCTTTTACGGTTTTTTCGGTCCATTGCGGTTAAATATTTTTTTGTCGAAATATTTTTCTGATATTTTTATTAAATAATATATATTTATGACAACTTTTGTAAAAGGAGCGTGTTAGTTTGAAGTTGTCTTGATGATAAATAAAATAGGTGAAGTGTTTACATTGTGCAAAATGGGTAATTTATATTTTTGGTCTTGATTTTCTGAATATTTTTATAAGTTAGGATCCTTATCTCCTCTTACTTATTTCTTTTGTCGATCCGGTCAATATTGACCTGGTCTCGGGGTTAGGATCGGTCTATATATCTTCTATATACATCATTCTTTCTCTTTTATTTTTCTTTTTATCTTTATTCTTTTATTTTGGGCAACATAAGTGTTAAATATACAACATTAACAATTGTGGTTAGAATGATAATTGGTTGGAATTAGTGGATATTTACATGTATTTTACAAAGAATTTTAGCCAAAATGAAAGAACAAAGGCGATGAATCATGGATTCATCATTCCCCTGTATTCTACCTTCGTTATTCCCTTAGCAAACACTTATTCTATAAATAAGTGCAAGCAAAAAGAAAAAGAAAAAAACTTAGAACATGATTGTTTCTTTAAATCGAATCTCACTTTACCCAAAACCCGGAGCTTGGATTTAGACCTTTAAATTAATAATGTGTCGGGACTCTACTAGAATTAGGGTTTAAGCCTCAACAACCCTCAAGTTCCACGAATCTTTATCCAGGTTCACCTTAACAACCAGCTCATATCCAGTTATTTATCACACAAACTTTTCATCTTTGAAAGCAATTTGACTGTGTGTGAAAGGTTTTAGCTCTTCCCGCTCTAGAGAAGTGAAGAAACCACCCATCCAGTTATACACTCCCATTGGGCCCTTGTCCATCAACTCAATCCTCAAAGAGGGAGGTATTTCCTTTTGAGGTCAGGTCGTGTTGTGTCCACAATCGAGTAAGAGAAGAAGATAGAAGAATTTGAAGAGAACTGGAGTGTGATCGTTGTCATCACATCTCCTGTAATGTCTAGCTAGTTTAGCCAAGTCTCCACGAAGACATGTAGGCTTTTCTGAAGCTCAGACCATTGTGGTCATTTGGTATTCGGTGTATTTGGCTTCTTTTTAGTAGAGAAAATTGTTGCACTGCATAGGTCTTTTGTGCCCCGACAGATATAACATCTTTTCGTTCCGCCCATTTTTTGGAGTCTTAGATAAATTGTGCCAGTAGATCCTTCTTTCATCCGAAGTTTTATTTCAACCCCAATCTCTCCCGTCTTTAGACATCATCACCACCAGACAAGGATGGAAAACGCATCACCGAAAAGGATTGCCTTCGCAGCCCCATGCAAGTCAAGCTAAGTGGAGTGCATGAGTTCAAAATTGGTTCAAATGGAGAAGAGTTAAATGGATGACACCAGGTGTCCTACTTAGGCACTTTCAAGTTGAATTCCGAATACGGTCTCATGGATCCCAAAGAATGAAGTCTACTAGACCTGAAGAGTCTCAATTCCAGTTCCTAATAAAGTTCCTTTAGAATTAAGTGGGTTAAGGCCTAAACCAAACTACATCTCTCAGACTTAGATCCATTCGATTCAAGAATCAGACTTATTCTGAAAATTGTGAATGAGTGCAACAATTTTTTTAGGTACATTTTTCGGATTAAGCTTTTTATGTGGATTTTAAAGACTTTTGCAACTTTTTATTGAATTTTACAACTTTTCAATTTTAGGGATCTTTTTGACAGAGTTAATGGATTAATTTGATTTATACATATTTGATGACGCGCCTGACAACTCGGGTTAAGTATGTAAATAAACAAAGGTCGTCGTGACCCAAATCACCAAGCGCGGTCAATCGAGAAAATTAATAATTAAAACCACTCAAAAAAGATAGATCAAGAAAACAAATGTAAGCGGCTTTTCGCTATTCTTTTTACCTGGTATAGCGACCATGGTCGAACACAAGGAGCACGATTTAAAAACAAAGCAGTCAAATTTCAGAAAAGAATTTTTTTGTGGTTTTTAAAAAAAATTTATAATTTTTAAAAGAAGAACAATATTCACAAGTGATAAACAGCACATGCAACCCTTTTTTGTATTTTTCAAAATATCCAAAAATGTACAGAAAACTCCAAAGACAATGTTTTTTGGGTTTTAGATATTTTGAAATATTTTTGGTACTTTTTTTTCGCAATTTTCTGATGTTTTTGGAATTTTATAAAAATGAGACAGTGCAAAACAAAGCAGATTATTCACAGTCAGGAGTATTTTGCAAATTTTTTTGAGTTTTGTAAATGAAAAATGCACAAAACTTTGACAGAAATTAAAACACAACAAAATACACCTACAGAAATTTTTGTGGAATTTTCAGGCAATTTTTATATTTTTATGGATTTTTTTCAAGTCTGACAAGAAAAAGACAATATTTTTTATTTTTTAAATATATTAAACAATAATAAAATACAGTGAAATTTTTACACAATGAAAAGGCTCATAACAATAGCATGCACAAATTTTCTCAGAATTTTTGAATAAATAAAAACACCATCTATCTCAATCAAATAGCGAACAAATTAAAGTCTGAAACAGAGGGACTAAAATGTAATGTTTCAAAATTTTTACATGAACTAAATAACAGAAATAAAATGCGAGGAATGAGTCGAAAATTACCCAGTGGATCACATGCTAAACATGTGCTGTGAGTTTGCAGGGGTTTATTTGGAATTTGTAGAACTCCCGGAGGTCTTGAAGCAATTTACCCAAATATCTTTTTTTATTTTAAAACCCCTAGGGTTTCTCTCTCTTCCTGCTTCGCTTCTTTCTCAAACCAAAAGGGAGAGGCACACAGGGGGCGCCGCCGCCGCCCAAGATCTGGAGGGGAGGACGGCGCCGCGAGGGGCGAGATGGTGGAGGCGCGCGGCGTCGGCTGGAAGGAGGAGGCGCGGACGCGCGCTACGCGCGCGCGAGGTGGAGGAGGGGCGCCGCGGGTCGGATCTGGGCGCGTGGGAGGGGGCGCCCGCGGAGGTACGGAAGCGAGGCGGCAGTCTGGAGCGCCGCCAGGCGCGAGGATCGCGGGGGTCTGGATTGGGCGGTACAC
The DNA here is from genome assembly GCA_037367405.1 of Ottelia alismoides. Classification (NCBI taxonomy): domain Eukaryota; kingdom Viridiplantae; phylum Streptophyta; class Magnoliopsida; order Alismatales; family Hydrocharitaceae; genus Ottelia; species Ottelia alismoides. Next base: position 315,642 of record JAZKJV010003314.1, read on the forward strand.
GCGCCGCCCGCTGGAGCGGGCTGGAGATGGGTGCCCGCGCGACAGCCGCTGGGGCGGCGCTCTGGAAATCTGGGCGCAGGGGAGTTGCGCGGACGGGGCAAGGGGCGCGACTGGGCGCAGCGGTGGAGCGCGTGGGCTGGACGGCGCAGCCGCACCTTGGGGCTAGGAGCTCACGGCAGGAGGGCGGAGGAGGCGGCTGGATGGCGCAGCACCGCCGGCGTGCACGCGAGAGGGGGGCCACGCGGGGAGATGCGGAAGAGCATGGGGATGCGGCAGCGGGGGTGACGACCTGCTGCTGCAAATTTTTTTATTATTTTTTTTTGTTTTTTTTATTTTTTTATTCTGTTTCTGCAAGAAAATGTTAGAGGAAAAAAAAGGAATGTTTTTTTATTTTTTATCAGTAAATGTAATCAAAATATAAAAAGAAGATTTTTGTTGTTTTTTTATTAAATGAACCTGCAAAACAAATTGTTAGAGGAAAAGGACGATAATTTTAATTTCTTTATTTTTATTACCTGCAAAACAGAGGTTAAAAACAAAAGCAATTGTATATTTTTTTGTTTTTTTTATTTTACCTGCAAAACAAAATGTTAGATATGGACAAAGGTAAAAACAATTTTTTTTATGTTTCCTTGCAAAACAAATGTTAGATAAAAAAGGATTCTTTATTATTTTTTTTAACTTGCAATACAAATGTTAGAGTTAAAACACAGACAAAAATTTTATTAATTTTTTTATTGTATCTTGCAAAAATAGAGATTAGGAAACAAGATACAAATTTTTTGTTTATTTATAAACAAAAAAATGGAGTGGGTGAATGAATGTTGATCTTGACGAAGCGGAAGGGAGATCCGAGACTCCGACCACCGTGCGTGACTGGAGGTGATAGATTATGTGAGATAGAAATGAAATGGAGAGGTTACGAGATGAGGTGAAAAATTCGGTGTCGGGTGTGGATTAAATCGTGAAGGACTTTTTAATCTAAAAACTACTCACTACTCCTACGCTAAAATCTAAATCTACGATTACCTAGGGAAGAAGACAAGTAAAAGTGGATCTCACATTGGGGTTCGGACACGCCATGATGGCCTCGACGAAGCTCAGATCGCTGTCACCGATCGGATCAGAGGTTAGGACCCTCTTCAACAAGAAAACTCTCGGAAACCGGGCTCCTCTCCGCCAAAGATCGATCAAATGTGAATGAGGGAGGAGGAGCCCATTAAAAAGAGGCAAAAAATCAAAAAAGGAAAATGTTTACAAAAAAGGAATGTATTTATTGGATGGATTAATAAAATAATTAAATTAATAAATTAATTAAATAATTAATTACGAAATTCGAAAAAAATAAATTAAATAAATTAATAAATTAATTGGGAATTAATTGGCCACCTTAATGGTGGCCATTAAAGATATGCAATCAAATCTGGTATATATGGTATGTTATAATATCAAATCAATCAAATAAAATCAAATAATTAAATAAAAAATTCGGAAATAATTTAAATTAAATAATTAATGTTAGGTAATTAATTTTTTTGATGGTTTTTATTTAAAGAAGTTAGTGGTATACATATATTATATACATATAATATAATGTACATAGGTGCAAATAAGGAAATATTTTTTTATACAAGATTTTTTTAATTATTTTTTTTCTAATTTTTATTTTTATTGAAAACAATATTTATAATATATACATTAAGTAAAAATAAATATTAATAATTATATACACAAATATATGGGTAAACTGCACAATACACCCTAGAAAACCGACTTTTTAACCGTAACTCCATAAAATACGAACCTACAACCATTTGAAAGATAATTTAATTTATAGTATTATGGAAGTGAGTTTGGTTCGATTTGAGCTCGTATGGAGCCGGAATTGATGTTTTAATTATCACATTACGGCTTTTTCTTGGTGTAATTATTTACAATATATACATTTTTTTATTTTATAAATATTTTTATTATTTACAACAAAGTTTTATTTACAACTTTTATTTACAAAAGTAAGTGGTTTGAGGTCAAATTATGTACAAATAAATTAATGTAAGTTTTATACAAATATAAATGAAAAAATATGTACAAGATGTTTTTTTGATTTTTCTGACAAACAACCTTATCTCCCCCTACTTTATTCCTGGTCGATCAGGTCAAGTCTTGACCTTCTCTCGGGGTTTGGGTTAGTCTGTATTTATTTCATAAATCCCTCCTTTTCTTTTTCTTTTCTTCTTTATTCTTTTATTTATTTGCAAAAAGTGTTAAAAATGCATAATTAACAAATGCATGCGAAATGGTAATTTTATGAATTTAGTGGTTATTTACATGTATTTGACTAAGGAAAAGAGGCTAAAATAAAAGAATAAAGGCGATGAATCGTGGATTCATCATTCCCCTATACTTTACCTTTGCTAGTCCCTTAGCAAACACTTATTTGGAAAATAAGTGAAAATAAAAATAAAGAAAAGAAAAAGGAAAGAAGTTAGAACGATGTTGACTTTCAAACTTATCTTCATAAAAATGTAGTCTGGAGCTCTGTCGGACCTTTGGATTGTTAATGTGTCGGAACCTTAATGGGATATGGAATTAAAACCTAACAGCCTCTAAGTTCCATAAGTCTCCTATTCAGGTCTCCTCAACAGTTAGATCAGAACAAGTCTACAGACACAAATTCTTATGACTATGAATCTTTTCTTGTACGTGTAAGTGAAATATAGCTTCTCATCTCAGAAGTAACAAAGATTCAGCCTCTCTCAGCAAGGTAACTCAAATAACCCGGTCTGGCAACTCTTTCCTCGAGGAGCGGGGATATTCCCTTCTAAGTTCAAGTACAACCAGCTCAAGAAGAGGGGATGGAGAAGAGAATGGACGGTAACCAGTGTAGTTACCTATCCTTGGATGCATGACCAGTGTAGCCATGTCACCCGCTGCAAGCTCACACATATATGACTTTGAAGCTCTTATTCTTTTCTTTTTTTTTACAGGCATTTTATTTTTCTATCAAGCCTGTCCATTTTTGAAGATTTTGCTTCTTCTTTTTTTTTTGAAATATATACAAGGTGCAGCATGTACATAAGGAGTTTTTCCTCTTGAGCCAGTAGACTATCCCTCTTTTGAAGCATTATTGCAACCCCACAGCTCCTGTCTTTAGACCTCAACATCACCAGACTAGGTTGAGACTCACTTCCCTCCATAGAGGAGGACGAGAGGTTCCGCCTAGATGTACTACCCTCGTATGCTACCCCAAGCTAAAAGATTCTGCTCCCTCACTACCTCATCCATGAAGAGCTACGTGTAAAGTGCAGTGTCCAAGGTAAGCCACGGTCTGAAAGAATCATGTGTGTGTTGTTAAATGTTCTACTTAGACTCATCAAGATGACATGTGAACATAGTCTTATGGACTCAAAGAATTAAGACACTAGGACCTGAAAAGTCTTAACTCCAAATCTTATAAGGTTCCTCTGAAATTAAGTGGATTAAGGTCCAACTAAGCTCCATTCTTCAAATTTATTCCAGACTTAGTCTAAATGTCAAAATAATCCTGAAAAATGCTCATGCAAATGCAAGAAAATATGTACATGCAAGGAAAAAGAAAAAAAATCTTTTTGTGAAACAATTTTCAAAATTTTGAAATTTTTATGGATTTTTGAAAAAAATGATGCACATGCAAAAAGTTTTTTTTAATGAAAAAAGTTAGTAATATATACAAATATATACAAGAGATTTTTTTTAATAATAAGAGAGAAGATACATATTTACACAAAAGTGAGATGATTATTTCACAAGAATCATGATGCAAGAATTTACAACTTGAGTAATTTAAACAAGTATATACAGAGTTGACTTTGTTTTTAAATTTTTTACAAGTTTTTTTAAAAGATTTTTTTGAGTATTTACACAGTGTTTTAGCCATATTAAAAAAATAATATATAAAAGTACGAGTTATGGCTAAAGTATATGTACAATATATACGACACCCCCCTATACTAAGCTCGAACTATGTCCTCATAGTGATCAAAGAGCTGGAAAGAAAGACATAACTCGTGCTGCGTATAGAAAAATGACAAGAATAGTATACTACAATGACGAATAAACGAAAAATAAATAATAGAAGCCGGTGATCCCCCTATACTTAGGATCAAGTAATCCTAAGTATAGCAGACTGTACACAAAGGGAAAACCGAGGAGATGAATATACAGAGTCTACCTCCCCTATACTTAGGGTAAAATATCCCTAAGTATAGGCAACAAAACAGAGGTAAAAAGAATCAAAAGGATAATCACAAGTCAGACACCCCCATATACTTAGGGTAAAGTACACCCTAAGTATGGAATGATCATGAGATGGAGATGGGGTGAAAGACAGAAATAATGTATGATATGGACAGATGGTCTATACAGATGTGAGTCGATCAGTGTTGAGGTGCCTCTCAACAAGCGCTAGAGTTTACGCCCCTAGCTGGGCGTAAATGTTAGGACAACGCAGTATCGAGGTTCAGGACGGCATCTGTAATGCGAATACCATACTGTTGTTGTCGTCTCAGTGGGAGAACAACAACGGGGTCAGGAGGGTCAAGAGAGTAAATGATAACACCCAGGTAATCAATCAGGCGGGTGTTTGCTACCGGGTAAAGATATGGGCAGATGAAGTCGGGCTCCGGTAGAACAAAAGAAATCGTCGGCTCAAGATCTGTATGGAGTGAGTGGATAGAGCCAAAGTAATCGAACGTGGAGAAGGAAGGATCGGTCAGAGAATCCTCCACATCAATCACCGTCTCGAATAGGTATGGAAGATCATGATCAGGAGACTCACTATAAAGGTTGATATCCGATGCATAAGATGTAGACAAATCATCGAAATCATCGAATACCTCAAAGATCGGGTCATCCTCGCGAGGGTCGTCGAGGAGAGAATCATCAAATTCATTATCACAAATATCAGAAGACTCGGTCTTGTGATCCGCCAGATCGGATGCACTCTCAGAAAGTGAGACCGAGTACACATGGTCCATGGCATCCTCCCGCAGATAACCCTCGGGGAGTAATGTCAAATCATCAGGAAATTGGGGATCAATGCTGTCAAATGTCATGTCCTCCAAAAATGTATCGACCTCATCAAATGGGAGGACACATGGCTCAAGTACGGGACTATCAAGTTCTGTAAAATTCAAAATCAGTCCCTCATCAAGCTTGCTTTGCTGAGATGGATCCAAGTATATCTCCGAATCTGAGAAGATCTCCTGAAGATCGGACACTGAATCAACTGTGTATGGACACTGAAATGAATCAGAGGATGGCTGAGATGTGGGTTCCTCCTCTATCTCTTGGGATCCTAGCAGATCTAGAATCGAAGAATCTTCTACGTGAAAGAGCGGTACAGGCTCAAAATCTGACTGTAAATCCATTTGGTCCTCAACTAATGTCCGGCTCTGGAAACTCACAACAGTAGTAGTCAACACATCCGTCATATGAGCAGTATTAGCATCCATATCCTCTGATTTGTGTGTGCTATAAAGATTGGAATGGTTTGTCACACACTTAATTGTTATCGTCTCTCCCTCATGTGTTGTCCTGAATAAATCATCTCGTGAATGTGGAATGTCTGAAATTGAATCCAAGATGGTCTCAACTGAATCCAGGTTAGGACTGTGGTGTGAACCACTACAAGAGGTAATGACATATGATATCTGCTCTGCGGTCCTCCCCCTCATGGCGATATGGATAAGGTCAGTCATCAAAAATCTATGATCTGGAAATCGCCTCAAAAGTTCTCGTAACCTCAACCATGAATCTCTCAACGGCTTTTGGGGGTTAACAGAAAAATCACGAATACATGACCGCATCATCTCTGCTCTACACTGGGGGTAAAATTTCTTCAAAAATAATGATCGTAAATCTCCCCATGTAGCAATCTTCCTTCCCAATCGTCTTTGCCAAGTCTTGGCTCTACTCTGAAGTGTAAATGGGAAGGTGATCAACATCATGTCCTCAGAAGTTATATCAGAATATGATCGTGATCCACAAATATCCTCAAACTCTTCGATATGTAAATATGGTTCCTCATGCACATCCCCAAAGAACTTGGGCAGTATATTAATTAACTCTAAATCCAAAATGAAGGGGCTCAGTGTAGAAGCAGAGTGTGCTTCTTGATCGTTGTACTCATCCATCATCTTAGGATTAAGTTTGTCTAAAACATGCCACTGCCCCATTTGATCGTCTATGGGATGCACTCTCATCTCAGCAAGGTGAAGGCCCGGATATCATGTTTGTTCAATCTGATCTCTATGGGCTTCACTCACAGTAAGTCCCGAGAAAGAAGGTGGGTAAGGAGAAGATGAGAAATCGGATGGGGTTCCGACCTCCCAAGGGAGTGGGCGGGAATGATGGGCATGAAATGAAGAAGTCGTAAAATTTGGCTGGAATGGAAAGTGACCCATCATGACAAGAGGGAAATGAAGGGAGGGAGGGTGGGGTGGAAGGGAGTGAAAGAAAGACAAGGCAGGAACGAAGAGAGAGATAGAAGGGAGGGAGGGTTTGTTAGAGACAGAAGATGACTGCTAATGATAGAAGAATGATCGTAACCGACTCACACCAAAGACATACAAAACACAAAGCAAACCCCCATTTCACCAACTCAACACAAAGTGAAGACCGTGAGATTTGGTCTTTTATCTTTTCAATTTTAGAGTTTAGTGAGAAGACAAAGTTGTACAAACACTTAGGAGGCTTGAATGGGATTTGGGCACTACTCTTTAGTGTGTACGTGAGCGAGTAAAAGCGCGGACAATGAGGGGATTGCTCTCCCAATACAATGATATGAATCAATTACGTTTGATTTTAGAGTCAAGTTCAATTAACAGTCCCAATTTTTTTAATTTTTGATTTTGTGATTTTTTTGGATATTTTCAAAAATAAACGCCTAACGAGCTTTCCGATTTCCTCTTTGACTAATTTGAGTCCAAAAACAGGGGGAGGGATCGAGAAAGCCAATGCACGGTCAAAAACGATGATGCATGCAGAGATAGAAAATGCGTACCTTACTCCAGCACTCTACATGCAAAATGATCCGCGTAAAAATTTAAATACAGAAATAAAACTACCTAAATGATGCAACGGTGAAAACCGAGTCCTAGATGAGCAAGTTCTACTCGCAGAACCGTCTAATCGGTCACCGACCTCCAAGCCAAAGGGTCCGGTCTTGGCCCACCCCTCCTCTGCCCGACAAATCGGGGGTAGGAGAAAGCGCTTTACAGGGTGGACTGTGGCACGTAGGCTACGAAGGAGATGAGTCGATTATTTTTATTAATTGATTATTAGTAGGTCCAATTAAGCGCACTATAGGAACAGGCGGATAATTAAGTATGGGGACCCTACTAATTACGGCACAAGCAAGAGAAAATCCTAAGGCTAGGGGCTCGAAAATCACGTGAATCAAATCAAATAAAATAAAATAAAAAAATGCGAGAAAACAAAACCAGCGAAAAACAACGGTGAGGTCCCCCAAGTGCACCAGCACTTGGCGAAACAGACCCCGAAAAATGTCCAAGTCCACAAGTCCAAAGTCTAAGTTATTACAAAAATATTGTTCTCTCTCTCTCTCAAAAATAAAAATTCCTTCTCCTCTCTCTCTTCTCTTCTTCCCGTGCGGGTCCTCAAAAAGTAAACTCTGCGTTGTCCACGCAGTACCTCCCACAAAAATTAGAGAGAGAATGTCAGAAAACGATTATAATATAGAGAGACAAAAAATGAAAAATGACTACAAAGCCGTGCTCCCCGGCAACGGCACCATTCTGATGACGCGCCTGACAACTCGGGTTAAGTATGTAAATAAACAAAGGTCGTCGTGACCCAAATCATCAAGCGCGGTCAATCGAGAAAATTAATAATTAAAACCACTCAAAAAAGATAGATCAAGAAAACAAATGTAAGCGGCTTTTCGCTATTCTTTTTACCTGGTATAGCGACCAGGGTCGAACACAAGGAGCACGATTTAAAAACTAAGCAGTCAAATTTCAGAAAAGAATTTTTTTTGTGGTTTTTAAAAAAAAATTATAATTTTTAAAAGAAGAACAATATTCACAAGTGATAAACAGCACAGGCAACCCTTTTTTGTATTTTTCAAAATATCCAAAAATGTACAGAAAACTCCAAAGACAATGTTTTTTGGGTTTTAGATATTTTGAAATATTTTTGGTACTTTTTTTCGCAATTTTCTGATGTTTTTGGAATTTTATAAAAATGAGACAGTGCAAAACAAAGCAGATTATTCACAGTCAGGAGTATTTTGCAATTTTTTTTGAGTTTTGTAAATGAAAAATGCACAAAACTTGGACAGAAATTAAAACACAACAAAATACACCTACAGAAATTTTTGTGGAATTTTCAGGCGATTTTTATATTTTTATGGATTTTTTTCAAGTCTGACAAGAAAAAGACAATATTTTTGATTTTTTAAACATATTAAACAATAATAAAATACAGTGAAATTTTTACACAATGAAAAGGCTCATAACAGTAGCATGTACAAATTTTCTCAGAATTTTTGAATAAATAAAAACACCATCTATCTCAATAAAATAGCGAACAAATTAAAGTCTGAAACTGAGGGACTAAAATGTAATGTTTCAAAATTTTTACATGAACTAAATAACAGAAATAAAATGCGAGGAATGAGTCGAAAATTACCCAGTGGATCACATGCTAAACATGTGCTGTGAGTTTGCAGGGGTTTATTTGGAATTTGTAGAACTCCCGGAGGTCTTGAAGCAATTTACCCAAATATCTTTTTTTATTTTAAAACCCCTAGGGTTTCTCTCTCTTCCTGCTTCGCTTCTTTCTCAAACCAAAAGGGAGAGGCACACAGGGGGAGCCGCCGCCGCCCAAGATCTGGAGGGGAGGACGACGCCGCGAGGGGCGAGATGGTGGAGGCGCGCGGCGTCGGCTGGAAGGAGGAGGCACGGACGCGCGCTACGTGCGCGCGAGGTGGAGGAGGGGCGCCGCGGGTCGGATCTGGGCGCGTGGGAGGGGGCGCCCGCGGAGTTACGGAAGCGAGGCAGCAGTTTGGAGCGCCGCCAGGCGCGAGGATCGCGGGGGTCTGGATTGGGCGGTACGCGCGCCCCCCGCTGGAGCGGGCTGGAGATTGGTGCTCGCGCGACAGCCGCTGGGGCGGCGCTCTGGAAATCTGGGCGCGGGGGAGTTGCGCGGACGGGGCAAGGGGCGCGGCTGGGCGCAGCGGTGGAGCGCGTGGGCTGGACGGCGCAGCCGCGCCTTGGGGCTAGGAGCTCACGGCAGGAGGGCGGAGGAGGCGGCTGGATGGCGCAGCACCGCCGGCGTGCGCGCGAGAGGGGGGCCACGCGGGGAGACGCGGAAGAGCATGGGGATGCGGCAGCGGGGGTGACGACATGCTGCTGCAAATTTTATTATTATTATTTTTTGTTTTTTTATTTTTTTATTCTGTTTCTGCAAGAAAATGTTAGAGGAAAAAAAGGAATGTTTTTTTTATTTTTTATCAGTAAATGTAATCAAAAATATAAAAAGAAGATTTTTGTTGTTTTTTTAATTAAATGAACCTGCAAAACAAATTGTTAGAGGAAAAGGACGATAATTTTAATTTCTTTATTTTTATTACCTGTAAAACAATGGTTAAACACAAAAGGAATTATACATTTTTTTGTTTTTTTTATTTTACCTGCAAAACAAAATGTTAGATATGGACAAAGGTAAAAACAATTTTTTTTATGTTTCCTTGCAAAACAAATGTTAGATAAAAAAAGGATTCTTTATTATTTTTTTTAACTTGCAATACAAATGTTAGAGTTAAAACACAGACAAAAATTTTATTAATTTTTTTATTGTATCTTGCAAAAATAGAGATTAGGAAACAAGATACAAATTTTTTGTTTATTTATAAACAAAAAAATGGAGTGGGTGAATGAATGTGGATCTTGACGAAGCGGAAGGGAGATCCGAGACTCCGACCACCGTGCGTGACCGGAGGTGATAGATTATGTGAGATAGAAATGAAATGGAGAGGTTACGAGATGAGGTGAAAAATTCGGTGTCGGGTGTGGATTAAATCGTGAAGGACTTTTTAATCTAAAAACTACTCACTACTCCTACGCTAAAATCTAAATCTACGATTACCTAGGGAAGAAGACAAGTAAAAGTAGATCTCACCTTGGGGTTCGGACACGCCATGATGGCCTCGACGAAGCTCAGATCGCTGTCACCGACCGGATCAGAGGCTAGGACCCTCTTCAACAAGAAAACTCTCGGAAACCGGGCTCCTCTCCGCCAAAGACCGATCAAATGTGAATGAGGGAGGAGGAGCCCATTAAAAAGAGGCAAAAATCAAAAAAGGAAAATGTTTACAAAAAAGGAATGTGTTTATTGGATGGATTAATAAAATAATTAAATTAATAAATTAATTAAATAATTAATTATGAAATTCGAAATAAATAAATTAAATAAATTAATAAATTAATTGGGAATTAATTGACCACCTTAATGGTGGCCATTAAAGGTATGCAATCAAATCTGGTATATATGGCATGTTATAATATCAAATCAATCAAATAAAATCAAATAATTAAATAAAAAATTCGGAATTAATTTAAATTAAATAATTAATGTTAGGTAATTAAATTTTTTGATGGTTTTTATTTAAAGAAGTTAGTGGTATACATATATTATATACATATAATATAATGTACATAGGTGCAAATAAGGAAATATATTTTGATACAAGATTTTTTTTAATTATTTTTTTTCTAATTTTTATTTTTATTGAAAACAATATTTATAATATATACATTAAGTAAAAATAAATATTAATAATTATATACACAAATATATGGTAAACTGCACAATACACCCCAGAAAACCGACTTTTTAACCGTAACTCCAAAAAATACGAAACCACAGCCATTTGAAAGATAATTTAATTTATAGTATTATGGAAGTGAGTTTGGTTCGATTTGAGCTCGTTTGGAGCCGGAATTGATGTTTCAATTATCGCATTACGGCTTTTTCTGGGTGTAATTATTTACAATATATACATTTTTTTATTTTATAAATATTTTTATTATTTACAACACAGTTTTATTTACAACTTTTATTTACAAAAGTAAGTGGTTTGAGGTCAAATTATGTACAAATAAATTAATGTAAGTTTTATACAAATATAAATGAAAAAATATGTACAAGATGTTTTTTTGATTTTTCTGACAGACAACCTTATCTCCCCCTACTTTATTCCTGGTCGATCAGGTCAAGTCTTGACCTTCTCTCGGGGTTTGGGTTAGTCTGTATTTATTTCATAAATCCCTCCTTTTCTTTTTCTTTTCTTCTTTATTCTTTTATTTATTTACAAAAAGTGTTAAAAATGCATAATTAACAAATGCATGCGAAATGGTAATTTTATGAATTTAGTGGTTATTTACAGGTATTTGACTAAGGAAAAGAGGCTAAAATAAAAGAATAAAGGCGATGAATCGTGGATTCATCAATATTTTAAACGAATTTTTTACATTTCATAAAGGATTTTATACACATTTTCTATACAGAATTATACGACTTTTATACAGGATTTTACAAGTTTTTAAGGATTTTATCAAAGAATTTTACAATATTTTTTTATATACAAATTTTAAAGTTTTTTAAAGATATTTGTATGATTTTCTTACGGGTTTTAGAAACCCAAAATATACACCCATACTTTTAGGAAGCCTTATTATTAAAAATACAATAAAGTACGAGTTATGGCTTCTAGAGTATATATAACATATATATACTACACCCCCTATACTTAGCGTGAACTATGTCCTCATAGTGACCAAAGAAGTGACAAAGGAAGACATAACTCAGGCTAAGTGTAGATTGGTGAAAAGAATCCTATACTACAATGACTCAAATAATAACAAATAAAGAATAGAAGTTGATCATCTCCTCTATACTTAGGGTCAAGTGATCATAAGGATAGCAGACTCAAAATCGAAGATGATCGATGTCAAGAGAATGTACATACTCAATGGCTCGACTTGTCACCTTTATACTTAGGGTAAAATATCCCTAAATATAAGGAATAAAATCAAAAGGTGAGGGACAAGCAATAGAGAAGACAATACAAAAATCGAAAACGATCAAAAGAAAAAATGGGCGATATTACCCCCTATACTTAGGGTAAAGCACACCCTAAGTATAAGCAACAATAGAGGTAATCGAACAGGACAATGAATGAACAACATGGTGTTTACACCCCCTATAATTATTAGAAAGCACATCTTAAGTATAGCAAAACTAGATCAACCTAAGGGTGTAAGATAAACAGAAAGAAGAAAGAATGAAATCAAGAGTATATACAAGTGATATGTAAATCAGGTATGAGATGCAGAGTGTAAGAATGAAAAGCACATCTCATACAAAATGTATCGGGGCAACTTCAATGGTCGACGGATCATGATCGAGAAAGGGTTTCAATCGCTGACCATTAACTTGAAAGGTGGACTCAGAAGACAACTCATATATATCGATGATACCGTTGTCGTACACCTTTCTGACAATGTAAGGGCCTTTCCATTTACTCTGAAGTTCCCTGGAAATAATTTCAGTCTCGCATCGAATAGCCATACTTTCTGATTCGGCTCAAACTACTTGTGGTTGATGTGAGAATCATGCCACTCTTTCATCCACTCTTTGTAGTGAAGGCTACTCGTGAAGGCTTAGTCTCTCAACTCTTCTAGGGATGCTAGTTCGGTCTACCTCTGATCTCCCGAATCATCTAGGCCAAAGATCACTTCTTTCACTGCCCACAAGGATTTGTGCTTGATCTCGACAAGTAAGTGGCATGGATTGCCATAAATGAGTCGAAATAGAGATGTATCCAATGGAGTTTTGAAAGATGTTCGATAGGCCCAAAAAACCGAGTCCAAAAGCTGTGACCAATCCTTTCGGTCTGGGCGAACAACCTTCTGTAAAATCATCTTGGTCTCCCGATTCGATACCTCGGATAGACCATTCATCTAAGGATGATACGGAGTAGCAACCCGATGGTCTATACCGAACTCATTAGAAAGTGATATTACCTTGTCATTGATGAAGTGGCTACCCTCATTTGATATCAGAACATGAGGGACCCCGAACCGCGTAATGATATGCTTTCTCAGGAACTTGCAAACCATGTTCGCATCAGTGGCTCGGGTAGGAATAGCCTCTACCCAACGACTCACATAATCTACATCTAAAAGGATATACTCAAACCCCTGACTTTTAGGAAATGGACCCATAAAGTCGATACCCCATGCATCAAATACTTCACAGAAGTGAATCGGTTGCATCAGCATCATGTCTCTATGTCCACAAGTGCCCATCTTCTAGCAGTGAGTACATCTCTTTACGAATGTATGAGCATCCACAACGAGCGTAGGCCACCAAATGCCGGATTGAAGCACCTTTTGTGCTGTCCTCTTCCTTGAATGGTGTCCTCCATCTTCTAATCGATGACAATACATGAGGACACTATGGTATTCCTCTTGAGGAATACACCAACGTCATACGGAATCTTCTCCTTCATGATAAAGGATTGGATCCTCCCAATGGTAAGACTTGGCTTTCGCTAAGAAAGTCTCAAGCAACTATCTGGACCAACCTTGCAGGATTTTCTTAGCAACAAGAAAGTTCACAGTGTCGGCATACCATGGCAGCGAGGCGACATCAAGAATCGCCTCATAGGGGAAGGTCTCGGTTATTGGTGTATCAAACTCAGCAGTCTCAGGTGTTTCTAACTGATAGAGATGATCCGTCACCACATTCTTTACTCCAGGCTAATCCTTGAAAACAATATCGAACTCCTGGAGTAGAAGATCCATCTGGTGAGACGTGGCTTCGAATCCTTCTTGTCCATTAAATATCGGATGGCGGTGTGATCAATGAAGATTGTGATCTTTGATTCTAAGATATGGGACCTGAATTTGTTTAAGGCAAATACTACAACTAGTATCTCTTTCTCTGTAACCGTGTAATTCTGCTGCACGGAATCCATAGTCTTGCTAGCATAGTGTATGGCGTATAGAAGGTCATCCCTCCTCTATCCCAACATAACTCCAACAGCGAAATCGGAGGCGTCCGTCGTGATCTCGAATGGGAGAGACTAATCAAGTGGATGAAGGACATGAGCCTCTACAACCATATTCTTGAGAGTTTCGAAAGCTGAAAGACACTTATCATCGACGATAAACTCGGTATCTTTTGCAAGAAGATCAGGTAACGGTTGGGCAATTTTGCTGAAGTCTCGTATGAAACATCGGCAGAAACTGACTTGCCCGAGGAAAGACTGTATCTATTTCAGATTAATGGTGGATTGAGTTTCTTTATGATATCCACCTTGACCGGATCCACCTCCATGCCTCGGTTGGAGATGATGTGACCAAGGACCATCCCCTGAGTCATCATGAAATGATTCTTCTCCCAAGAAATTACGAGGTTAACCTCCGTGGTTTGAAGCACATGGTCCAGGCTAGAAAGGCAAGAATCAAAATCATCACCGTTGACCGAGAAATCATCTATGAAGACCTCCAAGATATCTCCCACCATGCCCGCGAATATCGAAAGCACGCACCTCTGGAATGTAGCCAGAGCATTACATAGTCCAAATGGCATCCGTTTGAAAGCATACGTTCCGAACAGACAGTTGAATGTAGTCTTTTCTTGGTCTTATAGAGCAATGGTCACTTGTTAATATCCCGAGTACCCGTCAAGAAAGCAATAATGGCTCTTCCTGGCTAACCATTCGATGATCTGATCAATAAACGGTAGCAGGAAGTGATCCTTCTTGGTTGTTTGATTCAAATGTTTGTAGTCCACACAGACGTGCCAAGAAGTCGGTACTCGGGTAGCGATATTCTCTCTGTCGTCATTGATCACTGTAGTGATACCCGTCTTCTTGAGTACCATATGCAAAGGACTAACCCATTTTGAGTCGGACATGTGATAGATAAAATCGGTGCTCCACCATATGGATATTTCCTTCATAACCATGTCTCGAAGATTCGGATTCAACCTGTGTTGAAACTCACGAGATGGCTTGGCATCATCCTCGAGAAAGATGCGGTGGGAGCACAGAACCGAACTAATCCCATGGAGATCAGCTACTGACCATCCGATCGCCTTGCGGTTCTTTTCAAGAATCGTCATCAGACGGGATTCATGATCTTCAATCAGGTTGGAAGAGATGATGAACAGAAACATTTTAGATTCACCAGTATGGAATCAGTATTTCATGCTATGAGGTAACGGTTTAAGTTTAGGGGGAGAAGGAACAGGAAGAGCGGGTGTGATTAGGACTTGAGTATAGGCTGTTAGATTGATGTGCGTGAGCTCTACCTGCTCTGACTCAGAAAGAACTGGATATTGCTGTATATTCTGATTTGGTTTGGTCTCCAGGCTGGTTGTAGGCTCTAATGATGGAGTCTGAAGTGATAAGAATTCAGCGAAGCTCTACCAATCAGCATCTTCGGAATCTGAATGATCTGCGGGTGACAGACAGTCTTGATAATTCACTTCGAACTCGGAGGTATAAGGAATGTCTGAATGATCTAAAAAATTCTCATAATCGTCTCCATCAAGATCTTCATTATTTGGCTCTAGGATTGTGATCTCCAATCTCCCATCCTCGGATATCTAAATCTCAACTTCGACTGAAGGTGTGATGAAAGATTGGGTGCTAGGTTCGGCCCATACAGCTTCATCATCGGTTTGTACAAAGTCACAATCTTGATGGTTGTCGTGTTCATCATCAGATGCTCGCTCTGATGCATCTGTTCTTGAATTCTGGTCTTGATCGTCTCTATTTGTATACTTTGACCCTGGACGTGAAAGTACACCTTCCTGGTACCATAGTCGAGAACGGCCTTTGCTATTGTCAAAAAAGGTCATCCTAATATGATCGGGGTATCGGTCACGTATTCAGGGACCGTCATGTCCAACACAACAAATCCCACGGGGAATTGCAAACCCTGAATGGTGACAACAATATCTTCGATTAAACCCTTAGGCCTCTTGACCGATCTATCAGCAAACGGCAAGATCGTTCGGCTTGGTCGAAGAGGCCCGAACTCGAACTTGTTGAGTAGGGACGTTGGAAGGAGATTAACTGAAGATCTACTATCTAATAGAGTCCGATCAAAAGTCTGATCGAGGCTCTCGCATCTAACATACGACACTCCCGAATTTGATCTCTTGGCTGGGAGTCGATTCTAAATAGCATGACATGTATCCTTGGTCAACACATGGATCTCAGAACAGTGATTTAGTTGCCTCTTCTTTCTGCAGATTGTGGTTCTTTCTTTAAAGCCTTTCTAAAGAAGAGGGATGTGTGCCAAGGCTTCCGAAAGATTGAGTTGGATTGTAAAATTGTCGAGAATCTCTTTCGTCAGATCATTCATTTGAATCTTTTTATTGTTTTCTTTTTTAGCGTCTTTTCCTAAGCAGAGTGCTTTGGGAAAAGGAATCTGTACATCCTCCGGGTTAGTATTTGCAATCAGAGGATTAGAAGAAGAAGAAGAAGAAGGAAAAGTTTTTTGTGAAATGGGGACTTGCGTTTTCCGAATCATCAGAAAGAGAGAGATATTGATCAACTATCTTGTTATTTCGTTTTTGAATTCTTCTCTTTTGTACTTTTTTTGTAAATTTCTCTCATTATCACTATGTACAAAGAATGGTAACACAGCTACATCGGCATTCAGCTCTGGTTACTTTTCAGACTGGGTGGCTTCAACACCACCATCTCCATCATCAAAGGGTAATATGGCTTCAGAATTGCCATGAACATCCTCCACAGGCTCGCTTGTATCATCAGGTGTTTCCTCATTGAGCCTAGTAGAGTCTCTGCCTACTGGCATCCTATCGCTCCTAAGAGAAATGAAATCAACATCATCACAGAAAAGATAATCATTTGGAAATACCTGTGACTGGAGGGTGGGCTCGGTCAAATCTACTCGCTCTGAATTCTTCTTCAAATTATTTGGGTTGGGCTCTATCTGGGCAGGCAAGGTGGACTTCCCTTTAACCAGATCAGTGACATGGGTTTTAAACTCATCCGTTTCTGGCCTAAAGAAGCATGCTGGTCAGTAATCAAGTTGACGAGATACTCTAAAGATGGATTGTCATGGAAAGTTCTATAAGACCCGGATGAGTCACCTCGATGGTATTGAGGTTGTGGCTGAGCTGGTTGCTGTGGAGGGTAATGTTGTTGATACTGAGGTCGGTATGTGCTCTGCCTCCACTGAGGTTGCTGGTATTAATGAGGACCTGAATGCTGTTGCGGTTCTCTGGTCTGCCCCATTGGTGCCTGCGGTTGCTACTAGGAAGAGGCACCTCCTATAGACCACCGGAAAGTAGGATGGTCACGACGGATCCCTGATTGATGTGGTCGGTCGTACCAAATCCCATTGACCTCAGTCAATGACTCAGGCATCTCAGAGTATGTTGGGGGCATGGATGTCAAAGGCTGATCACTCTAATACACCACCATCTGAGTATCAGATGATGGCGTCTGCTAGAGTTGCGGGTATGCTGAGGGGTGATGAGATGGCTCAGAATGTACATGGTAAATGTGTTGTACTAGAGGCCTAGGGAGTATGTCTCGATCTCGACTACCTGATTCAACATGTGATCTCGAAGACCGGTTGGAATCAGCTTGTATTTCTTGCAGGCACATAATTTGTGTCTTCAAATCACTCAGGCATCTTTCAAGCTCGTTAATCTTAGAGCTTTTCTAGATTCTAGCACTTCTTCTCAATTATTTCCATTCAATCCAGCTTCTGATAAATGATCCCCATATCATTTATGGGGATTCGAGAGGAATCGAGACAACAGAAGATGGATTCCCTTCAATTTGTGCCACTCGAGAAGCTGGTGATAAGTCGGTGGCTTTGTCTGATTGTAAACTCAAGTCTGAGACATCGTGGTGCAGTTCTCTGCCATTTTCTCATAAATGGCCCAAATTCGATCTTTGTGCATCGAAAAATATGATTCACCACATGCTGCATTCACCAGTCCCTGTAACTATGGTGTCAGCCCCCTGAAGAAACTCTGTACTAGAGTTGGCTTTGAAAGTTCATGATGGGGACACCAATTGATGAGCTCTCTGAAACAGTCCCATGCCTCGTGGAACTGTTCATTCCCGATCATGGTAAAATTGCTAATCATGGCTCTTGCAGCATTCGTTCGACTGAGAGGGTAATATTTGTTAAGATAAGCGGTTCTCAACTCCTCCCACATCGAAACATATCTCCCGAGGTGTTTCATCCAGTAGGCTGCTCGATCAACAAGGGAGAAAGGAAAGGCGATCAGCTTGATCGTATCCTCGTTGACGTACGCATCGTGCATCGTGTTGTAGATAAGCTCGAACTCCTGAAGATGCAGGTGCGACTCCTCAGTTAAATCCCGTGAAACTTGGGCAACAACTGGATAGTCTGAGGATGGAACTTGAAGTTTCTATGAATAACAGGGCGACGGATCCAACGGTGAGTCGTTAGTAGCTCCAGAGTTGTAGAGTTGCTGCATTGTGCGGTTCTGATCTAGTGACAGTCTCTCTGCACCATCTCGTTGCTCCTAATCCTCAGTTCCTGGATGATCAGCTCTATGATTCTCAGCATCAGTATTATTATGTTCGGCTCGCAGCTGAGTCAGCTCAGCTCTGACATCATTCATTAGTCTACTTGCTCCCTAATCTGATTCTGCATTGTCTCAAGGGAAGCAAGTAGACCGCTGCTAATTGCGTCCTGATCAATGACTACAGAGGTGCTCTGCAGTCCTTTGCCAGCCATGTCTTCTAGAAAGGAGAAAGAATCTAAGTCAGGCTATGCCAGATCAATATATAACTGTGGATGATTTTCTGTAACTGGAGGTGATGATGGTAGAGAAGGAGAAGGAGAAGAAATCGACGACGAGCTTCCAGGGTTAGACTCACGCCTGGAAGTAGAAACTCGAGTAGTAATCAATTTGGGAAGAGACATCCTGAACTGATCTGGATGAATGGGTAGGTTTGCGAGAGAGTGGATCAGTCAGAGTCGACCAGAGCGATCGCCTTCCCATCATCTTGATAGATTTTGTTGATCAAGATCTTAGAAGATTGGACTCATACTGCAATCTAACGTAAAGAAAACACCGAGTTCACCAACACAACCATGGTGATGATCGTAAGAGTTCGGTCATTTATCTTTTCAATTTTAGAGTTATTTGGCAAACAATCTTCTTACAGATTAGCAAGATCAGATAGGTGTCCGAAACTTCTACGACGTACTGTCCCGAGTTCTCACTAGAAATCACCTACTCTCAGCCAGTATGAGAGTAAATACAGACCGTTTCTGGCTACCCGAGTTACTTGAGGACGGAGCCTTATGTAGTGTCCTCTAAACATCCCACTCTACTAAGTACACTCGGACCATTTCCGACTACCTGAGAGTACCCACTGAAGATAAGGTCTTTAAAGGCGTGAACTAAGTAGTATTTTGATAGAAGCCCAGAATCTGGCTCTACATTATGGGTCGTCTCTCACTTGCAAAGTCTGGAGAATGTACCTGCGATACAAATTCGAGGGTTGCTCTCCCCAAGAAAAGTGTAGTCCTTGTGTTTATTTTAAAGTCTGATAGAAGTAAACAGTGTCTGTTTTAATTTTCGATTTTCATTTTTTTTGATATTTTCAGAGGAAAAATCATTTAACGTATTTTTGTCTTTTGGGGTTTGGCTGTAGATACAAGCATCTAGGTGTCGTATCCTAAGAAAACATCTAACCTACATTGCACAGAGAAGGGGAAAATCACAAAAAATCCTAACAAGCACCTATCTCGAAAAGTCGCGGAAAATCGTTGAGAAAAATCATGAGCGAAAAAGCCACGGTGGGTACACTGCTCCCCTAGGAGTACAACCCTTGTGGAGCAGATCCCGAGAAGAAGTACAAGTTGGGATGCCTTTACGAGGTCCTTTCTACGCAAACAAAGAAACAGGCAAGTGCCCTTGATTTCTACAAGAATTTAAAAAAATCGGCTTTACAGTTCTCAGATATGCGGCTCAACCTGTAAAGCATAACTCAGAAATAAAAAGCCGTGAGGTTAGAAAATAAATGGCGAAAATAGAAACCCTAAACTTAGGTCTACGGCTAGCCTAGCGATGCCTCCTGGCAACGGCGCCATCTGAAAAATGCCACCCGATCACTTCTTTATTCCTGCAAAAGAGACAGAAAAATGAATTTACGGTCGTTATATCGACTAGGTGAGCTTTATCAGAAAAGATTAATTTTTTTGTTTTAATCTTCTTATTTTATTTATACCCTAAACAAGATGTATAGTCTCAAGTACGGGAGTGTCGAAATCAGGGAGGCAAACCGTTCTAAACAAGGGAAAAACTATAGAGATTAAGGTTTAATGAGTTTTATTATTTTTAAGGAATTGTTTGGATTTTTATTTGATTTTTAAGAAATTCTATATTATTTTTGTGATTTTTGAGTATTTATTTATTATTTTTTTCTTATTTTAGAAAATGTTTTGTAATTTTTTATTTAGTTTTTTATTTTATGATTTTTATGAATTTATTTTTATTTTCTATTTTAATGGATTTTTAATGAATTTTAAGTTTTTTAGGGAATTTGGATTATTTTTAATGTGAAGAAGTGTGTATATTGAAAACTGTGATGTTTTTCTGATTTTTAAGATTGCAAAAGAAAGGAAAATATTTTTATTTTATTTTAAATGGAAAGTATGCAAGATTATCTTTAAAATGATTGAATGTGCGTTTTAGGAGATTTTTATTTATTTAGTTATGATTTTTAAAAATTTTAATAAATTTTGTATTTTTTATTGGTTTTTATTTTCAATTTTTATTTTATTTTGATTTATTATGTAAAATATAGTAAAATATACTAATAGTAATTTTTATTGGATTTTTATAGATATTTTTATATTTTTTGTGGTTTTAAAATTTGTGATATTTTTATGGTGTTTTTTTAATAAGTTTTAATTAATACAAAATATTTTTATTTTATGAAAATTATTCAATTTTGTATATAGGGAAAATTTTTATATTTTTTATATTTTTTATATATTTTTATATTTTGTATTTTATTTATTATGTAGAGTATATAGTATATGAGTAATATACAAATAATAGGGGTATGCACATATTAAGAAGAAAGTTGGGGGCTTGCTCGCAAAAGGCCCAAAAGTCACGTGCTCATGCACATGCTGTAGCAGCCACCCGATCCTAAATGAAAAAAACAAAAATCACGTCGATTGATCAAGAGTTTGCAGAAGATCAGATCCAAGGGGTGCTGAGAAATCTGAAACGTTGCTTTATCATCTTTCCCCTTTTGTTAAACGCTAGCGATGGCAGTGCAAGCAATGTTCTTCCATGTTTACTACTTGATGATGTAATTCTCTACTACGATTGATCAAGAGTTTGCAGTTTAGGCAGACAAATATGTAGTATGTATCAATGTCTTGATCTCTTATTTTATTTCTCACTCGAAGTGGAGGTGGTTATCTGACTTCAGGATAAGAATTGCTTTATTGATTATCACCATCTTTAATCATAGTGTTCTGATGTAATGAAGGCTCCAAGTGGTGTCTTGTCACATATATGTTGGTGATGGAAGAAATAGGTGTGTTTCCAGTGGTGCAGATTCGTTGAAGGTTTCATGTTTCCATATTTTGTTTTGATTTAAATGTGCTCCAACGAAGTTATTTCGTCTCTGAGGGATGGCGGTGTGGTTGTGCCAAATATTACCGGTCTCCGATAATAGATAGCTTTTAGATGAAGCTTTAGGCGATATTTTCCTTGATTTCAGACGGCTGCGTGGTTTCAGATCTCTAGTGATGCGGATCTATGATCGTGCGAGGTTTTTGATTGTCAGTTGAAGCTACTTCCAGATGTCGAAGATGCGGGTCGCTCGAGAGCTCGTGTGCACAGGTTGATCGAAGTTAGTCTCCAGGTCGTTCCTGATCAGATCAACCACCTAATCCTGCAGGTGAAGAAATAGAAGCTCGAGGGGTCTAACCTCGGTTGATGATTATCGAACCGAGAGTGAATGAATGAAAGGTTCCTATGAAGATGGTGGATGGAACCTCAAGCTCCGGCCATCGTGTGTGGCTGGAGGTGATCAGGTATGTGAGAGAGAATAGAATACAATGGGATTGAAAGTGAGAATGGAGATTCAGATTGGATTTGGCTCAAAATCTAGGAAATACATAGGGAAATCAAGACGAGAAGAGAGAAATTTAGGGATTGAGAAGAGAAATAAGAGGGGATAAAATGAGAAGAGACAGTGAGTAGAACCTGGATGGAGAAAGTCTAGCCTGGGAATTGGATGGTCGCCTTGATGCACCGACAACGAATACAGAGGCTCTTTGCGGTGGAGAGAACCTCGACACCGGCGATGATCTCGCCGAGGGAGCAAGGCTGAGGCTGTCACCCTCGCTATGCATCTCTCTCTTTCTTTCTCTCTCACTCAGCTCTGGGATGAAGCAAAAGAAAAATGGCGAATCATCCGATGAGAGGAGCCCGATGGGTATTTATAGAGGTTAGAGGAGGATTTTGGAGCAACCGCCGGCCATTAAGGTTCTTAGAGTGGTTGGCTGGTGGAGAAGAGGGAGGCGGGAGAAAGAAGGGACGACGGGGGAAGAGGAAAGGGGAGGAAGAAAACCGTTGGGGAAGAAGAAGAGAATTGGGAAAGTAAGATAGAGGAAGGAAGAAAGAAGAGAGAGAAAACAATGGAAATAAAAATAAAATTTAATATAATTAATAATATATTAATTAATTAATATATAATTAATTTTGTAATTAAATAAATACTTAATAATTAAAAATGATTAATAAATTATTTAAATATTAAATTAATACTTAAGTGTATTATTAAGTAATTAAGTAATAATTAATTAAATAAATAAGTATATAATTAATTATATCTCATGCTCTGGTCTTGTCGATCGTCTCTATTTGTATACTCTTGCCCTCTACGTGAAAGTATACCCTCCCACTATCATGGTCGGACAACGCCTTGGCTGTGGCCAAGAACGATTGTCCTAGAATGACATGGGTATCGGTCACAGACTCAGGGATCTCCATGTCCAACATGACGAAGTCCACGGGGAATTTCAGGCCCTAAATTGTGATGACCACGTCCTTCAACAACCCCTTTGGCCTCTTGACAGATCTATCAACAAACTGAAGGACTGTCCTGTTTTATCGAAGAGGGCTAAACTCAAATCGATCAAGCACGGTTGTCGGAATAAGGTTGATGGAAGAGTCGTTGCCTCATAGAGTCCGATCAAATCTCTACTCATGAATATGGAATCTGACATAGGGAGATCCTACATCTGGCTTCGTGGCTAGCAGACGGTTCTGGATGGCGAAGTAGTTGGCACGAGTGAGCACATGGATGTCTACATTATGGTTCATCTTCTTCCTACGAATGGTGGTCTTCTCTCTCAAGTTCTTCTAGAAGAGGGGGATGTGCTCAAGTGCCTCCTGTAGAGTCAGCTGAATCTGAAATCTATCAATCATCTGCTAGCTGAACTCTAGCTGCTGATCTTTTTTTGGATTTCCTTTTTCCTTCCCCTTCATCAGGCGAAGTGACTGAGGGAAGGGGATGGTTGGACCCTTCTCAGATAGAGGGTTAGGAAGGGGTTCCTACTGCTGAGAAGAAATAGAATCCATACAAGTATCATCATGCATCACATATGGACTCAAAGATGAAGAACCCTTTCCTTTATTATTTTTTTGGTTTTTTTTTGTAAAATCTCGGGGTACAAAAACTAGAGAGAATACTACTAGAATAGAAGGGGTGGACTCAGTACCACCCTCGGTGTCAGGAACTACGGCATCATCACCACACTCTGGCGTAGAATCTGGATCTCTGGTGGCATCAGTACCGCCCTCTGCATCTGGGGACACAACGGTCTCAGTGTTGTTGGCTATATCAACATCCTTGGTGGCATCAACACCATCGTCATCATCATCCTGAGCGGCATCAGTACCACTATCATCCTCGTCTGGTGCTCCTGCATCCTCGTGGTGTCGTCGCTCAGACGAGGCACCGCCGGCTGGCATCCTACCGCTCGTAAGTGTAACAAAGTCAACATCAAATGTATATGAAGCAATGTCACCCAATAAATCACTAGGAGTAGTAATATCTATGATCTGTACCTGTTCAGATTTTCTTTTTAGGTTGTTTGGGTTGGGCTCGATCTGAGCGGGTATGGCGGCCTTTCCTTCATGATCTCCCTCATCTCCTGGCGGAACTCATCCATCTCCCGCTTGAATATGGCATGCCGATCAGAGAGTAGGTGGGCTAGATCATCGAGTGTTGGGTTCTCATATGCTTGCCCATGAGAACCGGACAGGTTGCCTCTCTGAAAGTGAAGTTATTGCAGGGAAGGATGAGGGGGGAAGCTAAGAATAATGTTGAGGTTGTTGTTGGTGCTGCCTCCATGACTGTCCCTGCTGGTAGGGACGATGACCCAGCTGGTAATGTTGCTGATGTGGCTGGTGAGGGAACTGGGGCTACTGCTGAGGCTGGCTGAACTGTCCACCCTTAGCTGGAGGCTGCTGCTAGGATGAGGCACCTCCGGTCGACCACCTGAATCCGGGATGATCTCTGCGGATCCTGAGCTGTTGTCGGTTGTACCAAATCCTGTTGACTTCCATCAACGACTCCTGCTCGAAGGTGGGTGGAGGAAGTACTACCAGTGGTTGATCCTGTTGGTACACCACCATCTGAGTGTCCTAAGATGGTGATGGATGAAGGTACTGGTGTTGCAGCTGATGGAACGGCTCTGCCTGGATGTGGTGAACCTGTCTATATTGAACGGAGTGCTGGGTCGAACTGGTGCTACTAGGGTCAACCCGTGACTTGAGACGGGGCTGAGAAGCCGTCAGTGCCTCTTGGAGATACATGATCTGGGTGTTTAGGCCACTCAATGTGTGTGTCAGCCAATCGATCTGAGTCACGCCCTGGCACTGCTTCTTCTCAATAATCTCGATGCAATCCAACTTCTCGCAGATGATGCCCACATCAGTGGTCGACGACTTTGCCTGTGTTGTGGTTGTGGAAGTGGTGGATGGACCTGCATCGACTCGTGCTATCCTTTGATAGGATATTGCTTGGGCGGGGCTTTCCCCTGAGTGTAGAGGCGGATCTGGGACATAACGATGTAGTTCTCGACCATCTCCTCATATATGGCCCATACTTGGTCTTCGTCTTTGGCGAAGTA
Organism: Ottelia alismoides; assembly: GCA_037367405.1. Taxonomy (NCBI): domain Eukaryota; kingdom Viridiplantae; phylum Streptophyta; class Magnoliopsida; order Alismatales; family Hydrocharitaceae; genus Ottelia; species Ottelia alismoides. The sequence goes on from JAZKJV010003314.1 coordinate 340,910, forward strand.
GGATCCCCCACAAGAAGCGTTTACTAGCCCCTACAGCTTCGGTGTCAACCCACAAAAGAAACTCTATACTAGATTGGGCTTGGAAATATCATGATGTGGACACCGGTCAATGAGCTTGCAGAATCGATCCCAAGCCTCATGGAATTTCTCATTGGGGATCATGGAGAAGTTGTTGCTCAAAGCTCGAGATGCATTTGTACGGACGAGTGGATAGTACTTGTTTAAGTACTCGATCCGGAGCTATTCCCACGAAGTGACTTATCTCCCTAAATGTTTCAGCTAGTAGGCTGCTCTATCGACTAGGGAGAATGGAAAAGCCATCATCTTGATTGTGTCTCGTCCATGTATCTGTCATGGACCGTGCTGCAGATCATCTCAAATTCCTGTAGATGGAGATGCTGCTCCTCGGTGGCAAGCCCATGGAACTTGGGCAACAACTGAATCGTCTGAGGGGGAGCTTAAAATCTCCCAGAATCACTGGAAGCTGAATCCAACGATGTGTAAAGTCGCACCAGGGTTGTGCAACTCTCTCATCTACCTGGCAGGTCAAACTAGCTCCTGTGGCTCCTCTGTATGTGGTCTGTCTCCTCCTCTAAACTCTGGTATCTCTCCACCATCGGCTTTATTCGGCTCTCCTCGGTCAGCTCGCATATGTGCCATTTCTCTGTACATATCTGCCATGAATGACCCCTGGTCTCTGATATGTCTTTGCATCATCTCCAGGGAAGCTAACATGGTGTGTTGAGGTTAGCCTAATCTTAAAACATAAGTAGTGGTCTGGGGCTGCCCATCGGTGCGCTCCTCGATGCTGGCCATCTCTTAGGTCTCTGCAAAGGCAAAAGACCCGAACTCAGGTGCCTTCAAATGAATGAATATCTGCTCCAGTCTCTGCTCGGGCACCTCGGAACTGGAAGAAGGGTGATCGGAGGGGGGGGGGGGAACAAGGCGGAATTGAACTGAGGTTCGGAGAGCGAGTCTAGGCTCTACAGAACCAACCTAGATGAATGGGGCAGAGTGCTCAAAAGCGGTGCATCAAAGGGTTACCTAAGGGACCTCTGGCCCATCATCATGATGTAGAGAAAGGCATATGGGATCTAGAAGCAAACAAGATCAGTAATCAAACCCCCAATTCACCTTCAAAATGTAGAGCTGATGACCGTGAAGGTTCGATCTTTTATCTTGTCAAATTTTTAGGTGATAATTCAGTCTAGCAAGGCGATTAAGCAAGCTGGTAGGAACCCGATGCTCTCAAGAGACTGGCCCAATCCTAAAGCTAGATCTTTCCCAGCCAGTACAACTGTCATGCAAAGTAAGAGATGCGTACCTGACTCCAGCACTCTACATGCAGGGTGATCTGCGCATAAATTTAAAGATAGAAATAAATCTATCCTAAATGATGCAAGAAGAAAACGACGTTAGATGAGAAATTTCTAATCTCGAAGAACTGTAGTTAACTGGTCAGAGAGAGAGAGAGGTCGGAGTCCGGTCTCTGATGCCGATCGATGTCCGCCACAACGGATCCTGCACGTGTTGTATACGACCTCTAGCGGCACGTGACCTCTCAAGCAACCAAGTTAACTTTTTATTAATTTATTACATAGGTCCAATTACGAACCATAGGTGCAGGAAAATATTTAGGGATTGGGCCTTACTCAGTTATGTCACATCAAGGAAATTCTTAAATCTAAGGGCCAAATTCTTCGAGAATCAAAGAAAAGAAATGGCGATAAATCAAAACTGACGAAAACCGCGGTGAGGTCCCTCGAGCACGCCGGTGCTTGGTGAAACAAACCCCGATATATGAATGCCAAGTTTCCAAAGTTTCTGAAGTCCTTGTATGATTACAATAATAATAAATATGTTCTAAAAATAAACTAACTACTCTATCTAAGATAACTAAGCCCTACTCCTGCTCCTGCTCCTCCTCGTATGCGGGTTCTCCATCTGAAAGCTGTAGAGTCCTCGGGCGGTCCCTCGCACAGAAAATGAACAGAAATAAGTCAGAAAATAGTTATAACAGATAGAGGATAAAAATGAATAAAAAGAAAGCAAAATAGAAAAAGGAAAACTGAAAATCGACGACTAAGCCATGCTTCCCGGCAACAGTGCCATTCTGATGAGCTCTCGGATGATCGAGGCTAAGTGATGTCAAAGGTTTTTGCGACCTCAACCACCCGAGCCGGACTCAACAAGAAAAATAAGAACACAAATAAAACAATTAAGCACGAAAATCAAGTGTAGCGGTCTCTGCTATTTATTTAACCTGGTACAACAACCAGGGTCGAACACAAGGAGCATGAGCGAAGCCTACGAAGTAGTTGAGAATCAGAAAATAAAAGGCATCATTTTCTGGTTTTTAATTTGCAATTTTTTGAATAAGAAGTCAAATAAAAAGATAAAGGAACTCAAACTTTAATAATTTTTAATAGGACTAAAAATGTGCAAAAATTAGAAATAAAAATATTTTTATATTTTTAAAATATGCAAGTATTTTTGGTGATTTTATGGTATTTTTCGGATTTTTAGATAATTTTCTAAAAATGAAAGAAATGAAATCAGGGCAACCAATGAACAACTAGGACAAAAATACAAGTTAAAAATACTTAAAATGTCTCATTGTCTTGGATTCTAATTTTATACCAAAGGAAATAAAATTAGCTACCTACAGAAACTGAAATTTCATTTCTTTTAATTTTATAGAATTTTTAAGAATTTTTTATAAGATTTTTGGTCTTTTGTGATTTTTTAGGGTTTTTAAAAGATAATGGAACAAAAATGGTACTGAAGTGAAAATAAACTAAAACAAACAAAAAGGAATTATTATGGAATTTTGGGGGTATTTTTATATTTTTTTGGTATTTTATAAAATAGACAGACTTGTTTTTAGGGGTTTTCAATTTTTAGAAAATATCAAATAAAATCAAACCAAGTCACAAAAATTACCAAAAATATTACACATTAGTAGGAGCTAATGGTAATTTTTGGAGAATTATTAGTAGATTCAATAATTATTTGATCAATAAAACACACAAGCTTTAGGGACTTATCTATTATTATCCTAAAGTTTCCAGACTAAACAATAACACATACAAAAAGCCCAGGGTCATCAATGCAAAAAGCCCCCGAAATTAATGCACTTGCTCAAATCACCACGCATAGGGGCATAAGCGCAAATATAGAAAAGATTTCATTCAAATCAAAACCTTTAGAAAGTCCAGGATGAGATATGCAAAAACACCACAAAAAGCATGTGGTCGTGCACGTGTATTCGGACTGGGAGGAATAAAGTGCAAATACTGGAAACATCAGGGTCTAACATGCAAAAAGTTTGAACTACAACTTTTATTAATAGACTAGAAAATAAAGCATGCAAACTGTAGGGGAAATAATGCAATATACCCTCGGCAGGCGCATGCGGTGCGCGTGAGGGGGACGCATAGCGATCACTGGAGGCACGTGGACGTGCGGCTGAGATCCTCTGCAGTATCAGATCTGACGCCCCAGAGAATGTCGGGGACGAGTGGCGCAGATGCGTCAGGCGTCAGATCCAACAGCTCAAAGGCTGCGATAGTCAACAACTGAGATGTGATCTGGTGGACAGAGGTCGATTAGACGGTGTAGAGGAAGTTTGGAAGAATAGGGACAGGGGAGCTTCACTAGAGCCTCAGAGAGGATCCACAGCTTCGATGATCGGCAGAAGGGCTCGGCAAGGTCATGGAAGTGACCCGCGTTTTATGGTAGGGTCCGATGGAGGAGCTAATGGCCGGATGTGCGTGACGGTGAAGGTGGATCTGGAGCTGCTCCGGCGAACCCTCTGGAGGATGGAATTGGAGTCCCAGCGCGCACAAACACTTGCGAAGGAAAGCTTGACTCTGTGCGAAGCTCCGGTCGTGGGTTATTCGAACGAAAATGGAAAGAAGCGACGTGGGGTGAGGTTCGATCTCCGACGAATATGAGGGAGGAGATCTGGTCCTTAATCTCGACCTAAGGGACGAGCCTAAGGGTGATCAGGCTGCGGTTCAAGGTGGAGCGTGCATCGGGGGTTTGATCGGAGCGGATGCATGTGGATATCGGGGCTCCGACCAGCTGATCGAAGAAGATGAATGTGCAACGGCGGTGAATGAAATGACTGGATCAAATAGGGAAATGTATGGGGAATAAATGGTACCTGGAGGAGGGAATACGATCCTAAGCTCCAGGCGGAGTTGGTCAGCGAGGTATTGGCCTCAACCAAGCTGTGGAAGGCCTGAAGGCTGAATGCGGTGGCGGTCATTGGCCACGTAGCTGAGCAACGTAGCTTCTCCTCCAAACTTTGATCCGAAGGGACCCTCTGGAAGCTGTCACTCAATCGGAGGTGGCTAGGGCTGAAGGGAGGTGCGAGGCACGAGCAACTGCTCTTGGTAGGCGGAGGAGATGATTTAAAGGGTTCCCAGGAGGCTGGAAGATTTGGGCGAGGGCACGCAACCCTGGGAAGATCCGTGCCTTCCTAGGGATCTGCAAAAGTCTTGGATCCAAGGAGAGGCCACGGGCAAAGAATCGGGGTGAGGGGATGTGTGACCCGACTAGAAGAATTAGGAGAAATCGGTCCGACGAAGATGATCGGGTCGGGTCAAGCCTAGAAGAGGACGTGGACCCGGGTCAACAAAGTGATGCAGACCAATTAGATAATTTGAATATACAAAATACTTATAAATTCAATAAAAAATAATAAATGATTTTAAATCAAAAAGTATATAAATGAAAAATATTTGTTATTTTTCAAACTATTTTTCTGTAATTTATATTTATTTTTATGCAGTATAATGTATTATATACAAGTATAATATAACTATGTATTTTGTATAATTATTTTTATTTTGTTATTTTTACATAAATATCCCACTTTTTATATTTTATTTATGTATAACATAATTTTTGGAGTATAAAATAATTTTTATTTTATTTTTATTATTTATTTACAAGTATACAATAAATAGAGAGTGAAGCATATATACATGTTTTTTGTACAAGTGAGAGAAACTTTTATTTTAATTTTTATTTATTTTATTGATTTTTGTTTTATTTTTGGTATTATATACAAGTTGGTAAAAAGATCATTTTATTTTTATTTTGTTAAAAATAATTATTTAATGATATGTACAATATAGAGTAGGCCCTGTATCTCTCTACTTGTTATATTTAGCGACCAGGCCAATGCTTGACCTTCTCTTGGGTTCGGGTCACTCTGTATTTATTATAAATACCCCCTCCTTTTTCTTTTCCTTTATTCTTTTATTTTTGCACAAATACATGCTAAATATATATATTTAACACATGCATGCTAAATGCTAACTTATTGTATTTACATCTATTTACATGATGCTCTGCCAAGATAAATAGCTAAAATAAAAGAATAAAGAATGAGAATCAGGGATTCATCAGGCAGCTCCAGAAAGCACCACGTGGCCGCTCCAGAAAATTCAAAAATTAAGAAAATAAAGAAAAATAAAAAAGAAATAATAAGAGGCATAATTAGGAAAAAGTCAAGATATGAAATTTATAGATCTCAATGAGATCTACAAGTTTCAGGTTTGTCAAAAAGTCAAAAGAAGTCATTCACACATTGATGAATTTTTGGCAGTATTTTAAATGGGTAAAAACACTGCTTTTTGTGGTTTTGAGTTTTTTGTATTTTTAATTTCTTTTAAAAGCCAAAATAAATATATACAATAATTAACATGTTTTTAGGGTTTTAATAAAATAAGAAAGTAAAGAAATAGTTACTGATTAAATACAATAATTAGAGTTAGATTTTGGCGTTATTCATAGGTTAATTATACACGGAATATATACAACATAATCAAGGTTAATATTAATGAATTATTAGAGGTTTTTTTTGAATTGCATAAGCTTGAGGATTAATATGTAGATTTTAGCACGATGAATATAAGATTCATCATACCCCTATATTTAACTATGCTCGTCCTAGAGCATCTAAAGAATGAAGGAGTCGGATTAATTCCTGACAATGCATGTGAAATTTCAAGGCTCAATTTGTCAAAGGCCCACAATTTAAGTGGTCATATAATTCTGGGCTCAGCCATGCTCTAGCTAAAAGGAATCCAACTTCTCTAACTATGAGACTCTCTATTGTACATAAAATATAAGGATATGAAGTTTAGTGCATTGCGATCATGAGAGTCAAGTCGAGACATCACTCAAAGTTCCAGTCCAGGAGGCTCTCCTCTAGACCTAATCCTCAACACTAGGGAATAAGTTGTTTCTTACTTCAGTCAACTGTCTCATTAGTTTGTCAGACTTAAACGTGCAGATGGATTGTCAGAAGATGGAGGGAATAGGATTGTATCTATTTTTCTCTTCCTCACATTGGAAAAAGGGGCCTCTCGAGTGCCTTATTACTCTACACATGTATATTTTTGTTTTTTGATCAATGTGTCCGTCAAGAGAATTTTGAGTCGTCTGCACTTGTTTTTCTGAGAGTACACCGGGATGTGTCTCTTTTTAGTACCTAAGATACCTTCGACACCCAGACTTGTATCACTATACGATGCATATAACTTTTTTGGTACAAGACCAACTCCTTGGTCCTAATAGTATTTGGTCCAAGTGGACACTTTGAAATTGTTGGGAGCGCTCGCCTTTGGGTGGAAGCCCTTTTGAAATTAACTTTGTAATAATAGAGATTTTTCTTTATATGAGAGAACTTCTCTTGAATTTTCAATTCATTTATTTGGCTTGCTCCATTGCTTTTACCAAAAGTTGGTGCACACGATCAACAATTATTTAGTTTCATCACACACTGGCACAAAGGTAAATATCAAGAGATAGCATGCGAACTTTTTCACATACTGTCTAGGGTTTTGCTAACACTTAGGTTTCTTGAAGCCTTCATTAACTTTATCCCATCCTCTAGCATAATTAAATCAGGTCTAAACTCAAATCTCCGGTCCTAGTTCCTCAAGTGATAACTAAACTCATATCATCAATCATGCAGTTGTGAAAGTGATGTGCTGATCATATTCTTTAGAAGGCAGAGATGAATAGTGCAATATAGCTCTCAAATATTTCAAACTAAGGAAGTGTGGATTATTAAGTTAAAAACCTTAATGACTAAATCTGGCAAACTTGGACTCTCAAGATCTCATAAATCCAGTGTCTTCAAATCCTTAAGCTTGAGTGATAGTGAATGTGTCAAGATTATACCAACTTCTTGGTTAGTGAATTTTGTGATTTTTTGAAAAAAGAAAATAGGCTTCCGCTCGCTCGGCCTCATTTCTCTCTGGCCGGGCACTTTTCTTGACGAACACTACCTCTGGATATCTCATGCACCTTTGGTGACTCTTATGTCCCTACTCCTCTTCCTACCGAATTGCAGGATTAGCCTGGAAAGCCAGTGATTTTAGTGCTATATATTCGGGCCCATAATAGGAGGAGTCAGAGTGCGTCACGTCAGGGATGAGATGCGGAGGATGGAGGCAGGGAAATATGAGATTTCATGCATGATAAGCATATGAGATAAAGGAAGAGCACAAGAGCCATATATATAGCTCGGAGAAAGAAAGTATAAGAGATTCAGAAAAATGTTATGTCAAATTATTGAGTAGTAGAACTTCCCCCCATTTATCCCTTTCTTCCAGTGGTTAGGACATCGTCTTTTCATGTCGAAGACATGGGTTCGATTCCCATCATTTGCAAATTTTTATGAATTTTAATTTTTCATATTTTTTAATTCTTTAGAGAGATACTGACTGTCCCATGGTCATATAAATAGTTGCATCGACTTCCTTCTAGTATGGTATAAGCACAGACCGTTAGAAGTCTACCCGTGTTACTTGAGGAAGGAGCCATAAACAATGTCCTCTAAACCACCCACTCTACTAAGGGAGACCAAAGTTCCCTCACTGAAGAGTAGCTACTCATTTTTAAGCCTAGTAGTCGGAGTCTCTACCATTTTTTTTTAAATTTTTCATATTTTATGGAGTTTTGAAAAAGGTTAATTTATTGATAAAAAGTTAATCCCTTAATTTTAGAAAAATTTTACAAGATTTTTTACAAACATCAATTCCTAGCTCAAAAAGTTTTCAAAAATTTTAAAACACGAGCTATGGATATAGTATATATACAGTAATATATGGTATACCCCCATATACTTAACTTTTGCTATGTCCTCATAGAACAAGTGATATGAAGCCACAACTCTGGTTAAATACAAGGTGATATAGTCTAGTCCCCCCTATACTTAGGCTGAAAATAGCCTAAGTATTGGATCTAAATTTTGGATTGAGGGACCCATGGCTGTAAGGGTTAGAGGAGAGGGGAGTGTGAATTTTTACAGATGAAGATGTGGGAGGGGTGGGTGTATACATTGTGATGGATGTACGGGGGGTGAGGGAAGTGTGTATGTGAATATACAAAGATGGTGAGGGTGGGTGGTGGATATACATATATGGATGCATGCATGTGGGTGTGTGTGGGGGGGAGGGGGTAGATCATTTAGCGATCTACTTTTTTTACACACACGAGCCCTCGAACGAGGATTGCTACAAATGCGCATGATACCTTTTTTACAACAAAATGCATGAATCAGATGTTGACAACTCTTTCTTGAATTTTTCTTATTTTCTTTTGTAGCTCTTCATAGTGGGAGCTCCCAACTCCATGATTCTATGTAGATCAAGCGTCCTCGATCTCCAAGGGCCCTGCCACAAAATAAATTGTCAGAGAGAATATCAAGAAAATTATCAACAAATGTTGCAAAAATAACACGATGAAAAGACCTAAAATTTTTGAAAATATTCACATCAATAATACAATGAAATTCAGTAAATAAATAAAGATGGCTCGTGTCCCCGTCAACGATGCCATTTGATGAACCGCAAATTTGCCTCTTTAATAATGTCATATTATAGTAGTATAGCATGCAAATTTATATCAGCAAAAACCACACTTTCGAATATGTGGAGGTTAATTTAATTGGCAAGTATATCAAGGTCGAACATAGGGACACGAGCATCTTCGTTGATTTATCGAAAATTATTATTTAATTCAAGAGTGATTATTTTCACAGGCCTAGGTATTCATGTAGATATGATATGCAATGCAGAAAAAACAATGCAAAGACAAGTAATGCATGCAATTATATTTAGTTTTTAGATGCAATTAAAAAGAGATGTAATGTAGGTACAATGTTAATGGAATGCAAATAAATGCATGCAAGACAAAAACATACAAATATACCCTAAATTAATCACATCAATGAATAATAGATTATGGGTTAATTTTAGAGTCAAATCGATCATTAAAGATGATTAATGGCATTTAAATAAAAGAGCATGAGATACTATAGATCATCAACAACTAGCTCCATTAATTAAGTGTCAATTCAAGTAATTAAACATGCCATTAGAAAGACAATGAAACAAGCATCAAAATAAAACTGAAATCATTCAATTTGGACTTAAAATGCTCAAGATATGCTAAAAACAATGCATGGGCAAAAATGTAAGAAAAGTGCACAAAAATAAAGATAAATATTACAAATAGGCCCCTAGAGGGACCTATTTGCAAATAACAAAACCTGAAGGGATCCCTGTATAAATATTCCCTTGTATGCATGGATCTCTTTGCAAAAAATAAAACCCGGATGGACCTTTATATAATTTGTCTAGGCGCACACGTGATGCGTGCACACCTAGACTTAGGTGTAAATCCTGAAAAGCCCATTGTGGTTTCCGCAAAAACCCCCGCCCTCACGCGCAAGGCACGTACGCGGGGCGAGGTTCGGGAGGCGGCGAGGCTTGGGACACGTGGATGTATCCGTTGCTTCGGGAGGTGGCAGGGTCAATCCGAGCTTATAGGGTAGGTATGAGGCTCGGACCTTCATCAGGGCCATCCAATCTAGATGATCGGATGGTGGCTGCTCGTCATGCTACGCCCCTCACCAGCAGAAGGGGTTGTGCTCCAGTGGAGGTCCAGGAGCTTCGACAGCCGCCAGATGGTGCTCTAAAGGTTGTGCGACCTACATACGAGGCTAGCAAAGACGACAAAGGTGATGTGGACCCTCGATGATGGTTGAAAGTTGCAGTCGGTGAAGCGTCACCAGGGACGAGGTCCGAGATCGGAGTAAAAGCTCGAAGTCCGTCCATTCAAGGTACCTGTAGGAGTTAGTATAGTTGAAGCGTACAGGTTCGAAGTGGGGTGGAGTGAGGTCCTATAGGGGCGAGGGGATGGAGAACCGTAGCACCTTCCCCGGCGAGGCGAAGAAGAAGATGGGGTGGAGTGAACAGGTTGTGGAGAAGGGGGAACAATGATCGGAGTGTTTTTGGTGATCGGCCAGGGTGAGGGTGAGCACCTGGAAAATGAGGAGCAAAGTCAAAGAAAATTGAGGGAAAGGAGGATACCTGATCAGAGAAGGACATTGGCAGAGTAGGGGCTTGGGTTGAGCATCCGGAGATGCTCAGATCTTCACACGATGAGGCCAACCGGTCCTCGGTGCTCGGAGACACTTGGGGAGACGACTACATGGCCGTAGGGGTCGTGGATCACACCTGGGACTTGCAGCCATCATTGCCTTAACATGCCACCCTCTACTATCACTAGAGGGCGGAGGAATCTTGGTCGCAACCCTGCGAGTGGAGGATGAGGTTGACGTGCGACGACGGAGGTGGTTTTATAGGGAGGAGGTGTGCGGTTTCAGGTGATGATGGCGAGGCTTTTGAATGGTTGCCTGAGGAAGTGGGAGCAACGACGACGGTCATTGATGGGTTGTCTTGGGTAACAGAGTCAGTGTTTCATGGAGGGAGCATTAAATTGAGGATAGAGAGGGTGAGGCGACAACCAAAAATGGAAGGGGTCGAGAATGTTGTGAGGTAAAACAGTTGGGAGAGGGGAAGATGTTACCGGTGGAAGATAAAGCCAGGACCGTTGGATCATGTGATCCAACGGTCCAGATGAGGGCTCAAATCTAATCGATCATATTAGAATTAACAGTGAGGGTAGAGGCGATTACGAACGATTGTGATGAAGTGCACGCTTCATCCAAGGGTTGCGAGAGAAGGGGAGGCGTGGAGATCAGAGAGAAGTAGGAACAATGGTGATCCTACGGTGGAGGAGCAGGCGGGTGTGGGTGGTTGGGATCATTTCTCAGGGGAGATCAGACGGCTTGGAGGAGAAGGTGGATAGACGGCTGTGATTGAGGTGGGGACAAGATGGATCAAACATCGAGATGGGAGACCAAGTGGCAGATGAGGAAGCAGCCAGATGGCAATTCCAGAGAGCACCACGTGGCTGCCCAAGAAAATTCAAAAATTAAGAAAACAAAGAAAACCAAAAAGAATTAATTAGAGGTATAATTAAGAAAAAGTCAAAATAGGAAATTTGTAGATCTCGATGAGACCTACAAGTTTCATATTGGTCAAAAAGTCAAAAGAAGTCATTTCCATAAAATGAATTTTTGGGAGTATTTTTAATGGGTAAAAACACAGATTTTGTGGTTTTGAGATTTTTTGTATTTTTAATTTCTTTTAAAAGCCAAAATAAATATGTACAATAATTAACCTAAATTTTAGATGTTTTTAATAAAATAAGAAAGTAGAGAAAATGTTAGCAATTAAATACAATAACTAGAGTTAGTTTTTGGTGTTATTCATAAGTTAATTATACATAGAATATATACAACATAATCAATGTTAATATTAATGAATTATTAGTGGTTTTTATTGGATTGCATAAGCTTGAGGACTAATATGCATATTTTAGCATGATGAATCTAAGATTCATCATACCCCTGTATTTAACTATGCTCGTCCTCGAGCATCTAAAGAATGAACGAGTCAGATTAATTCCTAACAATGCAAGTGAAATTTGAAGGCTCAATTCGTCGACGATCCTCAATTTAAGTGATCTTGTAATTCTGGGCTCAACCATGCTCTAGTCAAAAGGAATCGAACTTCTCTAATTATCAGACTCTCTATTGTACATAAAATATAAGGATGTGAAGTTTAGTGTACTGCGATCGTGAGAGTCGAGTCGAGACATCACCCAAAGTTCCTGTCCAGGAGACTCTCCTCTAGACCTAATCCTCAACACTTGGAAATAAGTCATTTCTTGCTTCAGTAAACCATCTCATTAGTTTGTCAGACTTAAACGTGTATATGGATGGCCAGATGATTTAGGGCATAGGATTGTGTCTATTTTTCTCTCCCTCACATTGGAATAAGGGGCCTTTTGAGTGCCTTATTACTCAACACAAGTATATTTTTGTTTGTTGGTCAATGTGTCTGTCAAGATAATTTGGATTCGTCTGCACTTGTTTATCTGGGAATATACAGGGATGTGTCTCTTTTGAGTATCTAAGACACCTTCGACATCCAGACTTGTATCACTATATGATGCAGAGCCCTCTTTTGTGCAAGCCCAACTCCTTGGTCCTAATAGCGTTTGGTCTAAGTGGAAACTTTGAAATGGTTGGGAGCGCTCGCCATCGGGTGGAAGCTCTTTTGATGACTTTATTATGATAGAGCTTTTTCTTGGTATGAGAGAACTTTTCTCGAATTGTCATTTCATTTATTTGGCTAGCTCCGCTACTTTTACCAATAGTTGGCGCACATTGGCTGATGAATATGTGATCCATCACTCTTAAAGTTGAAAATAGAGCTTTGTTCCTGAGTAATTAGATGCATATTTCCACTTATATTGCACAATTAGCATTCGTGCATACATTGATAATATTTGCATCTTAGCATCTACATCTGCATTAAATAAGAAGCCCAAATCTCTTGTAAAATTCATCATATTTGTATGTATTTTATACTCACTCCAAAACCATTAAAACTAACTCTTATTGTATATATTACTGACTAATAATACAAGGAAAATACCAAAAGTTCCTAACTTGAATAATTACCCAATAAAATCCCAAACCCAGTTGGAGATCTTAGACATTAGAATGCACATATCTCTCTCATACAACCTCCGATCTAGGTCTACTACCTTTTAAATCAATACACATCCAGAGACCTTTAAAATGAGACCAATTTGATTTAAATCGGAGCTCATATGCAAAACTTGGGTTTTGGGACCCCATTGTACACTATATGTATGTATATTTGTACCCTTGTATTTTAGTACTTTATTTGTCTCATTCCTATTTTGGTCAACATGAAACTTGTAGATCTCATCAAAATCTACAACTTCCGTGTTTTGAGTTTTTCCAAATTCGGCCATCTTCTCTCCCTTATCTCACATTTTCTTTCAGCCATCCAGATCAGGCCACGTGGCGCCCTCTGATTGCACCACGTGGCCCGCTCCTTCACACGCCACATGCCTGCACTTCCCACCGTTAGATAACCTCAATCATCTTCAGATCAGGGCCGTTCTTTCCCGTAATAAATTCCCACCCTTCGATCAAGATCTGGAGTCCATCTCAACCGTACGCCTTCGACTATACCTAATCATGCCACGTGGTGACATTTGTGCCCCTCGATCAAACCATGCACCTCATATCTTAACCATTCAATAGCACTTTGATCACCACCATGCGATCCACTCAGATCCTTCATCACAGCCGTTTGTCCCCACCGTTCACTTAGCCCACCACGTGGCGCCATCCTCTCCCCTGATCGCGTTTCCCTAGATTTTATCCTGGCCACAGTTGAGCGCCTTCATCTCATCCGTTAGATCTGGATGATCCAACAGCGGAGGAACTCGTCTCCTACCTCCCGCCACATCCTCGCGCACGTTGCCCACTTCGCCTACTCGTCGCCCCCTTCCTATTTTCTCTATCACTACATCCACCATCTCCACCCTCTAGCACCTCCACTTCGCAGCCCATACCTCCCTTATCCTCGCCAGCTACCATGATCTCCATAAAGCCCGTCCTTGTCGCTCCACGACCCCCACGAAACCCCGTCTTCCATCACTGCCACATTATACCACGCCTTCGGCCAACGTTCACCCTATCCGCCATAGAAGGAGGCACCCCCGAGCACCACTCTCGTCATCAGTGACAGCGATTGGGCAAGACATCGAGCGACGACGGCCAATTACCTCTGGTGAGATCCGCGGTACACCCCCGTCGTGTAGCAGCACTTCCAGCGAGATGCTCGAGCTCGAGACGCTACCATCCCTTGAGCGAAGACCTAGAAGCTCTCCTCCGAGCTTCTGACCCCAGGTAGACTCCTTCATCCTTCTCCGATCGTCCATCTTCTTTTCTCGCGTTCTTCTCCGAATTAATTCCGCTTCGCCTCACATCTTTACGTTTGCCTGACCATCCCTTGAGCTCCGCCTTGGAGCTCCCATCTTCGCGCGCCGCTCCATTCTCTTTGATAACACGTCCCACTTCACTTCGATCACAGCTCCGCTGGTCACGACGGTATACCACCTCCGATCGTCACCACTTCAGCCTTCAGGCCTCACCGCACTCGCGCTCCTCCCACGAACACGATACACTTGCTCTTTAGTACAGACTAACCCTGCCGGTGCACCTATCTTTATTGGCCAGAATCTCCACCGGAGTTGCATCGAGCTTCGTCGCCATCAGCTTCCAAACCGCTCTCGTTCCATCTAAGACCTCTGGATGCTCCTCCACATCTCCACGATCAATCCTAGCCCTCCAGGAGTCTTCAGTGACCTTCATCGAGCACGGGGAGGAGCAGCGGAGCTAGACCCTCATCGCTGGTGCCCCGCCAAGTCCGCCGTAGGAAGCGACGGACTGTAGGAGAAGAAGCACATCTACCATTGGATCTTCCTGATCCGATGGTCCTTGTCTCTCCACGTCGCCCCAAGGCCGCAACCGTTGGATCATCCAGATCTAACGGACCCTGTCGCACCACGTAGCAGCTGCCCCAAGCTTAAGTCTCTGTTGGATCCATCTTGATCCAACAACCAATAGTCAGCCACGTCGACTTCATCCTCTATCTTTAGATCCATCTCGATTTAACGATCCTCAGATGCGCTAAGTATCTAGAATCAGCAGCCGTCGGATCATCTTGATCTGACGGTCCATCTCTCATCACGTGGAGACTCCAAGCCTCTTCCTTGACCCTAGTCTCGGAGCAACCGAAGCAGACCTGAGGCTGATCCGAGCCTCTTCCCGAGACTCGATCGTTGTCCGAGCCTAGCCATGCACGTGCTTCCCACGTGAGGGCTGTGTATTTTGCACAGAGGCCCTTGAAGGTTTTGGAAATTACAAATTGGTCCCTACCAGGTGTGTCACATGAGGAGCGTGTGTATTCTTGGGAATTTTGCATCCACACCCTCCGCATGATAGGTAATTGCATTTATGTCCCTGTCGCAAGTTTTAATTAACTTTTATTTTCTATATTAAAATTGCATCGTGTGTATTCATTACATTTGCACACAATTCGAGGCCTGAATAAATCAAACATTGATTTTCTTAATTGATTTTTAATACGTCCAATTCATATAGAATTTTAGGTTTATTAATTTTCCTGGATTCATCACAATTAGATCCATCTAGGATAATTTTTTATTTGGGAATATTGTGTCTTGGTATTTATTAAAATTAATTTTGTAAAAATCATCCTGCGTTCATCTTTAATTCATAATAAATTCATTTAGAGTCAAAAAATTCCAAAAAATGTAAACATTTAGGTTCATAGCATTCCATCAACTGACCAAGTTTCATAATTTTTGGACTTCATTTGATTATATTTCTGATTTAACTTGTAAAATTAGCCTGACATTGCATTATTTCTTTCCTTAATTGCATAAAAATTGATAAAAAAGACGAAAAATATTCTTATGAAAATCTGACCTCTAAATTCACTAAATATTCAACTAAGGAGACAACTGCCTTCCTGAGTTCAACCTCGGGCTTGCCCAAGTAAAATAAATCTGCCGCTCGTATTTAATTGAATATTAATTGAAGTGGTATTTTTGACGAAGCCTTGACTATCCGACTGCAATGAACTTAACACTTAGTCTGGTCATTAATTTGATTGAATTAACAAGGGTAGACGAGGCGACATCAAAATGGCGTCATTACCGAGGAGGTACGGCTTAGGTTAATTTTTAGGAAATTTTGAATGTTTGATTTTCCATCCCCGAGTAGTCTGATTCCCGGCTTTTCTTGTTAATATTTCTCTGCCGCTTATTTTTGTGTCGTCCTTTATCTGACCTAAACTTATTTTCATGTGAGGAAAACGAGGAGTCGAAGGCGCTTCGAGGAGCTTGTATTTAAATATTTTGAGTGATTGTGAGGACTTGTAATTGTTGTCATTTTTATTTTTGCATTTTTCCAGTGGTTCTCGTTTGAGTTCTTGCGCGTGTAAAGATAGTGGAAACGTGTCCCCATGTGTTGTGTGGATTGCTTTTTCATAGATTAGACTTTCACTTGCAGCTCTTAGAGCTACTTTAGGACTTGCTTGTGCTTGTAAAATTCTAGGACCACACTTCACATATAAAAGTTGTACTTAGACCGCAGATATAGCAAAATTTTATATGTGCTTCACTCGCTAATACTGCCTATCTAGGAGCGGATTTTATCGTCTGCATTTGCATGTAGTGTAAAGTTTTCAATTCTATTCTGCATCATGCATAAAAGCGAAGGGATCACTGTAAGTCTTCTTTACTTTGCATACCATCATTGTTTTATCGTGCATCAGCTTTTCTCTACTCCTTTCTCTTGGTTTTTCAAACTTAGGAAAAAAGAAAATTGGGATTGGACGATAGGTGTGCTTTGTGGTTGGACTAAATCAGTGATAACCTAACTTAAAATCGGGACTGCTTAACAAAATTGACCAAAAAAACCAATTAAATCGGAAATTCTTCTTGCGGGAAATTAACCCCAACCTTGTTTTCAGGCTGAGTGAGGGTACTAGAGTGTGTGAGCACCCTGAAGCAGAGCCAAAAATCCCCGCCTTCCATATCGTGTACCCCAATCCGAGAAAATATCACCGGCTGGGATTTGGGTTCAACTGACCAGCGCCAAGTAGCCTCCGCCTACTCCGGTAGGTAGATAGGGGCGAAATTGCGGTGCACCGCGACAAGTTGCTAGTAGCCTCTACCTGCTCCGACGGGTAGATAGGGGCAAAGTTACAACCTTGTCAGCCTCCGCCTACTCTATAGGTAGATAGGGGCAGGTCCTTGAACTTTCGGCTGGGGATAGGAGCGGAGAAAGGAACGACGTTGGTATCTAAGGCGACAGGTTAAACATGGGAGACGCATCCAGCTTGTAGCTAACTCCTCTCTAGGCCGCGTAACCTTTGCTACTTGTCTGATTAATTCACACTTAAAATCAACCAGATTAATTAAACTCGGTTTCGAGTCCTTCACCGTGTTGAGTGTGAAAACATGGTTTGGATTCAATTACTTGCTTCAGGTAGGAGTAAAATCCTATCTCACACTTAGAACTCATGAATCTTCTTCTCGCCAACTAAGATGACTGACTGGGGGATATCTACTCCCGATTCGCCAATTTTCTTTGAGCCCTGATGAAGCTCATCTTCATCGGCCAAGCGCAACTTGGGCCAACCCGAGCTCATGACCCTCTTGAGTTCGAGATTCCTCAACTTCAGGGTGGTTACTCTCAAACCAACCCTTTTCTCTCCTCTGATCTCACCGAGGAAGACCATCGCCTCGGTAAGAATCCCATCCTTGATATGTCCTCTAACCAAGCCCATCTTCTGACCCCAAGAAAAGAGGACAAGATGTCGAAGAAACATCCAGACAATGAGGAACCCAGAGATGACCCTCTGCACCAAATCCTGGCCCGGCTAGCTAGAGCCGAGCAGCTAAATGCAGATCTGATGGCAAGAATGGGACAGGTGATTGAGGCTGGAGGAATTGATTGACCCATGGTAGACATCTATAATCCTGCAGAAAATGAAATACATAGCTGGCTAGTACCTGAGGTCCCCCCTGAAGCGTTCGAGCTGAAGCCCCACTTACTAAGCCTACTGCCGAAGTTCAATGGAAACACCAATAAAGAACCATATGCCTTCCTTAGAGACTTCGAGTTGTTTTGCAACAACCTTAGTCACCCTAGGGTTGGGCAAGATTACATCAGGCTGAAGGCCACCACGTTTGCCTTAGGAGATAAGGTCGCACATTGGTTGAAAAATCTCGGGGTGCGATGTACAACCTGGATGTAGTTCAAGGATCTGTTCTTGAAGAAGTTCTACCCACTCAGTAGAACTAACCAGATGGGAACCAAGATCGCTAGTTTCTCCCAGGGACCCAATGAACCATTCCATGAAGCCTGGGACAGATTTAATGATTTAACACAGAAATGCCTGTGCCACAGCATTAAAAAAGCGATCTTAGTCAAGACCTTGTTCCGTGGCATGACCCCGGAGATGCAGGGGTTAGTGAGTGCATGTGAAGGAAGTTATCTGAACAAGAATGAAGACGTAGTATGGAAGTTCCTGGAGTAGATGAAAGAAACAGGCAGATCTGACGGACGACCTAATCCCCAGCATGGGGATAATAGCTGACAAATTAACCATGGTCGAGCAGATTCACAAGAGGGTCACTAACCTTGAGGCACTCTCGCGATGCCCAAAACAAGTGGAGGAACTGACTGAGAAGGTAGCCAAGATTCGGCTACCTGCCCCTTCTACACCACATGTACCTGTACACAGAGTTCATCTTGTATAGGAATAGGCATCGGGGCCTCAGCGTAGTTGGGAGAGGAGCAGACATACACTCAGCAGGACCATCATGCACCCCCACAAGTGGAGACAGGATACGAGGAGCCTCCACAGGTGTTCGAGATCAATAGGCTGTGGTACAACCATGACCCCGTCGGCAGACAGTTGGGGATAGAGAATCATCAGCCACACCGACCTTCCCTAGCTTACCAGGAAAACAACTCCGTCCCTGCACCGCGCTTCATACATTCCCGACCCGAACAAGGGTACCACCCTCAGCAGCACCAGCAGGAGCGCACGTTCCACTCGAGCCAGCGGGCCCTTCACCACTTTCCCATCAGCAGCAGTACTGGCATGGCCAGGAAGGCCAATACAAGAATTCATCCTCGAGTCAGCATCAGCAAGCCCATCCCACTAGTGACTTGGAGTCCCTCACCTTGGCGTTCCAAACCCTGACTAATAGGGTCCAACAAATTCAGAATGACTACCTAGATATGAGAACTGATTTGAACTGTGTCTCCCGTACCCAGGACCAGCAGATGGCGTCAAAGATCCTTATTTCTCGCCCAGGTTCAGGCCAACCCAAATAGCTTGAATCAAGGCCAGAATCGACCACGAGATCAGGTATACTATTCAGATAACTCTTTATCTGAACATGAGATCCTTTCGTACGATAATATCAATCATATGTCCCTCAGGAGCGGAAGGATCGTGATCATACCTGATCGGACATAAGCATCGAAGGAAGACGCCGCCAAGTCTCTACTTAAGGAGAACTTCGAGGCAGAGGAGCAGCACCACCACCACCACCATCGACAGAAGAAGAGGACTTCTAAGTCCTCCAATAAGCAAGAGAACCGCACCAGTAGTGAGTCCAGCGAGACCGATGAAGGGCCCGCACCTCCATCTGAGGAGGATGTCCCAGCAGTCGCGGAAGATGCATCACCAATTTTGCAGTAGAAATATCCTTTTAGTCGGAGTCGGAGTCAGAGTTCGAGTCATGTACAGAACTTAGTTCCTATTTTCAATGAAAATCTTTTAGTTTCAGAATATAAGTTAGCATCAATAATCCCTCTCCCCCGAGCTCTTAAGGGAGGAAAGAAAAAAATCGAAAAATACAAAAAGATGACCCTAAGATGGCAAAGTTTTGCAATAGATACATCAAGGTCACAATCCCTTTCAAAAAGTATGTGGATATGACACATGCATTCCAGAAATATCTTAAGGTGTGATGCACACCTACTAGGGCCAGCAGGAAGACCAAAAGCCATATTGAGAAACATGTTCTGTCAGTAGCCACTACTTGCGTAATAAAGAATGCATTTCCGAGGAAACGAAGAGACATGGGTGCACATTATGTGGTAAGTCATGTCGATGACACTGTGTTTGCACACACTCTCCTTAACAACGGATCCTTAATTAACTTGATGCCTACAACCCTCTATGAGCAGCTTAATCTCGGACCTCTTAGGAAATCCAGGGCCTTACTACAGTTTGCAGACAAATCAACCAAGAGGTCCCAAGGAGAATTAAGGAACGTTGTCATCAAAGTCGAGGGTCAGGAGTACATGGTGGACTTTACCGTCCTTGATATGGAGACCCCTCGTAATTGGAGAGACTCCCAGATTATATTAGGAAGGCCCTTTCTCAGAACAACAGAGGCCTTGTTTGATTACAAGATTGGGAAAATCTAGTTCCAAACTCTAGGCAGAGACGAGGAACTTGAGATGAAGCAGACTAGATGGCAGAGACCGGATTCAGAATCCAGCATCGAGTACTCTTCATCTGAAGCAGATTGTATTCATGTAGACACTGTTGGGCCATGGAGACAGAACCCAACTAGCACTGATGAGTCCCTCTCCTCCAGAGAAGATCTTGTGCATGAGTTAGTTTACGAGGTCCTTAGAAAAGAGTGCAGCGCGGAATATACATCCCCCTACATCTTTGATGACTTAGAGGCCCAGCTGGGCTTGTCAATCCTTCCCTCTTTAGGACAATCAGAAGATGAGGATAATGAGTCGGACATGGATTTTACCGATTTCTTGGAAACCTTTGACGATCCGACTCCAGAGACGAATGAGTTGGTAGCAGCAATTTTACGGACAGATCCAGCCACTACCAGCACAGAGATAGATTCGATTAAGCCAGACTTCCTTGATGATCACACATTTCCTGAGCTCAAACCTTTACCCACAATGCTTAAGTATGCCTTTCTTGCAGGACAAGAGAAGAAGTATCCGGTCATCGTCAGCTCACGATAGACCGAGGAGCAGGAATCTCACT
The DNA here is from genome assembly GCA_037367405.1 of Ottelia alismoides. Lineage (NCBI taxonomy): Eukaryota > Viridiplantae > Streptophyta > Magnoliopsida > Alismatales > Hydrocharitaceae > Ottelia > Ottelia alismoides. The sequence continues at coordinate 361,804 of JAZKJV010003314.1, forward strand.
TGCTATAGATCTTGGAGAAAAACTACAAGGCGATAGGCTGGAGCATCTTCGATCTCCACGGGAAAAATTCCGCTCTGTGTTCGCACCATATCTACTTGGAGAATGAGGCTAAACCCTCTCGTGAATTCCAATGTCGGTTGAATCCAAATTTACGAGAGGTAGTGAAGAAGGAGATAGAGAATGGTGCAACGCGGGTTTTATTTATCCTGATTCCGACTCCAAATGGGTGGCTCCAATCCATGTTGTCCCGAAAAAGTCGGGTATTCAGACGACCACCAATGAAGACAGAGAGGAGATCGTGACACGAGTACCCACGTCATGGCACGTCTGTGTGGATTACAGACGCTTAATGCAGCGATGAAGAAGGATCATTTCTCCCTACCATTCATTGATCAAGTCTTAGAGAGATTAGCGGGGAAAGAATTCTTCTGCTTTTTAGACGGGTTCTCGGGCTACAATTAAGTAGCCATAGCTCGTGATGACCAGGATAAGACCACGTTTGCATGCCCCTTTGGTACCTATGCTTTCAGGCGCATGCCCTTTGGGTTGTGCAATGCTCCTGGTACTTTTCAAAGGTGCATGATTTTTGTATTCGCCGAAATGGTTGGTTCCTGGAAGTCTTTATGGATGACTTCTCGGTCCACGGCAATTCCTTCTATTCCTGTCTTAGGAATCTGGATCGGGTCCTCAAGCGATGTTGTGAGGTCAATCTAGTGCTCTCCTGGGAGAAAAGTCACTTCATGGTGACGGAGGGCATTGTGTTGGGGTATGTCATCTCCAAAAGATCAATGGAGGTTGACCCTGCCAAGGTGGACATGATCAGACCACTCCAGCCACCAACCAACGTAAAACAGTTGCGGTCTTTCCTCGGGCATGTTGGATTTTATCGAAGATTTATCAAGGAGTTCTCTAAGATTGCCCGACCGTTAACTGAGCTTTTAGGAAAGGACATGGAGTTCATTGTTAATCACAAATGTCTTGAAGCCTTTAAGCAACTACAAGGAATGATCATGGATGCCCCGATCCTACAAGTCCCAGATTGGTCTCTGGCTTCTGAGATCATGAGGGACGCCTCAGACTTTGTTGTTGGGGCTGTATTAGGACAGAGGAGGGATGGCGTCCCGTTCTCCATACACTACGCAAGCAAAGTGCTTGATACTACTCAGCGTAACTATACAGTTATGGAAAAGGAGATTCTTGCGGTAGTGTTTGCCTTGGATAAATTCAGATCTCACTTAATCGGATCCAAGGTAGTTGTGTTTATAGACCATACAACGTTACGAAACTTAATGGAAAAGAAGGACGCGAAGTCGCATCTTCTTTGGTGGATTCTGCTTATCAAGGAGTTTGATTTGGACATTCGTGATAAACCTGGAAAGAAGAACGTAGTAGCTGATCACCTCTCCCATCTCGAGGATCTTAATGCTTCTGATGATACGCCAATTTGAGACTCCTTCCCTGACGAGTCAATTTTTGTTGTCGACTGACTCCCATGGTACGCCAATATCGTGAACTATCTTGTCTCCAAGAAAGTTGCCGAAGATTGGCCCAAGAGCCACATAGACTGACTGAAGTTGGATTCGAGACATTACCATTGGGAGGATCTGATCCTTTTCTTTGAAGGACCGGAGTGTGTCTGGAGACGATGTATTCCTCAGGAGGAATATCAGAGTTCAATTCTTTATGCCACGGTCTGGAGGCAGGAGGACACCATTCCGGGAAGAGGACCGCATGGAAGGTACTTCAGTGTGGCTTATACTGGCCGACTCTGTTTTGCGATGCGATCACCTTTGCGAAGTCGTGCCCAGTATGTCAGCAAATGGGAGGAACCGTTGGTTCCAAGGATGAGATGTTGATGCAGCCTGTCATCATTTATGATGTCTTTGACGCCCGAGGCATCGATTTCATGGGACCATTCCCTGTTAGCCACGGATTCGAATATATTCTTCTGGTGATAGACTATCTGTCAAGGTGGGTGGAGGCTCCCAACCCGAGCCGCAGACAACAGGACTGTCTGTAAATTCATTAGAGTTCACATCATCTCTAGGTTCGGGATCCCCAAAGTGTTGATATCAGATGGGGGTAGCCACTTTGGAACAGAGATGTGAGGAAGCTCTTGAAGGATTACGGCATCGAACACCGTGTCCCTAGTCCTTACCACCCATAGACCAATGGCATGGCTGAGGTGTCGAATAGGGAGGTGAAAACCATATTATAGAAGCTTGTCCTCCCAGATAGGAAGGATCGGTCTCATATCTTGGATCAAGTCCTATGGGCTTGTAGGACATTTTACAAGACACCGTTAGGAACCTCCCCATTCAGGTTGGTATTTGGGAAGCTGTGCCATTTGCCTGCAGAGTTAGTGCATAAATCAGAATGGGCAATCAAAAAGGTCAATTGGAACACACACCTAGGGCAGAAACAAAGAGAAATGGATTTGAACGAGCTTGTGGAAGTCAGAAATCGAGCATACAACAACAGTTTGGTGTACAAGGACAAAGTAAAGCGTTGGCTTGATAGATATATCAGATGAAAGACCTTTGTTCCTGGACAGAAGGTATGGTTGTTCAATGCAAGGCTGAAGGTTTTCCGAGGCAAGTTGAAATCCAAGTGGACAGGCCCATTCATTGTCTGTGATGTGCATGATAGTGGATGTGTTGAGATCTCAGATCTCACATATAACTCACAGACATTCCTAGTCAATGGACAACTGTTGAAGCACTTCATCGAACCCAATGAACAGTTGGTCCATGTTGAGGAGATTGTATTCACGTGCGAGACAGATTCAGCAGATACACATAAAGTCACGCTTGAGACCTTGCAGTAGTGAACTCTCGTCATTAGCAACATCTAGAAAGATTCAGACCACGATCCTTGTATATATATCCACCATTTCTGTAAATTCCTCCCCTCCCTCCCGCAACTCTAATTACTCAACCGAACTTCATACATTTTCATCTACGACTATACTTACAATGACCTGATCATAAGTATAGGGGGGAGAGTCACCTGAGTCCATTCACTGTACATCCTCCATATCACATCGGTCCTCATACCACTCCCGTCCTATACTTAGGTTGACCTGAGCCTAAGTATAGGGGGGACCGATGCCCATCTTGTATGTATTCATCCACTTCCCCTCTCGACCTCGTCCGCCTTGTTTTTGATCTTCTTCTACACTTAGGTTGCCAGAACGTAAGTATAGGGGAGCAGGACGACTTCTATACATTCCTGTCCTTTTGGCTCTCCTACGCTTATCACGAGCAATGTCTTCTTCCTCTCTTTTCATGCTCTGAGGACATAGCACATGCTAAGTATAGGGGGCGTGTATATATTACATATATATTGTACCCATAGCTCGTACTTTCACGTATTTTTGTATAAATTATACACTAATTACGGGGATGGGTAAACATGGAGAATTTTTTTATAAAATACATGTATAGTTATACATTATATAACACTTGTATAAAACTTATAAAACTCTTGTATATTATTGTAACACAGGACGTATACCAAACTGTTCAAAAAAATGAAAAAATCAAAATCAAAGGCTTCTTATTTACTCTTGCACATCATCTCTTAAAAAGAAAGAAAAAGAGTCTGCATTTCATTCATCTACATAGCATGTCATCTACACACTCATCTGCATATCTTGCATATGCAAAGTGAAAAGCTAGTGGGTTCTGAACCAAGTTATGAGTAGATGTTGAGGAGGGACTTGATTTGCCCTTTAATCCACCTAATTTCAGAGGAACCTTATAGGAACTGGAGTTAAGATTTGTCAGGTCAAGTGACTTAATTCTTTGAGTCCGCAAGTCTATGTTCACATGTCATCTTGATTTAGTTTAAGTAGAATATCTCGTGCACACGCGTGATTCTTTTAGATAGTGACCTAACTTGGACAAGCACTATGCACTTAGCTCTTCATTGATGAGGTGGTGAGGAAGTAGAATCCTTTAGCTTGGAGTAGCACATGGATGGAAACATCTGTCCTCCTCTAGGGAGGGTAGTGCATCTCAACCTAATCTGGAGGTGTTTACATCTAAATACGGGACGTTGTGGGTTGCAATAATGCTTCAAAAGAGGGATAGTCTACTGGCTCAAGAGGAAAAACTCCTGATGTACATGCTGCACCTTGTATATAGTCTGGAAAAAAGAAAAAAATGCAAAAACTCCAAAAAAGAGGACAAGTCAAAGTGAAAATAAAATACCTGTCGGAGTATGTATATTAGCAAGAAGTCTGCAGCTGGATGACTTGGCTACACTGGTCAAGCATCCTAGGATAGGTAGCTACACTGGATACCAACCATTCTTCTTTCTACCCCCTCCTCTTGAGCTGGTCGTACTTGAACTTAGAATGGAATACCCCGCTCCTCGAGGAAAGAGTTACTGGATCGGGGAATTAGAGTTACCTTGTTAGAGTAGGCTGCTTCTGAGCCATTTCTGATGTAGAGAGCTATTCTGCACTTACACAATACAAGTAAGAATCATAGTCATCAGAAATTTGCGTTTGAGGATTTGTTCTGACCTGACGATTGAGGAGTCTTGAATAGAAGACTTGTGGAACTTGAAGTCTGTTAGGTCCTAAGTTCAGATCACAATAAGGTTCCGCCACACAATTAATACAAAGGTCGAGTCAAGCTCCATTTTCAACTTTTGTTCATGACCCTTGTATAGAACCCAAAATCATTTCACTTTTGCATTTCATTTTAGTTGCTTTGGGATGAGCAAGGTTTAAGTATAGGGGGTTGATGAATCTGTGATTCATCACTCTTAAAGTTGAAAATAGAGCTTTGTTCCCGAGTAATTAGATGCATATTTCCACTTATATTTCACAATTAGCATTCATGTATACATTGATAATATTTGCATCTTAGCATCTGCATCTGCATTAAATAAGAAGACCAAATCCCTTATAAAATTCATCCTATTTGTATGTGTTTTATACTCACTCCAAAACCAATAAAACCAACTCTTACTTTATATATTACTGACTAATAATACAAGGAAAATACCAAAAGTTCCTATCTTGAATAATTACCCAATAAAACCCCAAACCTAGTTGGAGACCTTAGACATTAGAATGCACATATCTCTCTCATACAAACTCTGATCTAGTCTACTCACTTTTAAATCAATACACATCCAGAGACTTTCAAAGTGAGATCAATTTCATTTAAATCGGAGCTCGTATGCAAAACTTGGGTTTGGGGACCCCATTGTACACTATATGTATGTATATTTGTACCCTTGTATTTTAGTATTTTATTTGGTCTCATTCCCATTTTTGGTCAACATGAAACTTGTAGATCTCATCGAGATCTACAACTTTCATGTTTTGAGTTTTTCGAAATTCGGCCATCTTCTCTCCCTTATCTCACATTTTCTTTCAGCCATCCAGATCAGGCCACGTGGCACCCTCTGATTGCACCACATGGCCCGCTCCTTCACACGCCACGCGCTTGCACTTCCCATCGTTAGATCACCTCAATCATCTTCAGATCAGGGTTGTTCTTTCCCGCAATAAATTTCCACCTTCGACGAAGATCTGGAGTCCATCTCGACCGCTCGCCTCCGCCTATACCTAATCATGCCACGTGGTGACATTTGCACTCCTCGAACAAACCATGCACCTCATATCTTAACCATTCAGCAGCGTTTTGATCACCACCATCCAATCCACTTAGATCCTTCATCACAACCATTTGTCCCCTCCGTTCGCTTAGCCTGCCACATGGCACCATCCACACCCCTGATCGCGTTTCCTTGGATTTGATCCCGGCCGCAGTTGAGCGCCTTCATCTCATCTGTTAGATCTGGATGATCCAACGATGGGGAACTCCTCTCCTACCTCCCGCTACACCCTCGCGCGTCTCGCCCACTTCGCCTACTCGCCGCCCCCTTCCTATTTTCTCCGCCACTACAGCCACCATCTCCATTCTCTAGCACTTCCACTTCGCAGCCCATACCTCCCTTATCCTCGCTAGCTACCATGATCTCCATAAAGCCCGTCCTTGTCGCTCCACGACCCCCACGAAACCTCTCCTTCCATCACTGCCACCTCCACCTTATCCCTATTAATACCCCACCTACGGCCAACGTTCACCCTATCCGCCACAGCAGGAGGCACCCCCGAGCTCCAGTCTCCACATCGGTGACAGCGATTGGGCAAGACATCGAGCGACGATGGTCAATTACCTCCGGCGAGATCCGCGGCACACCCCCTCCATGTAGCAGCTCTTCCAACGAGCTGCCCGAGCTCGGGACGCTACCGGCCCTTGAGCGAAGACCTAGAAGCTCTCCTCCGAGCTTCTGACCCCAGGTAGACTCCTCCATCTTTCTCCGATCGTCCACCTTCTTTTCTCGCGTTCTTCTCCGAATTAATTCTGCTTCGCCTCACATCTTTACGCTCGCCTGACCTTCCCTTGAGCTCGGCTTTGGAGCTCCCATCTTCGCGTGCCACTTCATTTACTCCGATAACACCTCGCACTTCACTCCGATCACAGCTCCACCGGTCACGGCAATATACCACCTCCGGCCGTCACCACTTCACCCTCCAGGCGTCACCACACTCGCTCACCTCCCAAGAACACGATACACTTTCTCTTTGGCACAGAATAACCATGCAGGTGCACCTATCTTCATTGGCCGGAATCTCCACCAGAGCTGCATCGAGCTTCGTCATCACTGGCTTCAAGATCGCTCCCGTTCCATCCAAGACCTCTGGACGCTCTACCACGTCTCCACGATCAATCCTAGCCCTCTAGGAGTCTTCAGCGACCTTCATTGAGTACAGGGAGGAGCGACGGAGCTAGACCCTCATCGCCGGAGCCCCGCCAAGACCGTTGCAGGAGGCGGCGGACCGGAGGAGAAGAAGCATAGCTACCGTTGGATCTTCCTGATCCGATGATCCTTGTCTCGCCACATCGCCCCGAGCCCAGAGTCGTTGGATCATCCAGATCTAATGGACTCTGTCGCACCACGTAGCAGCTGCCCTGAGCTTCAGTCTCTGTTGGATCCATCTCGATCCAACGGCCAATAATCAGCTACGTCGACTTCATCCTCCACCGTTAGATCCATCTCGATCTAACGGTCCTCAGATGCACTACATATCTAGCATCAGCAGCCGTCAGATCATCTTGATCTGACGGTCCATCTCGCGCCACATGGAGACTCCGAGCCTCTTCTCCGACCCTAGGCTCGGAGCAACCGAAGCAGACCCGAGGCTGATCCGAGCCTCCTGAGCCACCCGAGCCTCCGCCCGAGCCTCGATCGCCGTCCGAGCCTAGCCACACACGTGAGGCTGGGTATTTTGCACAGAGGCCCTTGAAGGTTTTAGAAATTACAAATTGGTCCCTACTAGGCATGTCACGTGAGGAGCGTGTGTATTCTTGGGGATTTGCATCCACCCCCTCCATATGATAAGTAATTGCATTTAAGTCCCTGTCAGCATGTTTTAATTAAGTAACTTTTATTTTTCGTATTTGTAAATTGGTCCCTGTCTTTGCACACATAATTAGGTGTCCATTTAGCATCATTTTAAAATTCTAAAAATTGCATGTTGTAGCCTAACTTGTCCTTTATCTCATGTGACAAGTGTTTTATTTTTGTGAGTTCTCTGGAATTTAATATTATTAAATGGGTGAAATTTTCTATATTTTGCCTACTGTATGAAATTTAGTTCATATTAAATTCCTTTTTACTCCAAAAATCATCATAAAATTGTATTAGACTTAGGATAATTTACTCTACACTGTATCTAAAAAATCATTGCATTTGCATGCATCACGAGGCCTGAATAAATCAAATAGTGATTTTCTTAATTGATTTTTAATAGGTCCAATTCACATAGAATTTTAGGTTTATTAATTTTCATGGATTCATCACACTTAGATCCATCTAGGATGATTTTTTTATCTGGAAATAATGTGTTTTGGTATTTATTAAAATTAATTTTGTAAAAACCATCATGCATTCATCTTTATTTCATAATAAATTCATTTAGGGTCGAAAAATTCCAAAACAATTGTAGACACTTAGGTTCATAGCATTCCATCATCTGGCCAAGTTTCATAATTTTTGGACTTCATTTGATTATATTTCTGATTTAACTTGTAAAATTGGCCTGACAATCCATTATTTCTTTCCTTGATTGTATAAAAATTGCTAATAAAGACCAAAAATATTCTTCTGAAAATCTGACCTCTAAATTCACTAAAAATTCACCTAAGGAGATAGCTACCTCCCGGAGTTCGACCTTGGGCCCAAGTAATATAAATTTGCAGCTCGCATTTAATTGAATATTAATTGAAGTGGTATTTTTGACGAAGCCTTGACTATCCGACTGCAACGAACTTAACACTTAATCTGATCATTAATTTAATTGAATTAATAAGGGTAGACGAGGTGACTTCACTGATCAACAATTATTTAGTTTTATCACAC